>CATKUY010000135.1:0-337229 GCA_949802685.1 Dicyrtomina minuta | reverse complement strand
CCAATCCCCACGGGTCCCTACACAATATAAACTCATCCATACGGGTCCCTACGCCATAAAATCCCTTTACCACGGGTTCCCACGCCATACAATCCCTTTGCCACGGATCCCCACGGGTTCCCACGCAATATAAACTCATCCCCACGGGTTCCCACGCAACACAAACTCATCCCCACGGGTACCCACACAATATAAACTTATCTCCACCGGTCTTCACGCCATAGAAACTTGTTGCATCGATGCAAAAATGTTTAACTTATTGTTTCGACGCTGGCCACATTTATACAAAATTTCTGGGTAATAACACGTGTGTCCACTGCTGATTGTATTAATCCTTTTTTTATGTTGTTATACAGTAACCCCGGCTAAACTTCACCAATTTGATCCAGACAACACGTTACGAAAACAAAACCGTCTCAACCGAAACACGAAGGCGGGGCGAAAGAACGATAAAATAAAAATGTGGGTCAAAAAAGCTAACAAAAAAAATAAACTTTAGGTATTTTTGGCGTGTTTCTGATTTGTTAATTTGGAATTTTAAAAAACAAAAATCGTTAGCAAGCAGAATAAAATCATTAAACACAATACAATCATTGTAGATACAAACAATTTTTGGCATTTTACTACTTTAATTAAGCGATGGGTTTGTATAGCGTAGGGACCCGTGAGTATAGGTTTGTATAGCTTAGGGGCCCGTGGCAATGAGTTAATATTACGTGGGGATCCGTGGCAATAAGATTTTATTGCGTAGGTCGCCGTGGGGAATCGTGGGGATGAGTTTATATTGCGTGAAGACCCGTGGGGATAAGTTTATATTGCGTAAGGACCCGTGGGGATGAGTTTATATTGCGTGGAAACCCGTGAGGACCCGTGGCAAAGGGTTTGTATGGCGTGGGAACCCGTGGGTATGAGTTTATATTGCGTGGCAACCCGTGGGGATGAGTTTATATTGCGTGGGAACCCGTGGGGATTGGTTTGTTGGGCGTGGGGGCCCGTGGCGATGAGTTTATATTGCGTGAAGACCCGTGGGGATAAGTTTATATTGCGTAACGACCCGTGGGGATGAGTTTATATTGCGTGGGAACCCGTGGGGACCCGTGGCAAAGGGATTGTATGGCGTGGGAACCCGTGGGTATGAGTTTATATTGCGTGGCAACCCGTGGGGATGAGTTTATATTGCGTGGGAACCCGTGGGGATTGGTTTGTTGGGCGTGGGGGCCCGTGGCGATGAGTTTGTATTGCGTTAAGACCCGTGGGGATAAGTTTATATTGCGCAAGGACCCGTGGGGATGAGTTTATATTGCGTGGGAACCCGTGGGGACCCGTGGCATAGGGTTTGTATGGCGTGGGAACCCTTGGGTATGAGTTTATATTGCGTGGGAACCCGTGGGGATGGGTTTGTATGGCGTGGGGGCCCGTGGCGATGAGTTTATATTGCGTGAAGACCCGTTGGAATAAGTTTGTATTGCGTGGGGACCCGTGGGGATGAGTTTATATTGCGTGGGATCCTGTGGGGATGAGTTTATATTGCGTGGGGACCCGTGGTATAGGTTTATACATGCCGTGGTATGCCGTGGTATAGCGTGGTACTCCGTGGTATAGCGTGGTATAGCGTGGTACTCTGTGGTATAGCGTGGTATAGCGTCGTACTCCGTGGTATAGCGTGGTATGTTTAGCACTACTCGATATTTGCATTATATTTGCCATCAGTCAGACTGTGACTGACATGATAGAGAGTAAGTAATTTATTGCTAATTCTTGAATAGGTATGTTCTTAAATTTGCTGTTGCACTTGCACTTGTTGATCTAAAGGTTGAAGGCTGAACTATTTATCGGGTATTGCGTAATGTAAATATATGGTAATCGAATGCAAGTTGCAAGTTGAAAATCTCCGAGCTTTCTTTTCTTGAACATACAACTAGCAACTTGGTTGTGAATTAGTCTTCAGTACAATGTTTAATATTATACAAAAGTATTAGGTAAAGTGCTGGTGCTGGCCTTAGCAATTAGTTTACAGTCGAATAAACTCTCTCTTTGGTTGTTGGTCTTAGCATAGCTATTACTACTAAACTACAATTTAACAACAATACAAAACAAATTCTTATTTTTATTAATCCTATTTAGAAAGAATGACTAGTTCCCAGAACAGACATAACGCGACTGCGACCCAGGGTGCCGAAACGTCATCGTCTTCTGTAAGCAACAGCTACCGAAATAAACCGGATTCTGATGTCCAACAGGTTAAACAATTATGCATATATATAGTTATTGCCTAGTATTGTTTTTCTATGATTACTTTTTAAAGTATGTTATAAGCAATAATATTGCCATTTATTTCTTATTCCAGTTCCAGTGTCAAGTGTTTTAGTAAATTATGTAGGCGTAGATTTAATGCGGAAATTTGCCTTGTAAATTGTCTGTGATCTGTGATAAGGTATGTTTACTCCAGTTAGGTTCGAAGTTTATATTTTCTGAATTAATTGCATCTATTCCAGGCTCGTTCTATTTCTCGTCATACTGAAGAAGCTGTGGATCAAATCCAAGATGCTCTATCAATTTTATTGTCTACGCTTGACCAGGTGAAGGTAGAAAATGAGCAGTTTCAAGCTGGAGGTAAGTACTAATTATTGGTCAACATGTTTTACAGCCAACAGCAGTAAATAGATCAAAATATTATATTTTAACTCACCTCAGACCAGGGCCGTATAATGTCAATGTGGTCAGCGCCAGCAGCCCCCGCTGCCTCAATTTTTAAAAAACATGTAAATGGAACATTTTGCAGTTTTCAAAAATATGTAGAAACATTATTTTGACTTCTCAAAAAAAATGCAAGTTAAATTTCCTATACATTTCAATAACATGCGTAAAACAATTTCCACTTTTCTCAAAACATGTAAATAGAACATTGAGCAGTTTTCGGAATAAAATAAAAAGAACATTTTGCACTTTTCCAAAACATATATGTAACAATACAACATTTTGCTTTACCAAAGAAAGCCATCAATAATAAAATCTAAATGAAGGGTTTCGTAGGGAAACAAATTGCTGTCTTTAAGCAATTCCTTTTTCCGGCCCTGCTCCAGGAATCCCCTATTATAACTATAACAATAAGGGTCTGTAGTTCTGTAGCGTTCTATCATATGAAAATGATTTTGGTTTTTAATACCTTGGGGATACCTTACTAGTTAGTTTGACAATAAACTGTATTGCCTGACCTTATCTGTATTTTGACAACCTCTCATATCATTAGATTTATTTCTACTATACTATTTGAAATATAAAAACTTATATTTGTTTCAGTTCTCACTGCCTTGTCCCAGATTTGTGCGAGACTGGATTTTATTGATATACATCTTGGAATTAAAAGTGCACCCGTCCCCGTCCCCGTAGAAGATCTTGGGAACAGCGCTGATAAAATTCCTACTTCGACTCGGACCTTATTAATTCCTGGTGGTAAAAGTGAATTTGCTCCTGGAATAGTATCAATACCTACTACGAGCCATTGCATTAAACCAGTAACCCCTGAAAGTGGACCATCTGTAAAGAATATGAGGGCAGCTGCTGGAGTTCGGTCTTCAACAGCGGCTTTGAGAGACAAATGGCTGGCGATGAAGAGCTCTTCGAAGATGGTAACTTCAATGAAGCCGACGTTCGATAGTACTAGTGAAGAGAAAGAAATTGTGGCCGTCAAATTACAAAAATTGAATCCAGTTCCGGTTCCGATTCAGGCTCAGACGACTACATCATCTTCTAATTCTGCTACTTTAACTGCAGCTGCCATCGATACTGAAGATGAACGTAAAGCTAATAATGCTCCCAAAAAGTTCGATCCTGTTTTGAATAATGTTCACCCCCAATCAGTAATGGGTTCGACGCATTGTTCCACTTTCGATAGTTTACCGAATTCGGATCGTTGGGTAAAAATCTTCAAGCTTCCGCGGATGGTAAAACCCAGGTAGCATATTATGTAGAATATTCTTGCTCTATTTTGATATTAAGCTTACTGTATTTTTTGCCACGGTTGGATAAATGACAAAGAGTCTAAAAAACCCACAAATTTTGAATAATATATAAACAGCGCAATCTGTTTCGCCCATAATGACATATTTGGATGCATCTAAAACAGCAATTGAGAAATTATTGGTTACTCGTAACCTGTCCGTGTTTGCAGAAACTTCAGCCGCTGTTGTTCAGTTACTGCCTGGGTTAAAAGAAACAAATACGCTGAATGAATTCCTAAACTTTATTTTCGAAACTGTGAGTAGAGAAAAACTACTTTCTCGTTCTCATTTGTATGTAGTTACATGGTATCGAATAAATTATTTTCTTTTAATTTGTTTTTCAAGAAACAGTAAACAGTATAAATTGAAATTACCAAAAATTACACCGTTCTAATAATAAATTACTTTTCAGTTTTCTAAAGATCCTAAATTGGCAAATATTGGGGGCAGGTTGTGCAAGAACATGTCCGGACACCCTACTTGTGGAACTGAATTCCGTAATTTGTTAATTGATAGGTAACACAAAAATCGTTACTATTTTATAATGCGTTTTTTAAAACAGATTTATATCGGCTGTGAAGAACCAAAATCACCCATATCCATTTTTAGCTAAAAACATTATCACCTAGCTACAAAAGTATTCAAATATGTCCGGAAAACATTTAAATAAAACATTTTGCAATTTTCAAAAATACGTAAATACAACAGTTTGCATCTGTTTGAAAACAGGAAATTAGAACATTTTGCACCTTTTCGAAAACATGGAATTAGAACATTTTGCACCTTTTCAAGAACGTGGAATTAGAACTTTTTGCACCTTTTTAAAAACATGTAAATAGGTCATTTTACAGTGTTGCAAAATATGAAAATAGAACATTTTAGAGTGTTGAAAAATATGAAAATAGAACAATTTACGTTTTTCAAAACCTCCTAAATTAACATTTTACATGTTTCTCAATATGTTTTCATGACAGCTCGATTTGATTCTTGTTTATATTGGATATGGGGCATTTTGGTTCTTTACAGACGCTAATATACTGCTATCAACTAAAACATGTTCAACCTGATCCACGGCTAAGCCCGTATTTCGTTTGTGATTGTTTGTGCTGGTTTCACATTTATGTTGATACTTTTAATTGATGTTCCAGATCTCAGCAGGAGTTCAATAATGTCATGCAAAGACTGCAAAGCATTGCTAAAGGAACGGACTGTGACGTTGAAACACGGACCCAAGGCTTAATTTACTTCATGGCTGCGTTATATTTGAATGTGTTGGTGAATACCAAGGTCCAGCGAAACCCGATTCTCGTTCTCGCCACAATAGAGCTAATGCAAAATCTGTTGGCTCTTAGTGGAGCTTGTCATCACACGTGGAATATTCATTGCATCGTAAACGTTTTGACAGTATGTATTTACATTGCTTTTAATTTCCTAACATTAAATTTCATTAACTGCATCGTCGTTTTGTTCCGAGTTGCACATAACTAATACACACCATTCGAACCAGTTTAGTATTTTTAGAGTTTATGTTTGGTGGAAATGTTCCATTTCCATGTTTTTGAAAAGTTGCAAAAATTTCAGATAACATGTTTTTGAAAATGTGCAAAATGTTGTGTGTACATGTTTTGAAAAGTGTCAATTCTAAGTTTTGAAAAGTGTGAAATGTTCTAATTCTATGTTTTTGAAAAGTGTAAAGTGTTTTATTTATAAGGTTTTCGAAAGAGCAAAATATTCTGTTTACATATTTTTGAAAAGTGCAAAAAAAATGTTTTATTCAAATGCTTTCAATACATGCTTCAATATTTTTGTAGATAGTTGATTTCGGTTTTAGCTAAAAATGGATATGGGGCACTTTGGTTCTTCACAGAGACAGAGACGATATACTTACTAGTTATGCTGGAACTCCATTACTATGGTAGCCTTACTGTGGTAACTAACTACAGTCACGAGTTTTTGACAATCATCTCCATTACAACACTGTTTGGTTGCTAGAGTAGTGGAGACGATGTAACGTGTTTGTACTATAACCTCAGTAAAGCACGGTACTGTAGTAAATAGTAGCGATGGTAGTGGAGTCGGAACAATGTTATTACATTGCAAGTTCAGTTAAGGGTAGCCAATGCACATTCAGTTCAGTCCAGTGCCGAAAATTGTATTCATCGCCTGATTAATAGACTATCGTGTTGACGATATCAAATTTATAGTTAAGTAGTATTTAGCAGTTATAAATACGAAGGTAAATAATAATCATTGCCGTTATTCAAACTATTAGAAAATTTCCGAATTCTAACTTTAACTTAAATGACATTTGGAGTACTTCAGCTACGAAGAGGTTGTTCGGAAAAAAATTTCAAAAACAATGAATCAATGACAGAATCACAGCTACAAATAATGGCAACAAAATGACATCACTTCAATACAACCGTCATTGTCGTGTTCCAAATTAACTTAATATAAATAGGACAATTTGAGTGCAAGAAACAATAATTTTTTAAATCCTATAACATGAACATAAACAAAACGATGCTCGTATAGTAACACATTAATTAACATCTACAACTGCCAAGTGCACTGAAATTGTGAATTTTTATTGTTATTTATTGTGAAATCAAAATGTAATGAAAACTTTAAACTTGGACGTAAAACATTAAAAAATATAAATTAACAATATTTCCCAATTTCAGTGCACTACAACTGACTTAAATAGTTTTTTAATGCATATGGTTAAAATAAGAAATAACATGCATGAATGTCTGGTAATTTAAGTATTACCAAAATGAAATATTGCTATGAAAATCGTCAAAAGGTCAAAAGGTCAACTGGCCCCTTTGACATGGCGATGACATTGACTTCCCCCGCTCGTGGTAGTATGCATTTGTTAGGATTGGTCCGGAACACGACCAATGGTCGCAGGTTAGGTGTGGCTGGTGTGATGGTTTACTGTAGTAACTCTGGTTTACTAGGAAACTTTTCCTAGTCGACAGTTTTACTGCAGTAAGTGTCCTTACTACAGTCGAGTTAACTGTCGACAATGGTTCAGTGGAGATGGATTCTATGCGTTTCTATGGTACGTCAGTAAACCAGAGTTACGCTACCATAGTAGTGGAGCTGGCACATTAGTAAGATGTAGTTAGACGTTGATTTCACTAGAAAAGTTAACAATTGTTAGCCCTAAGGTTCTCGGTTTTAACTTTAACAATGGTTAAATCTGAAAGCAAGATCCTTAAGGCTAACAGTTGTTAACTTTTCCAGTAAAATCAAGGTCCTACTAAAGTTGATTCAAATATTTAATTATTCTAATTTTTTGCACAGCTTCTTAAATGGTTCCTCATCACTGATGGCGTCGAGGATAAAAGAATCGTAGCTGAATTGGAAAAATTGGGCAAGCAGTGTTCACGCTTGGAGTCTTCAGGGGACTCATCAATGATTGCAGAAATAAAGAAGACCTTACTTTTCACCTGTTTGCAGATAAAGTTAAAGCGTTTGTCAGTAAGCAAAGATTAACATGGAATATGTTTCACCCCCTATCACCCTATTATAAAATAATAGATAACAATTATTAATGATTTTCATCGTATATTTAAACAGTAAATATTCATGTTGTGCTTGTTAAAAAGCAAATAAAGTTATAATAAATAATACTAGTAGTAGAGTGCTATTCTGCCTTCGTTGCACAACAACTACTGCTAAAATCACAATGTTAACTATAAGTCGAAACATGTCTAATCTAAATGAATAATAATTATTTATAGTTTATAGCCCAACTTCCTTTACTTGAGATTTACGTTCCTTTCCTCGAAAACTTTGGCCTTTGACACCCATTGACTCCAGCCGTTAGGTTATTTATGGAATTCACAAGGAATACGATTATTATGACTAACGACGACTCCTACTCCTAATTCCTAATGCAATGCAATAACACTATAATGTGTTATTGTCAAGGGCCTTCAATATTTTATCTTGGTTGCGAATTGGCGGTGCAGATTCAATTATTTCAGAATTTAATATTGAAGCTTAGGCTTGAATTAGGACTCTTACGACTTGCAGGTAACAGTAGTAAAGCAGTCAGCTGGCGGCTTACACGTGCATTACATAAATAAAATATTGCTGTGAATCAAAATAAGTAATGCAGGATCCTGAATCCTGACAGACTGACAGCTGACTACTTCAGTGAGATCACCAGGCCAGGGCTGCACATGTTTTTTATAATTATGTGTTTTTGTTGTGAGTTGCTGTTATTAGTACGAGTACGAAGTGATAGTTGAAGCTGTTTAAGGTTTGCAAAAAGTAAAATACCTGCTATAATAGAATCGGAGATGACAATTGATAATAGCAAATACGAGGCACTGTTTGTGAGTGTCGAAGTCAAGGGTATAATTTAATTCAAAAATCAAGTGTACGTTATTTATGGAATTATTTTAAACTCGTCTTATCTTTGATTAAACGCAGCCGAGCAACAACTTCAACTGAAAAATAAATTTTTACCTACTGTCAACTGTAGTTAGAAACGTATCCTGTACTCGTGTGTTAATTTAATCCTGTGCTGCAATAATGAAACGTATTAATTATGACCTAATACTTCACGCCAAAGCGGAATCTATGCGAAAACTTAAAAAATGAGTGATTTTCAACAAATTGTAATTTATTGCATCAGTAGAAAAGATATCATTGACAACGACACGCAATGATGAGGTTCTAATTCTGTTGAAAATAAATCTATTCTCTCCAAACTACTCCGAAACATTATAGCTGTAATTAACTGATGTAAAATTATACTTACAACAGCCTATTTTTATCAGTGGTGTTAGGGGCAGGGGTCAACATTCCTGGTAAGTTTCATATTCCGAAATCTGTAAGATTTTTAGAGTTTGCTAAACAATAAAGGCAAAGGCCCAAGTTAATATCTTTAATTACAAATCCCCTCTTTTCCCATCCATTGCAGTAACTCTTAGCATGCGGATATTAGTCATTAGTCATTTGTTAACAATGGTAATTTTAACCAATTTTTTAACCCCAGTTATCTGTATGTTACATTGAAGGAGTTGAAGTTCGAACGTCCAGGTACAGGAGAGAACACTTGGATTTTAAAAACTATGTCTGGTCCTGGTGTTAACGTTGATTGTCCAATAATCGATAGTTTTGATAGTTCTGACTACACAGAATCGAAAAAATCAATCCAAGATGTTGGTCATGCTATTAGAACTGCATTCCTGTCTACAGATTTTGCAGATATTTACTTGGTCACTGCGACGAAATCATTTCCAGCTCACAAAGTAATATTAGCAGGTAGAATAATTTGATTATCCTCAGTTTTAGTAATAAATTGTTCCTAACTAATTATTCTCTGACGGTTTAGCGCAACTATAAAAATACTATTTTATATTGATGTTGTTTTGCTGATTTTAGCTCGAAGCCCTGTATTCGCAGCAATTTTTCGATCAAATACATTCGACGTAGTCAAAAATTACATTGAAATTAATAAAGAATTTTTTGAAGGTGATGTTGAAGCAATGCTGGAATTCATCTACACTGGATCAACTTCAAAAACAAAGTGTATCGATTTGTTTCGCCTCTCAGTCATTTATGGATTAGTGGATTTACAGAATTTCTTGCATCGAATGTGACAGTTAAGAATGCATTCAAAGTTCTGGTTCTAGGTGATAGCTACAAGGCGAAAGTTTTGAAAGCTGCAACCATTAAGTTTATTTCAGAGTAAGACATTGTATTCTGTTTTTTTTAAACTAGCATGTAACTTTATTTATTTACAAGCCATAAAGTTGCATACAGTTAATTTTCTTGATTAATAATGTCGTGATAAAACTATATAAAAGTAACGGTTGTTTGAATTTTATTTTTTCAGGAATAAAAAAGAAGTTATTGAGACCAAATGATATAATAAACTTGCACCTTCTCACCCACAACTTTTGATGGAGTTGTATGCTGCTTAAAATTAAAGAATTACAAAACCAACTGAAGAGTTTTTTGGCAAAACGGGATAAGTCCATCAAAGCAAATTTTACAGGAACAACGAAAAACGAATAAATGGTGACAGGTTGAGTTTTTGTAACTCAATTTTTTTCTACAGGTACTGCGTCTAACGAAGCGTAATTACACGTAGTTTCATTATTCTAGCCCCACTTTTGAATGTTTTAGAACATTTCCACAAATTTAAATTTGTGGACTTATCCCGTTTTGCCAAAAAATCAATAACTTAACATGGGGCAAAAAGTCCGTGACATGACATTTTAATTGATGTGAATGAAACCAAACTTTTTCTTAACCTTTTATCTTTCTTTGAATGAAAACACTAATGCACAACAATCGTCTTCTACAAACTACGAAAACACTCAAAAGCCAAATTTCAATCAGAAATACTTGTTTAAGGTGGACTTATCCCATTTTGCCAAAAATAATTTAATGGACTTATCCCGTTTTGCCAAAAAACCGAATTTGGGCTATTTTAAAAAATTGCTTTGGTTGAACTTTGACCTTTACCATTCAACACAGTAATGTATCTAGTTGAATAGAACAAATAACACAAATAATCTCATTTTTGAAAAAAATGGACTTATCCTGTTTTGCCAAAAAGCTCTTCAACTATTGACATTGACACGAATAATTTATCTATTTTAATAGCTACCTAATCAATGCATGCATTTTTTTTAGCATTATTTATTTAGGTTTTTACGCTGGCAATATTTTGTAATAACATTTTAAAGTTTATTATAAGTGATCACAATCAGTACTCAGTTTCTTTGTAAGTCGTTGACAGGGCCGGATATTACTGCTAGCAAATACTGTCCCCTCTGCTTGAATTTTCAAAGAACATGTAAATAAAACATTTTCAACTTTTCTCAAAAAATGTAAGTAGAATATTTTGTACTTTTCTGAATCCAGTGTAAAAAGGATATTTTGTACTTTTCTTAAACATGTAAATACCAGGGTACGGTAAAAGCCTAGATTGTAGCAATGGCAGGCCACTCAGATTTTTTGTCCGAAATTGGCTTTAATTGGCTAAAATGGCTTAAATTGGCTTTAATGCGTACACATTCTGTATGCTATATGATTATCAATAATTAATATACTATATGCTTTAAATCATTGTAGATAGAATTGTGAATACAAAACCATTGCTTATCTGTCGGTTTTATTTAATATAATTAATTAAATTAATTTAATAAATCTGTTTGCAGTAGAAAATGACAAGGCGATGTAAAGATGCATTTTGCAACTAAGTTATCCAGAGCTAATTTTTCAGCGCCAGAGGTTCTTAGTACGTTGAGCTTTGTTTGAACCGACTTCAATTTACCTGATGCCAACCAAGGGCCGAACCCTGGTAAATACAACATTTTGCTTTACCAAAGAAAATTATTAATGAAATCAAAATGGTGGTTTTGTATGGAAACAATTTGCTGCCTAAAAGTAATTCCTTCGTCCGGCCCTGGTCATTAAGCTAGTATTAGGAATGTTCTATTCTACTTTTAACTGATTCTGTACATAGCTACTATTGAATTTGTACATAGATATGTGAATTTCTAACATAAAGTTATTACCAATGTATATCTAATACTTATTAGGCTAAACTAATGAATCAACACGTTTTTTTAGCTTCATTTTTTACCATTATAATAAATAAAATATTTAAATCAGAACTTTATACGAGTCTGAGCTAAAACTTAGCATCTAAAAAATATGTTGTTCAAATTATTTAATGCTTAATAAATGTTCTTTAGTTATTTTGATAAAAACTTTATTTTAGAAGAGACTATTAAAAATAATTACAAAATACTGCACCTGATTTATTGTCGGGATACAAAGTCGAGATAGCTGGGCAAGGTGTCCAAACCCTGCCGCTTCCATTTGATTGCATGGATATGAAACTGTTTGGACACCTTGCGCAGGTATCTCGACTTTGTATCCAGACAATAAGTGTGAGTGATTTCGTGTTCGTTTTTAAAATTTAGCTAATCTGCGGAAGTATAAATTACCTACGTAAAGTATCGTCCATAAATGATTTCATCGCTAGTTCAGTGGATATAGTCATAGTATTTACACCATGTCTTGTAAATTGAAATCAAAAATTTCCTTTATTTAGTTCATAATAAGAGCAGTAATTCACTATTACAATATTTTTGCTTCCAGCGTAAAGTAAGTTGTAATGTGCAATGAGCGTACCAAAATACAAGGTGGTAAAAGAATTAGTAATTATTACTGATATATATAATAAAGAGAAAATTCATATTTAATTGTATATTTAATTGTATGTTTGCTCTTAGAGGATCAATCAAGATTTTTATTTTTATCATCATTTATATACTTAAAATGCAATTAAAGATTAGTTTGTATTTATATAAAAATGTTTTTAATTTAATTTAGAAAACGTTGTACTGTATACTGAGCTGTTTGGCTATTGCAATTGTGCAACAGTGACTTAATAAAGTTTTTCTCTCTTGTGTTCAAGAAATTATATGTATTAGAAATATAGAAAAGATGAGCCACAAACCAGAACGTAGAATTGATTGTGAGAGTGGCTAATTAGCCAAATAAAGTTCCATTAACATCTCAGGGTGAGTCTTGGCGAGCATCTTGAATGACTCAGTCTCTGCCATTTTCTTCTTGTTTCTACATTTGAAATTTGTAACACATCGATTAATTAACTTTATTTTGATAAATTGTAACTAGTAAATCACAGTTAAAAAGTAAATGACTATTCTTGAGCGGACATAGCAATCGGAATCGTGTAAATCAGATTTGGGATCGTCCTTAAATGATGTCATGCACATATTTCGATTTCATGGACACTATGACCCCCTGTCACCAGAATAACCATTGTACAAATGGCTATCTTACACATGAGATGTCATCAATATCCAATTAGACCCAGTAAGCCTTCCAGTGACCCAGTGGCAGCGGAAGGTCAATATTTCAGGGGGGACAAGCCTATGTTAAGCATGGGTACATAATAAAGTATGCACCTATTTATTAACATTAGGAATTAAAATTTTCAAGGGGGCAATGGGACCTTGTCCCCCGTGCCTCCGCGGCCACTGCGTGACCTGATTTATGGACAATCCCTTTGCATGGTAAATGTCCATGTTCAAAATTTTATTTTGTTAGGACAATCTGGTTTTTACCCGTTGACAAAATTAACTGCAGTCATTTTCAAAGAATCACAGTTGTGAAGATGCGCCAAAAATAGAAGCTCCACAACATTCTCTGCATTCACGCTTAACTGCAAAACAATTTCAACCTCAGACTTTAAGTCAAGCAATTCGTACTTGTCCGAAATACGGAGAAGGTCAGGGCAGAAAAGGATATTCTTAGACAATTCTGTTTTTCCACTGTACATAAATTCGATCATGCCATTCACAGTGTTCTCATCAAAGTCTTTGATTTCAACGGAATTCTGCTTGGCTTCGCACATTTTGGATCGAAACATTGCAGCAAAAACGGGGCTTCGGGCTAAAAAAAATCAAAACAAATTATAATTATAATGTGCAATAGCAAATAGCATCGTAGTAGTACCAAGTAGCTCAGTTAATTATTTGGTTACATAAACGAAAATTATATTAGCTCAAATTGTAACTATGTATACCGGCCAAAACCACTTTGTGAACAAGAAAAGTTTTAGTTGCTGTGATTAGCTGAGCGTCTGAGAAATCGCCAGAGCTTAGGACAGTCTGCAATGATTTGACGACAGAGTCTGAGCCGTTAATTCCTGAACGAGAAACACATCGTCGTTCCATGCCCAAATCAATGAAGATGATACACTGAAAGGTAAGTACGTTCCACACATCGATGTAGTGTCGAGACGTCTCGTAAAAGTCAGCAAGCTCAATGATCATTTCTAATGTACCCCCACTGCTCAGTTTTTCATACCGATGATCACCTGAAGTTTAATTTATTTATTACATTTACATAATCAAGGATCAAGTGTAGAATAACCAACCAAAATCAGTTAAAATACATACTAAGGGGTTGTTCATTAATGAAGCCATGAAATTATATTTTTGGACCCATTTCCCCCACATGGCCACATGTGCCGTGATATCATTTCCTTAATTTCCTCCCATTTTTTTAAATTAAATTAATTATTAATTAAATAACGAATAACAGACGTCAAGATTGGAATACCTCCGGTTAATTGACGTATCCCCTGATGTTTAATCTTGTAACTCGCAAATGCACATGCTTGTATCTCACCGTCTTTGGAAGCGTTGGTTTTGCCTCCGCTCAATAGCTGCAAGCTGAGCCTGTTGTTCACGGTGTTGTTGTACGCAGTGAATGATACAAATTCAAGTTGCCTAGCATAAAGAATTTATTTTACAATCAAAATGAAATCATTTTTAAATATAAAGAATAAATATATAATTATTTATTAGGCAACATAATTTGAGTACCACGCACCAGGAGTACTCTCCACTACTTCCACTAGTGAACACAGGTGATTTGAATGGTCTTCCACTACCGCGTTCCTTGAAAAGGGAAGGCATGTTAACATCCCAGTAGAATGTTAATTCTTCAAGTCTCAGCTGCAAGGCAACAATACAAATAGGTTAATATATAATTACGCTATATAATATATTAAATATGGCGCTGTTAGTCGACAATATCTGGCTATAACAAGGTTTATTTTGTGCAAAAAGTTATGTATTGCTTAATGATGTACACATATCGAATTAATTGATATTTTATAAATAAAAAAAGTGTTTAAAAACTAATTAGTTATCGCAGATGTCTTACCTTAGTTGACGGCTTTAGCTCTGCTGAACTTGTGATCCCACTCATTATTTAAATTTCAAAAATACGAAATACTTTTCAGTAATCCTTTAACAATAAATAAAATAATACGTTAGGTACATAAAACTTTAACTTTACTTTGGCCTTCAATTATGTTTCTTGACCAAAAAATAGCTACTACTTTAATTATGCACTTACAGTTACCAGCCATGAATCGTCACTAATATTCACTTAAAAAATGATGCAGATTCACGATGCGATGGATGTTTCCTTCTGTCAGTAAGATCCACACTTAAGCCGGATTTATGTTAGATAATTTTTAATACACTATTTGTTAATTTTTCACACAAGTCAATTGAACACTTAAATAAATTAATCAGTGACTGGGAAAATCCATCAGTCTCGACAACCACAACATAAAAACTCAAGTTAAAATTGAAAATTTAGGACAATGATAATTATGTCAGTTCCGTTTAGGGCTCGCCGTCATACTAAAAGTCTAACAAAAGAAAATACGTCCCTTCGTTCCTACGTATACAGAACTTTCTAGAATATTTCACATAAAATACGTTCGACTTCCCCCTTTAAACTTAAACGCAACCTAACGACGACATCAAATTACGAAACTCAAACGTCCACGCTTTCACATTTAAACTACACTGCTTTTTACCAAAATCCTTATGCCACCTATAATATTTTAGAACGTTTTCTTTTCAGCAAATCAAATGTAAAAGTCAAATACATTTCTAGTACCACATACATACGCACGTAACTACAGTCCACTCTCTACATAGCGTACCTCATCATAGCGTATACCTCCACATAGCGTACTTTTCACGCATCCCTGGCTAAATCCCTATGATTTTAATGCAATAATACCTCTACATAGTGTACCTCCACATAGCGTACTAATTTTGCTGGCCCAAAACACTCATCATGTGTAAATTTCGTCGCCACATAGCGTACTTTCAGAAATTTAAAAAATTTTAGCGCTCAGTTAAAAAATTTACGATTTTTTTTGTTGATCTAACTGATTTTGCAAACTTATTCAATCAAAATTACTAAGCATATTCTTTGATTGATTTGTGTAGAACCAATAATTACTTTAAACAGTAGAATTTTTATTGTTTTCATCTATAATACTGATTTTTTTTTAAATCTGTACTTTCTGCATAGCGAACTCTCCTCATAACGTACTAATATTGCTGGTCCGCTGAAGTACGCTATGTAGAGAGTGGACTGTATATCCATTTAAAATATGTAGATACATAGGTACACACCAAAAATTCATAATAAAGTCAGTGTAAAATAAACATTAGCTGCTATGATGTTCTAATTTATATAAGAATTAAATAGGGAAAATATTATAAAGGTGATGAAGTTTAGTTGATTAAATATTAGCATCAAGAGTTTAATTAACTGAAACGAAGAGGGTTTCTTTGACAAGTCATGTCCAATTTGACTTTTGTAAACCATGCCCCATTTGACTTCGGTAAGTCATACCCCATTATTTTTCGTAAGCAAAGTTGTTTTAATGTAATAATTACTACGTATCTACATAATTAACCGGAATTTATATTTAGCGTAGTATGTAAACATTTTAAATGAAAATACAAAATACAATACGTGAAGGAGTAGCCAAAAAACTAAACCAGGCTCCTAAAGCTGCATAAAAACAGATAAGTTATACTTTACCCTCCAGCCTTCGGCCCGGCGGCCTAGGGTAAAATATAACCTAACCGTACCCAGTCAGCTTTTCCAACGAGTGCATTCAGTCTGGGTTGTTAATAATTTAATTTGCAACTGGATAATGAATATAGTAAATACCTTTTATTGTGTCATACTGACTGGACTGCAGTCCATTCGCTACATAGCGTACCTCCTCATAGCGGATACCTCCACATAGCGTACTTTACACGCATCCCTGGCTAAATCTCTATGCTTTAAATGCAATAATACCTCTATATAGTGTACCTCCACATAGTGGAAACCTCCTCATAACGTACTAATTTCAGAGGCCCAAAGTAACATTTAAGTGTAAATTTCGTCGCTTCATAGTGTACTTTCAGAAATTTAAAATTTTTCAGCGCCTATTTCCAAAAGTTACTATTTTTTTTCTTCATCTAACTGATTTTGCAAACTTATACAATCGAAATTACTAGTAATATTTTTTGATTGATTTGTTTAGAGCCAATAATTACTTTAAACAGTGGCATTTTTATAGTTTTCATGTAAAATACTGATTTTGTGTTAAACCTGTACTTTCTGCATAGTGTACTCTCCTCATAGCGTACTTATTTGGCTGGTCCGCTGAAGTACGCTATGTAGCGAGTGGACTGTAATTGCTATATGGTTTTTGATTTTGAATGTTGTTCCAGAAAAAGCAAGTATAGTATTTTAAAATACCGAAACTGGACAACATCTCAAATCAACATTAACTCAGTGATCATCCAATTATCCGAATTTGATGACCAGCCTAAGGGTCACATCGTTAACAATTTCGGAGAATATTTTTAAAGTTAGTGCAGAAATTGATAATTTTAATGTTCCATATTTTTGACAATCATGAACTAATGAAATTAGAGGCTCAGTGTGATGCTATTTATTTATTAGTTTTTTATTTATTTATTTTAATAAATGCAAACAGTGTAATGCTCAACTGCTTTCCGCACCTATCAAAAAGGTAGGTTTTGATGTGCAGTGAGTGTGGACAATACACTACATGGGTAATTATTGCTAACAAAAAAATCCGGCGCTTCGCGCCGGATTTGTCGACCGTGGGCTGGCCCGAAGTAGATGCTGAGCTTCAACAAAGGCACAAGACAATTTATGTTACGCTAAAAGATGATATGAGATTTATGGGAGCTCCCCTACAATCAATAAGACATATACCAATGTTTGAAGCATGTAATTTAATATAGCTGAATTTTTGTTATAAATTGCACCATTCACAAATAACGTCATTATATATATACGTATATATATACGTCCCTGAATATCTGTTACGCATATAGGTAAGTACGTGACATGTAATTAAAATAGGATGGAAACAAATTTAAACTTGGGACTTGGGATACTAGAAACTATGGTTTTTGAAGGACGTTATTATAGACGATCTTAAAGCATCTATAACACATATAGGTCAGTCCGTGACATGTAGAAGAAATTTTCACGTGACATTATTTGCACGTTACCCTTAACCTGCTTACCTAATGTGAATGCAATAAGAGCTAAGTGGGGCTGTCTAAAAGAAATTTTCACGTGACGTTAATTGCGCGTGACCCCTAGCCTGCCTACCAAATGTGAATCTAATAGCATCTGAATGGGGCTATCTAACAGAAATTTCCACGTGATGTCATTTGCGCGTCACCCCTAGCCTGGTCACCTAATGTTATTGCGATAGCAGCTGGGTGGGGGTGTCTAAAAGAAATTTTTACGTGACGTCATTTGCGCGTCACCCCTAGCCTGCCTACCTTATTCAAATGCGATAGCAGCTGGGTGGGGGTGTCAAAAAGAAATATTCACCTGACATCATTTGCGCATAACCCCTAACCTAATTTAAAGTTTCGTTAGAAGTGCATTTAAATGTGTAAGGGAGCGTTCACAAATGATATCATCAAAATTTCGTGTTTTTACCACCTACCTACTCCTTGTCATCGCTTGTCACTTTTTCTAAAAACCACCTACCCACCCTGTAAGTTACATCACTTTTTTCAGATATCCTTGATTTGTGTTCAAAATTTCCCAAACACAATTCTGGTGATGGCGACCGATATTACGGGCAATTTAATTTCAAAAGTGTTTTTTTTTTACTTTACAACTCAAGCTGACTACATTGAACATAAATTCAGGTGCACTTTCCCGGCTGAGTTTGAAAGTATAAAACATGCAGGATTTAGTTGTTTTGATATTTTCGGGAAAACTCATATTTTAAGTAAAAATGGTGATGATATCATGTTTTGGAAAACCCACCTACCTACTCGTCATCTTTTGTCACCTTAAGGTAAAACTACCTACCTACTCAACTGATGATATCATTTGTGAACGCTCCCTAAACCTATACCAGGCACGTATTTGGGATCGTTCGCAAATATCGCCACCCACCTTTACGGTGGGTGACTTTGAAAAAGGTGATAGGCCATATTAAAGATATAGCCATGTACGCAAGTCTGAAAAGGTTAGCAACTTAGGTGGGGGGGTCTAAAAATTTTGTAAATTTTGCTGGCGCCATTTGTGAACGGCCCCTTTACTGGTTTTTAGATGCCCATGCTTTCCATTCACCAAATTGCTTTTTGACATGGGTCCATTCAACATTTAATTGTAGAGTAATGGTCAGTCCGATTAAAGTGAAAAAACAATACAGACCTGCCTGCTCGCTTTTGTGGTTGTTTAAAAAAAGTTTTATGACAATCGAGTATACGGTTTGACCTGTAGCGACGGACCAACAGACAGACAGACAGACAGACGGACGGACATGACCATTTTAATAGATGCTTAAGCTCAGCACCGGCCATAGTAAGACAAAACACAAGTGACCTGGCTATTTTCGTTCACGACCGGCCTCCCGGTCTGTTCTATACTTTTGAGACTGACTCCAAAGGAGCCTATGTTAAATAATACAGAGGCTCAATTGAGGCACAAAAAGAAAGGTACATTTCGTTCCTCGGTCACTTTAATTTAATGTCTTAAAAGTGACCGATTGTCTTACTTGAGCACAGCATCTAAAAATGAAATGCATGTTTTGCTTCAAGTTCTCTAAACTATAATAATTTCCCATAGTATGTTAAGAGAAAGGGAAAATTAATCGAAAAGTCCAACCCAGGATTTCAGAGTGCTTAATTAGCCAAGTAAAGTTCCATCAACATCTCTGGGTGGGTCTTGGCAAGCGTCTTGAATGACTCTGTCTCGACAATTTTCTTCTTATTCCTTTATTTTTTATAATTCACAATAAATATTAACATGAAATCATTTTAGTCGAATTAAATTTTAAATAAAGAAATACTTTCAACAAGAAAAGTAGTATTACAGTTTAGAAAGTTGGTTTCAAAAAAATATTTTCTTACATGGACGAGAAAAGTTCCTTCAATATTTCAGGATGAGATCCCACCCCAAGTCTTTTGAACGCAACTTTTTTACTTAACTTGTCCTTATTGCTGCAGTTACATTATAAAAAATGATAGTAGTCATTTACATTGAGATGACCTTCTAAATAACCTGAGAGATCTACGTTCTTTTTTAATTAAGTTTAAAAATAATTGAACTATTTTATTCCGATATTGTACTTACGTATGGATAAAGTTAATTGCAGTCATTTTCAAAGCATCGCAGTTGTGAAGATACGCCAAAATAAGGAGCTCAACCGCATTTTCTATTTCAACATCCAGCTGCAAAATATTTTCAACGTCTGACTTCAAGTCCAGTAATTCGTACTTGTCGGAAATTCGGAGTAAATCAGTACTGAATTTGCTATTAGAAGATAGTTTTGTTTTTCCACTGTACATAAAATATAAAATCTATCACAGCTTCCACAATATTTTCATTAAAGTCCTTAATTTCAACAGAATTCATCTTGGCTTCTTTCATATCAGAACGAAACATTGCAGCAAACACAGGACTTCGGGCTTGAAAAATAATTATATGTAGATATTCATAAATAAAAAACACACAACTCTGTGTAACGTTAAACAAGGGGCCGGATAATGCGGCCAGCGCAGGCAGCCCCAGCTGCCTAAATTTTCAAGAAACATGTAAATGGAACATTTCGCATCTTTCAAAAATTATGTAAAATCAATATTTAGACTTTTCAAAAACATGCAAATGGAAACGTTTTGTCAATTTACAAAATATGGAAATGAAACAGTTTCCACTTTTCTCGAAACATGTAAATAGAATATTTTGACTTTTCAAAAACATGCAAAATAAATCCTTTTGTACATTTCAAAACCATTGAAATAAAGCAATTTCCATTTTTCTCAAAACATGCAAATAGAATATTTTGCACTTTTCTGAATCAAGTAAAAACAACATTTTGTACTTTTCTAATACATGTTAATAAAAAATTTTGCTTTACTAAAGAAAACCATTAATCAAATATAAATGGTGGTTTATCCGTATGGAAACAAATTGCTGCCTAAAAGTTAAAAGAATTCCTTCGTCCGGCCCTGGTTAAACAAATGAAATTTAATACCTAATATTTCAGTAATGAAATAAATTAATTTTAAAATCATCAGCTTGAATTCAATTATACCTTCCAAAACAATTTTGTGCACGGATATATTGTTCGTTGCGGTGATCAGCTGAACAACTGCTAGATTACCAGTTCTTAGGGCAGTCTGCAATGATTTGACGATACAATCTGAGCTATTGACAGGTCTAGGAGTAGCAATTGAATGTTTCAGTCCCATTTTTACCTTATTTAAAGCCTCCAAGTCAGTCGAACTTCTCACATACCGTATTTCCTGTAATAGTACACCCCGTGTACAATTCAAATTCAGACCTCCCAAACCCGTGTACTAATAAAGGCCCGTGTATTATTACAGACCTGTGTACTACCATGTACCACAGTGCTAAATAGACCCGTGTACTATTCAAACTCATACCTCTCAGACCCGTGTACTAATACAGGCCCGTGTACAATTACAGACCCGTGGTCTATAACAGGAAATACGGTAATTACTCATTCTTAAGTTCTATACAGGCCACAGAAGTAACTCCGACCATTTAACAAACATAATGAGATAATTATGCATTATGCAATACAATACTTATACACACCCAAACTAGATAGAACACAGTAACAGATTTGCGGTTGGGTTTTTGTAACTCCAGCACTGTTACATGTGCTTACCGATTTATTATTAATAATAAACTGAAATTACTGTTTTTTGCAACCAAAAAGTTAAATTGTAATGTTCACACTAATTAAGCGCTAAATAGTGATATTGAAATAACCCTGTAATAATGTTGATTAAATAAGTCTATAAAACCAGTTGGATTAAGAAACAAATTATCGACTTTTTGAATTTAGCGCTAAATATTTTTACAATTTAGAAAATTACTACACCGTGAAACAACGAAATTAACACTGCTATTTCGGGTCTTCAAAATTAGTACACTATGAGGAGCTTTTCACTATGTTGTAGTACACTGTATATGTAAAAGTATTTTTTCATAGATTGCATAGGACTTTAGCCAGGGATACAACTTTAGTACACTATGTATGTAGAGGTATCTACTATACACTATAAAGCGAGTGGACTGTAATAGTAACAGGGTTGAAAGACCAACAATTCTCAAATTACACGCAATAAACAAACTAGTAATTTATAATGTATGTATAATTTTATATTTGCTAAATTCAATGACTTGTAAATCTCTAACAAGGGCTCACTATGTCCTATACACTCTAACTACGTAACTACTACTAATAAACAGGACACGAATTAAATAGTTGGATCAGTCGAGTTTTGTATGTTTGTCGAACAGGCTCAAGAAAGCTTTTAGAAATAACAATAATATTTGGTAAATTTTTGGACGTCCCACTCCTCCCTATACCCTCCACATACCAACGTTAAACATACGGGGAAACGTCACTTTCCATACTTATTTTTACATACATTGTAAATTCCTGAGCAATACGATAATTGTACGTATGTTTGCTATTCAATTTATTTATTTGGGTTTAAATGTTACTTACGTTATATCCAACATATCGTCTATGTGAAGAACAAAAATGACCCATATCCAATTTAAGCTAGAATTAAAGTGAGCTATATCATAAAAACAAAATGAGAAACATTCGTACAATGGTAATTAGGAGTTTTTGAAAAGTGTAAAATGATCTAATTTCGTGTTTTTCAAAAATGTAAAATGTCCTATTTACATGTTTTTGAAAAGGTGCAAATTGTTCTATTTACATGTTTTTTAAAAGTGCAAAATGTTTTATTTAAATGCTCTCAAGACATATCTGAATATTTTTGTACATAGTGGATATTGTTTTCAGCTATATTGGATATGGGTCATTTTGGTTATTTACAGACGATATATTGCCTGTTAAACTGGCAAACTGGCTTTATATACACATTAGTGTAAATATAAAGATTTGTGGGAGATAAGGGGTCAAGGTTGTTAAGTTAAACATTGAACTTAAATCCTTAAGGTAATAAAAACAAACTGATACGTTGCGGATAACCACAATTTTACCAGTATGACTCATTCACCAGTGACTCACGGCTACATTACAAATACTATGTAGGTACTCAATATAACAGAAACCTTACCTTATGTGGTACGTGTATTTAAATAGACTTCATACATATGAGGACTTTGCTAGCAAAACGCGTTAAGTCCATGTAGCCGAACTTTATAGGAACCGCAAATTTTGATGATTATGCGACAACATGATTTAGGAAAAATTTTGAAGGTGAAACTGGGGGTACTAAAAGCTATGATATTTGATGGACGTCATTATAGACGATCCCTGAATATCAATAAAACATATATGTAAGTTCGTGATATGTAGTTAAAACAGGTTTGAAAAAATTTCAAGTTGGGACAGGGGGTAGGTAAAACAATTGTATTTGAAGGACGTCATTATGGATGATCTCCGAATATCCATAACATATATATGTATGTAAGTCATGACATGAAGGTAAACCAGGCTAGAGAAAAATTTAAAGTTGAAACTGGGGGTACTAAAAACTATAATATTCGAAGGACGTCATTAAGGACGATCCCTGAATATCTATAACACTAATTGACGTTATTAGAGACAATCCATGAATATCTATAACAAAAACAATTTAAAATTAAAACTGAGGGTACTAAAAGCTATAATATTTGAAGGACGTCATTATGGACGATCCCTAAATATATATACTTAAACCTCAATACTGAATATCTATAACATATTTTCTGCGTGTCTGACGTAGCAGACCACAGACCATTGAAAACTGTAGCTGAGATTGGTTTGGTCTGTACTATAAGATGTAATTGTACTCGCCCTGCAGAACTTTATAATTACGTATGTATGAAGACTCTCTATTTGTTTACACGTATGTATTGGTTTTTGGAAAGCTGACTTTTTTGATTTTTGATATGGGTCCAGTTAACTGTTAATTGTAAGGAACTGGCCAGTCCGATCAAATTGAAAAAAACAAAACAGACGTGCTCGCTCGCATTTGTGATTATTTAAAAGTAGTATCAAGTAAATGGAGTTGAAGGTTAGACCTGTAGCGATTAGCGACGGACCAACAGACAGACAGACAGACGGACGGACATGACCATTACAATAGATGCTTAAGCTCAGCATCTAAAAAGCAGATACACACATTGGACACATACGACAACTGTCCCTAGAAGCTCAATGCTGTTTCTCTCTCTCTATAACTTATACAGTCGGCACGTAAATATAATACTGCTATTAAAAACTATAATAAAATTATTTTTTGCTTTTTCGTTCATATGAAGTTACTATTATTTATATTTTGAGTAGAACAAGACCGATGAACAGGTCCCGTTTGTTTCCCTAAAAACCCATTAAATAATAACTGTTTAAAATAACTGCTGGCTGATTAAAAATTAATGTGCAATGACCAAAAAAAGGAGGACTCCGCAAAATGATAAATCAAATAAAATAGAACATTTTTAGATCGGTACCAAGCAGAGCATCGACTTTCAAGTTAAAAGTACTTTATATTAAGCGATGCAGTAATAAATGAAAGCAGATATAGTAACTCGGCCCTCTTACACAAATTACTTAGTGGCACAGTAGCTGGGAACATGAATACGAAAAGACAGTGCTGTAATGAGTCAACACTTTAGGAGATTACGTAAGACCTTTTGAGATGTGTGCGGCAGGGAACTTATGTATTCACTTGGGCGTAAATACCAAACATGTCGGTGGGAGTAGGGGTTACAAATAAATATCCAATTTCTGTACCATGTAATTTATGCACGTTCATTCTTTCTTTTTATTTACGAAAAATCCTTGAGACGAGCGGAAGCAAACAACTATTTATTTCAGCATGACACACGCAGTTTGTGTATTTATTTAATCATGCAGATTTTGTTCATTTCAGTTGTAGGGGAAGTAACCTATACCTACCACTTATCTCACTAGTCAGTGCGGTCTCAGTCAAGGAAAACGATTTTAAATTTTTGCTTACCATATATGGGGCTATCCATACATATTGTCCTAGAATAATCCTAACTTTAGCACACTCGTGACCCCTCTCTTTCACCCATTAGCATAATCGTTGCATAACTGGCTGTTGTTACTGTGAAATATCATCATACATATTTCTACTTTACCCAGTGATTATCCGGATAACGTCGTTTATAGGCGATCCCAACTGAGCCTCACAATATTGTGTGACCTAATATGCCTCGTTGATCTATTTTTAGATGCTGAGCAAGCATCTAATGAAATGGTCATGTCCGTCTGTCCGTCTGTCTGTCTGTCTGTTGGCCGCACGCTACAGGTCAAACCGTTTACACTTTTGTCTTAGAATTTTTTTAAAACAATCACAAAAGCGAGCCAGCAGGTCTGTATTGTTTTTTTACTGTAATCGAACTGACCATTTCTTCGCAATTAACAGTTAACTGGACCAAGATCACAAATTTTTGAAGTAAAATCATGCAAAAACAGATAAAGGGGCAGGACATAAATGACGCCACACTTTACCCAAATTTTTGACCCACCCACCTACCTTGTTAATCTCGTTAGCCCTGCTTAAATGGCTATATCTTTAATACAGTGTGTCATTTTTTTCCAAGTGACCCACCCTGAACGTGGGTGGCGCCTTTTGTGTCCGACCCCAATGCGTACAACTTAGATTAGAGTTGCACCAGGCAAACACACCAGTCAACAGTACCAGTTACACTCACCAGCCTAATGCACAAACCCAATGTACCAGCCAAATGCACCAGCCAAATGTACAAGCCAAATGCACCAGCCAAATGCATCAGCCAAATGCACCAACCAAATTCACAAGCCAAATGCACCAGCTAAATGCACCAGGGCTTATCAAGCTTCGCCATTTAAAATACACATGGAAACTTTTTACGAATTTCCATCACAAGTACGCGTACTACTTGCATATGTACGTTCACAGGGGAACCTAGTATAGTACTATTGGGTCTGGGAATGTAATAAATGGGTTATAGATGGTGACGGATCGCCCATAAATGACGTCCTTCACATTTTACAGTTTTGAGTACCCCCAATTTTAACCTTTTCTTCAACCTATTTTAACTACATGTCATGGACTTACCTATATATGTTTTAGGTATTCAGGGATCGTCTATAATGACGTCCTTAAAAAAACAGTTTTTAGTACTCCCAGTTCCAACACTAAAATTATTCCCAACCTATTTTAACTGCATATCATAGACTTATCTATATATGTTTTAGATATTCAGTGATCGTCCTTAATGACGTCCTTCAATTATCATAGTTTTTAGTACTCCCAGTTTTAACTTTAAAAATTTTTCCAACCTATTTTAACTACATGTCACGGACTTACCTATATGATAATATTAATAATTTATTCATTGGGTCTATTAACCAAAAGTTCATACAGCCAGACTCAAGCAGTCACTGTGGGTGAGGAAAAAGAATGCTACCGCGTTAGATCGTCTCAGTCTTTGTACCCTTTCCCCTATCCCCGTCCCCTCCTCCGCAGTAAAATAGTGCCATTCTCTAGGTTCCCTACAGTAATTAGTGGTCACTAAGAAGGAGAATGGGCTTCAATCAACAATCCAGTGACGTTTACCGTACAGCACTGAGCCGTAAACGATTAGCAGTGGCCGAGGATCGGAGCTAGGTCTGAGGCTGTAAATTTCGTTACAGTCTTTGGTCCTAACCGCTCTCCCAAGCACGCTTGCTTTACTTACCTATATGTGTTATAGATATTAAGGGATTGTAAATAATGACGTCATTTAAATATAGTTTTTGGGAACCCTGTTTTATTTTTTACAACCTTTTTTTAACTGATTGCCACGTACATTCGTATATGGCTTAATAATGGTAGGGGAGCCTCTATAAATGACGGCATTTGTGAATGGTGCAATTTATAAAAGTTTGGCAGCTATATTAAACTACATGCTACGCACATTCGTATATGGCTTATTGATAGTAGGGAAGCTTCTATAAATCTTATGTCATCTTTTAGCGTGACATAAATTATTTTGCGCTTTTGTTGGAGCTCAGCATCTACTTCGGGCCCGCCCCCGGTCGACAAATCCGGCGCGAAGCGCCGGATTTTTTAGTTTAGACTTTTATTAAAGCCGGTCATTCTCTGTATTACAATATTTATTGATTGTGCTTTTCTTCATTACTTTATCGCCTGCTGCGATGTAGCGAAAGCCGAAAATTCCCGGTTGGGGTTTTAGCTAAGGTTCGTTAAAATCCATAAAATATTCTACATGAATGAACTATAACTACATTAAAACTGCCAGGAACTTGACTAACTATGATGAGAACTTCTGTAATATAGATGACGGCAGTAAGCTTCGTAAAGGCGATCACTGACCAATTTTCAAATACTATACTGTCTTTAAAAGTCTGTGTAACTGATATTCATACAGTTTAATTATACCCCCAACTTCCTATAATTACAAATTTCAGTTCCTTTCTTTACAAACTCTGGCCTTTGACATGCATTGGCTTCACCCTTTTACGTCTTTTATAGACGATAAATATGATTTATATGACTAATGACTCCTAATGCAATAATTGAGCAATGCAATAATACCACTACATATAATGTATAATATATATGTATAATAACATTATACTATATGTATAATGTTGTATTCTTGCTCTTCAGTTGAATCCTGATGAAATTCAAATTAAGTTGGATTCTCGCCCAAAAACTAAACCAGGAAAAATACTTCTGGATTGCTTAAGGAGTCAAGAGTTTGAAAAATGGTGCACATTTCCACTTCAGGGACAAGGAGTGGAAATGTATAAAGATTGTCCTTATGCAAACAAAATTATTATTGATAAATGTGGACTAACTTCATCAGAGTGGGTGAATGCATTAAAAATGAGTGCCAATGTTTACCCAGTTAAAGCTATACCAGGTCGTTCTCTAGAATCTACCCTTTGCAGACACTGTAAAGAGAAAGAAACCCTCGCTCATGTTTTGGGGAAATGTCATGTGGGAAGCTTACTGAGAAACAGTCGACATCATGAAGTTCGGTCAATAATTGCCAAGCATTTAAGGACCTTGGATTGGAATGTGTTTGAGGAAGTAACAGATGGGGCTTCTAAACGCGTGGATATTATTTGCTAGAGAACGGAGTCTAAGACTGGTTATATCCTAGATCCTACAATACGCATGGAGCAAAATTCTGGTCAGGCAGATGAAGTTAATATTGAAAAACAATGTCATTACAATCCATGTATTCCCTACTTTTTGGAAAAATACCGAATCAATAAGTTAGAAGTTATTGGTTTGCTGGTGGGAGCTCGTGGCACGATTCCGGAATTTTTTGAGTCTTTTAGGAAACAGATGCGACTTCCTTCTAAATTAGTAGAAGAAATAGTGATTGCTACTATTAGAGGCTCTTGTCAAATAGCCCACAATCATTTATATAACATGAATTTATCTAACAGTTAGTGTAGAATTAATAAGTATGAAACATTTTCGTTATATTTCTAAATCATTTTTCTTATTTCTATAACTGTGTATTGTTCTTACTGTGTTTTTACGGCAAGCATTATTGTAACGTCAGTTGTAAATAAATATTTACTTTCTCTCTGTCAAGGGCTTTCTTGATTTTATCTTGGTTACAAATTGGCGGTGCAGATTCAATTATTTGAGAATTTAAAATTGATGCTTAGCTGCTTAGCTAGCTTGAATTGTGACTCGTACACGTAACAGTAATGAAATAAGCATTCTGGCTTACACGTAAACAGAAATAATATATTTTGCTGTAAAGTAATGCATGATACTGTCAGACTGACAGGTGACTACTTTAGTGAGATCACCAGGGCTGCACATGTTTATTAATCGTGCTTCAGTTGTGAGTTGCTGTTATTAGTGCGAAGTGATGGTGAAAGCCGTTGAGGGTTTGCTAAAAATACCTGAAACCTGAGTATAACTAATTCGGACATGACCATGAGTCAAAGGTAAAATATTAGTCAAAAATTAAGTGTATGTAATTTATGGAATTCTTTTAAACTTGTTTTATATTTGATTAAAAGAAGCCCAGCACCAACTTCAACTGATAAATAATTATTTACCTAGGTACTGTGACTAAAAACGTGTCCTGTCACCTGTAGTAATTTAGTCTAGTGCTGCAATAAACGTTTCTAATCCCGTAGAAAATAAGTATAATATGTGCAAACTACTCTGAAGCATTAAGCTGTAAACTGATGGGGAACTACAAGAAGTAAGATTTTTTAAGTTTGCTAGACAATAAATACCCAAAAATCAATACCTGTAATAATTACAAAAGTGGTCTTTTTTCATCCATTGCAGCCGCTCTTAGCATGCATATTAGTTTAGTCATTAGTCATTTTTGTTAACGATAGTTATTTTATCATCCAAATAAAAATTTAATTCCAGTTATTTGTATTTTACATTAAAAGGAGTTGAAGTTCGAACGTCCAGCAGAGCAAACTTTAACTTTAAAAACTATGTCTGGTTCTGGTGTTAACGTTGAATGTCCAATTATCGATAGTTTTGATAGTTCTGACAACACAAAATCGAAAAAATCAAACCAAGATGTTGGTCACGCTATTGGGACTGCCTTCCTTTCTACAGATTTTGCAGATATTCACTTGGTCACTGCGACGAAATCATTTCCAGCTCACAAAGTAATATTAGCAGGTAGAATAATTTGATTATCCTCAGTTTTAGTAATAAATTGTTCCTAACTAATTATTCTCTGACGGTTTAGCGCAGCTATGAAAATACTATTTTATATTGATGTTGTTTTGCTGATTTTAGCTCGAAGCCCTGTATTTGCATCAATGTTTCGATCAAATACATTCGACGTAGTCAAAAATTACATTAAAATTAATAAAGAATTTTTTGAAGGTGATGTTGAAGCAATGCTGGAATTCATCTACACTGGATCAACTTCAAAAACAAAGTGTATCGATTTGTTTCGCCTTTCAGTCATCTACGGATTAGTGGATTTACAAACTGAATGTGAAGAGTTTCTTGCATCGAATGTGACAGTTAAGAATGCATTTAAAGTTCTGGTTCTAGGTGATAGCTACAAGGCGAAAGTTTTGAAAGCTGCAACCATTAAGTTTATTTCAGAGTAATAAAGACATTGCGTATTCGACTATTCTGTTATTTTAAAACTAGCATGTAACCGTATTTATTTACAAGCCATAAAGTTGCATACAGTTAATTTTCTTGATTAATAATGCCGTGATAAAACTATCTAAAAGTAAGGTTTGTTTGAATTTTATTTTTAAAGGAATTAAAAAGAAGTTATTGAGACCAAATGCTACAAGAAACTTGCACCTTCTCACCCACAACTTTTGATGGAGTTGTATGCTGCTTAGAATTAAAGAATTACGAAATCTACTGTGGCATAGACACGAACAATTTACCTATTTTAATAACTACCTAATCAATGCATTATGCATGTATTTTATTTTATTTCCTAGCATTATTTATTTATGTTTTTACGCCGAAATTAATTTTGATATAACATTTTAAAGTTTATTATAAGTGACAATCAGCACCCAGTTTCTATGTAAGTCGTTGACAGGGCCGGATAATAAATACCGCCAGCAAAGACTGCCCCCGCTGCTTGAATTTTTAAAGAACATGTTAATGAAACATTTTGCAGTTTTAATAAATATGTAAACAAAATATTTGTACTTTTTAAAAACATGCAAAATTAATGTTCTGTACAAATTTCAAAAACATGAAAATAAAACATTTTCCACTTTTCTCAAAAATTTAAATAGAATATTCTGCACTTTTCTGAATCAAGTAAAAAGAAGATTTTAAATTCCATTAAAACATCTACATACAACTTTTTGATTTACCAAAAAAAACTATCAATTAAATCAAAACGGTGGTTTTTGCATTGGAGCAAATTGCTGCCTGAAAGTAATTCCTTCGTCCGGCCCTGGTCGTTGAGCTAGTATTTGGAATGTTTTATTTTACTTATAACTGGTATTGTACATACACCATCCATATGCTCTCGAACTTGTACATAGGTATGTGAATTTTTAAAATTAGGTTATTGCCGATGTTTCTACTTAGTATTAATAAGGCTAAACTAACGAATCAACTCAACAAGTTTATATTAAACTTTACTTTTTATTTTTTACCATTTTAATAAATAAAAATATTTAAATTAGAATTTTATGCGAGCCTGAGCTAAAGCTCAGCATCGAAGAAGCATGTTATTCACGTATTTGTATATACTTTTATTTTTACTATTCATTTTTGAACGTTTTTTAAGGGCCACCATTTACTCCAAAGACCAAATCTTCTGCCTACGAAAAACGTCCCACAAAAAGTAGACACACTACGAAAACATTCCTACGAACGAGCCACTACGAACACTACCGATACCTAATTGTTCTTTGGTCATTTTGATAAAAACTTCTTATTTTAGAAAAGAATAATTACTTAAAAATAAGTACAAAATACTGCACCTAATTTTATTGTAGGTGATTTCGTGTTCTTTTATAGAATTTAGCTAATCTGCGGAAGTACAAAATTACCTACGTAAAGTATCGTGCATAAATGATTTCATCGTTAATTCAGTGGATATGGTCGTAGTATTGATGACATGTCCTTTTATTTGCAATCAAAAATCTCGTTTATTTAATTTCTCATAAAAGCAGTATATTAGTATTACACAATTTTGGCTTCCCCCGAAAAGTAAGTTTTAATGTGCATATTAAGCGTAAAAAATAGAAGGTTGTAAGTTTTAGTAATTACTGATATGTAATATAAACACAAACTTAATGTATAATTGTATTGTGTCCCATACAGTAAATTTATTAGAAATACAGAAAGGAGAAGCCAGAAACCAGAACTTAGAACTGATGGTGAGAGTGGCTAATTAGCCAAATAAAGTTCTATCAACATCTCAGGGTGAGTCTTGGCGAGCGTCTTGAATGACTCAGTCTCAGCCATTTTCTTCTTGTTCCTATATTTAAAATAACACATTTAATTATTAACTGCATGTTGGTACGATCCAGTTACAAATAAAGCGACAATATTGTAACTAGTTAATTACAGTTTAAAAGTAAACGACCATCTCTGAGTGGACATAGAAATCAGAATCGTGTAAATCAGATTAGGGATCGTCCTTAAATGATGCCATGTACATATTATTCCAATATCATGAACCATATGACCCCCCTGTCACTAGCATAACCATGGTGCAAATGGCTATCTTAAACATGAGATTTCATCAATATCCAATTTGACCTATTAACCCTACCCGTGACCTAATTTATGGACGATCCCTTTGGATGTTAAATGTCGATGTTCAAAATTTTATTTTATTAGCACAATCTGGTTTTTACTCGTTGACAAAATTAACTGCAGTCATTTTCAAAGAATCACAGTTGTGAAGATGCGCCAAAAATAGAAGCTCCACAACATTCTCTGCATTCACGTTCAACTGCAAAACATTTTCAACCTCGGACTTTAAGTCAAGCAATTCGTACTTGTCCGAAATGCGAAGGAGGTCAGGGCAGAACAGGATATTCGTAGACAATTTTGTTTTTCCAGTGTACATAAACTCGACGATGCCGTTCACAATGTTCTCATCAAAGTCTTTGATTTTAACGGAATTCTGTTTGGCTTCGCGCATACTGGATCGAAACATTGCAGCAAAAACGGGGCTTCGGGCTAGAAAAACAAGGCAAAAAAGTGTAAACAAATTATATTAATATGTAATAGCAATAACGGCGTAGTACCTATCAGCCTAGTTATGTTTTGTCTACATATATGTACGCAAATTTGATTATCATATTAGCTCAAATAGTAATTAGGTACCGGCCAAAACCACTTTGTGAACAAAAAAAGTTTTAGTTGCTGTAATTAGCTGAGCGTCTGAGAAATCGCCAGAGTTTAGGATAGCCTGCCATGATTTGACGACAGAGGCTGTCCCGTTGATAACTGAACGAGAAACACACGGGGATTCTATGCCCAAATCAATGAAGATGACACACTGAAAGGTAACTGGGTTCCTCGGATGGAAGAGGAGTCGAATCATGTCGTAGAAATTAGCAAGCTCAATACCCATTTCTAACGTACCTCCACTTCTAAGTTTTTCATACCGATGATCACCTGAAGTGTAATTAATTTATTACATTTACATATTCAAGGATCAAGTGTATGATAAAAACTAGAATCAGTTAAAATGCATAGCAAAGGGTCGTCCATAAATGAAGTCATCGAAATATCGTCTGTGAAGAACCAAACTGACCCATATCCAATTTAAGCTACAATCAAAATGAACTGTGTCATTAAAAAAATGATAAGTATGCGCAAAATGTGTATTAGGAGTTTTTTTTGACAAGCGTAAACTGTTCTTTTCTTATGCTTTTTAAAAGTGCAAAATGTTCTCATTACATGTTTTTAAAAAGGTGAAAAATGTTCTAATTCTATGTCTTTAAATAAGTGCAAAAGGCTCTAATTCTATGTTTTGGGAAAGGTGCAAAAATTTCTAATTACATGTTTTTGAAAAGGATATCTTGTAAAAATTGCATACTTTTAAAGAGCGCAAAATGCTCTATTTAAATGCTTTCATTTTTGTAGAAAGCAGATGTTGTGTTTAGCCAAAAATGGACATGGGTCATTTTGGTCCCGTGGTTTTATTTCAGTAATTAATAATACTATTATTCTATTGCATGACAGACGTGAAAATTGAAATACCTCTGGTCAATCCATGTAGCCCCTGCTGACTTTCTCTGTAACTCGCAAATGCACACGCTTGTATCTCGCTGTCTTTGGAACCGTCGGTTTTGCCTACGCTCAATAGCTGCAAGCTGAGACTGTTGTTCAAAGTGTTGTTGTTGTCAGTTATTGACACAAATTCAAGTTGCCTAGCATACAAAAATAATTTTACAATGAAGACAACATCATTAGTAAATATAAAGAATAAACATATATTTGTTAGGCAATATTTGTGTTGCACGCACCAGGAGTACTTTCCACTACTTCCGCCGGTGAACACAGGTGACCTAAATGGTTTTCCACTACCACGTTCCTTCAGAAGGGAAGACATGTTAACATCCCAGTGGAATGTTAATTCTTCAAACCTCAGCTGCAAGTCAACAATACAAATATGTAAATAATTACGTTATATATATTAAATATTGCGCTGTTAATCGATAATATCTTGCTATAAAGAAGTTTATTTTGTTTAAGAAGTTATGTGCTGCCTAATTATTTACAAATATTGAATCCCTTAATATTGTTGACATAAAAAAGTGTTTATAATTAGTCATTCCAGTTGCCAGTTGTCTTACCTTAGTTGACGGCTTTAGCTCTGCTGTACTTGCGATCCCACTCATTATTAAAATTCTAAAAATGCGAAATACTTTTTTTAAATCCTGTAACAATAAATGAAATAATACGTTAGGTACATAAAACTATAATTTTACTTTGGTCTTGGTCTTATAATATCTCTCGTGACATAAAAATAGCAACTGTATACTTTAATTATGCACTTACAGTTACTAGCCATGAATGGTCACCAATATTCACATTGAAAATGATGCAGATTCACGATGCGATGGCAATTTCTTTCAGTCAGTACGATGCAAACTCAAACCAGATGTAACGTAGTTGTTTAGACTAAGATTATCACGAAGTTATAGATAATTTTAAATACACTATTTATTATTCTTCCACACAAGTAAATCGAACACTTAAATACCTTAATCAGTGACTGGGAGAAATTAACAATTTCGTCAACCACAGCAAAAAAACTCAAGCTAAAATTAAAAATGTAGGACAATGATAATTCTGTGTCTGCTCCGTTCAGTGCCTGCTGTCATACTACTAAGTCTACTCTAACACAGGGAAATAGTTACGTCCCTTCGTTCCTACGCATACAGAACTTTCCAGAATATTTCTCTTAAAATACGTTCGACTTCCCCCTTTAAACGTATACACAACCTAACGACGAAATCAAATTACGAAACTCAAACGTCCACGCTTTCACATTTAAACTACATGGCTTTTTATCAAAATCCTTATGCAACTTAAAATAGTTTAGAACGTTCCCAGGAAATCAAATGGAAAAGTCAAATACATTCAAATTCACCTACTACGCACACGTAATTATATGTATGTAGTGCTCAGCATTAATTCTTTACACCATTTTTAGATGCTAAGCAAGAATCTAATGAAATGGTCATGTCCGTCTGTCCGTCCGTCTGTCCGTCTGTTGGCCCCACGCTACAGGTCAAACCGTTTACACTATTGTCTTAGAACTTTTTTAAAACAATCACAAAAGCGAACCGGAAGGTCTGTATTGTTAATTCACTGTATTCGAACTGACCATTGCTAAGCAATTAAATGTTGAACTGACAAAGGTCAAGAAATTTAGAAGTAAGCACCATAAAAAGGGGGATAGCGATAAACATAGCTGAGCGCAAGACATATGCCCAGCTATGAAACGAAATACATAGCACCATTTCCAGCCAGGTTCACGTGAAAATTTCTTTTGGAAACCCCCTCCACCCCCCCCCCCCCGCTGCTATCGCATTTACATCAGGTAAGCAGGTTAGGGGTGACGCGCAAATGACGTCAGGCAAAAATTTTTTTAAACACCCCCACCCAGCTGCTATTGCATTCACATTTGGTAAGCAAGGTAGGGGTGACGCGCAAATGACGTCACGTGAAAATTTCTTCTAGACACCCTCACTTAGCTGTTATCGCATTAACATTAGGTAAGCAGGCTAGGGGTGACGCGCAAATGACGTCACGTGAACATTTATGTTAGACAGCCCCACCCAGCTGCTTTTGCATTTACATTAGGTAAGCAGGTAAGGGGTGACGCGCAAATGACGTCAGATTAATATCTCTTTCAGACACCCCCACTCAGCTGCTATTGCATTCACATTAGGTAAGCAGGTTAGGGGTGACGCGCAAATGACGTCACGTAAAAATGTATGTTAGACAGCCCCACCCAACTGCTATCGCATTCAAATTAGGTAAGCAGATTAGGAATGACGCGCAAATGACTTCACGTAAAAATGTATGTTAGACAGCCCCACCCAGCTGCCATCGCATTAACATTAGGTGAGCAGGCTAGGGGTGACGCGCAAATGACGTTACGTAAAAATTTATGTAAGACAGCCCCACCCAGCTGCTATTGCATTACCATTAGGTAAGCAGGCTAAGGGTGACGTGCAAATGACGTCACGTGAATATTTATGTTAGACAGTCCCACCCAGCTGCTATCGCATTAACATTAGGTAAGCAGGCTAGGGGTGACGCGCAAATGACGTCACGTGAAAATTTCTTAGAGACAGCCCCATTCAGCTGCTATTGTATATACATAAGGTAAGCAGGTTAGAGGTGACGCGCAATTGACGTCAGGCAAAAATTTCTTGTAGACACCCCTACACAGATGGAATCGCATTCTTATTAGGTAAGCAGGTTGAGGGTGACGCGCAAATGATGTCACGTGAAAATTTCTTCTACATGTGACGGACTGACCTATATGTGTTATACATGTTCAGAGATCGTCCATAATAACGTCCTTCAAATACCATAGTTTCTAGTATCCCAAGTTCCAACGTTAAATTTTTTTTCATCCTATTTTAACTACATGTCACGTACTTACCTATAAGCGTAACAGATATTCAGGGATTGTCTATAATGACGTTATTTGTGATTGGTGCAATTTATAAAAAAAATTCAGCTATAATAAATTACATGCTACGAATATTGGTATATGTCCTATTGATTGTAGAGGAGCTTCCATAAATCTTATATCATCTTTCAGCGTAATATAAATTGTCTTGCGCCTTTGTTGAAGCTCAGCATCTACTTCAGGCCAGCCCATGGTCGACAAATCCGGCGCGAAGCACCGGATTTTTGGCCTACTGTACCATTATTTGGTGTAGATATATTAACACAGAGCAATGTTTCACGTAGCTAACACATTTCTTCACCTTCAAAAAATTTGAAATTAACGAGTAATCGTGTCGAAATTAACAACCAAAACTGTTAGCTCGACCTAATTTGAAACAAGTTAAGATCTTTTCTAAGCGTGTACTATTTAATTTCTGGCCTCCCAATTCCATGTACTATAACAAACCCGTGAACGTCCACATAATATTAAATATTGTGACATTGTGTTAGTCCGTAAGGTATACCTATTACTATTTAAGGTCATTCATACCGCACCCCCTCGGTCCCGTATACTGCTGTTGAAGGTTCGGGTAGTTCCTATTACAGGAAATACGGTATATATCGTACGTTATTGTACTTGTAACTCTATTATATAGATAGTGTGATCTGTGTGGACTTTGTACGTTCAACGAGCGTTGAAACTTCGTGTTGAAAGTAATTAGGGATTGTTCGTAAATGACGTCAGCAAAATATTTCATATTTATGGACCCAACGAACCCACCCAATGTCATCGTATCGTAAATAGCTATCGTTAATTTGGATGTCACGAGTAGCCAAGTAGGCCCATTAGCCCAACTATTAACGTTGTTTGTGGACGATCCCTATAGGAGCAGATTGCATATTAGAAGTTGAGCTGGTCCTGCAGCCCTGCAGTGGCTGCAATCGCAATCCTGTCTTGCTGGCGAAAACCGAAGGTTCCAGATCCAGAGGAAGAGTAGATACTAACAACTAATACTTTGAATTTTGGAAACAAAACCAGGAAAAGAATAACTTTGATTTAATTTCGAAATTCATTTGTGAGTGTGAATCAAATTTTTATTCAGTTCTTGTTATAAGGTGGTATATTATATTTACCATTGTTGTGGTAATCAACAATTTGAAGTGGCTAATTAGTAAGTTATAATAATCATTCTTTATTCATATGCGTAATGCATAGTAACAAAATTATTGAATGGCATATTCGCTTTAAATTTGCGATCGGACTGCGACTGACATGGTAGGAAAGGAGTATAAGTAATTAGTAATTCGTAATTCTTAAATGTTTTTATATTTGCTCTTGCGTTCACTGATCTGAAGGCTGAATTTTTTATCGGGTATTGCGTAATGTAATTATGGTAATTGAATGTAAATGCAAAATCTTGGAGTTTCTTTTCTTACACATAGTAGTAGTGTGCGTATGTGTGATCACCCCTTATGTGTGATCAGTGGCCGCCGTTCAAATATTACTGCCTTTAAAAATCTGTCCATCTAATATTCATACAACCTATAGTCTCAACCTATCTTCACTACTGATTTCAGCTTCATTCCTTAAAAACTCTGGCTAAGTAAAATTATGAAAGTTTTGAGTACTTTTTTGAATTGGTCACATTTTAGACCCTACTTTACCATTAACTTTAAATGTGAGAACGGAATCGAGTTTACAACACTCCCTCCCACAGATTCTCCCCAAATTCTCCAGACAGCATCGGCCATCTGACAGAGAGTGAGGAAGATCCATGGAAGGAGATAATAAAATAAGATACAACTCGCAGCCCTTCAGCACGCAGCGTCTATGAGCCACAAAAGGAATTAAATGATGCTTCCCGAGGCGACAGGAGACTCAGCGAGGAAGGAGCAGAGGCGAGCGAGCCAAGGCAGACACAATCACGATTCAAAGGAGTGAGGAGTTCCGTCTTCAACTCTTCAAGAATTCTTCATTTTTCCGCATCTTCATTTTTACCTTCTGGAAATTCACTGGAAAAATGGATAGAAAGGAATCGGGGAACATGGAAACACCGAAAGATATAAGACGATTGAACGGCAAATGCCCACATGGCTCCTGTTGGTGCCATCAGAATCCTAAGATTAAAAGAAAGAAAAATTGTAGTGATAATTTCTATACTTTCATGTTCTTATTCCTGGTGTTCTCGGTGTTCGCTATTTCTCTCTACGAATTTATCCTCAGTTGGTTATAATCTAATTATTGAGGTCAATTGGACCAAATCGTATAAATTATAAATCCAAAATTGTAAATTCTAAATTACTGTAATCGCCATGGACCTGGAATTGGATAATATTAGATGCCACACCCGTGGCATCCGTAAGCGTATCATTTACAAATCATTACATTGTAAATCATTGGACGAAACCTAAGAAGAAAACAAAAACATAAATTAATCATTATATATTCATTCGTGGCCCTCGACCTTAAGTCGATTGGGAAATATTACATTTGAAATTGAACTTATCTTTTCCTTTTTGATTTGAATCATTTATATAAACTTATATTCTAAAACTTACCTTCTCATCTCCGTTCGTTGAGTGTTCTCATTTCTCAATTGGCAAATCTTGTGTTGATTCTCATATTTTCCATAACTGAATGTAGAAATAAGAAATTAAACATAAAATAATTAATTGTAGCATAAATAATTGGCAATCTCATTTAGACGTCAGCCGCAGTTCTCCGAGCTCGCTGTACGTAATTTAGGGACTTTGGTTCATACATAAAAGTTAGGAAAAATAAAAGAAAATAACTTTAAAATTGAGAGGAGACAGGTAGAGGCGAACCCGGAGCTCAAGCTAACTTTTGCGGGTTTGTCCTCCACGTTGGAGTGGACGGTGGAGAGGATACACGGACCCTATCTCTCTGCAACATGGCTTTGCCATCGTCCGCCCAACCTCCCCTACTGATATAATCGGCAAAATAAACTGAACTAAAATAAAAACTAAAAATCTAAATAAAATAAAATGTAAAATTAAATATTAACCTGATTGGCATCCAAAATTCAGGGTCGTTGGTCGGCCTTAACTCAATGGTATGGTGCGGTGTGTGTCGGTAGCATGCCTTCCTCTGTGGCCTGGACACTCTCCACCGCACGAGTCCATTTCCTTCTGGCTGGATATGGTTGCTGGGCACGGAGTCAGCACCACTTCCCCAACGATCCTCCTGTTAAATGAATATAAATAAATTAACCTAAAACTTAAAATAAACTTACCTCATTCATCAAAATTCAGGACAAGTCGTTGCTGCTGTTCTGTCGGACTGGGGACATGGAGCGCTTGCCGTCTGGAATGCTCGGCAACACAAACGCTCTGCCATGTCCCTTGTCCGTCCCGTCCAGCAGCGTTAGAGCTAAGAGCAACCGGGAAATGGCTTCTATTTTCCAGGCCCACAATCTTCACGCCGACTTGTCCTCCTAAAATTAGAAGCAAAATAATTAAGTCTTCACCCCCCTGTCCCCATCATCATTGGAAATTAGAACAAAATAGAATTAGCAAAATTTCCCGGACAGACTGAATTTCCTCGTTGGGACCTGGAACCATAGTAGTCCCCCAGGAAGTCGGGAGCTCGTGGTGGCGAAGCAAAGAAAATGGATGATATTTCCATAGCCTTGACTTCAGCCACCGAGCTACTTGTCCTTAGAATTCCAACATATAAAAATAAGCTTTAAATCATGGCTAATATAAAGTATTCATTTAAATTAAAATAAATAAAATTAGCATCCTTACCGTCTGTAGCTATTCTGGAGATTCTTGGCTGGAGCTTCAGCTGAGCCTCTCTCCCCTTTTTCATGGGTCTCCGGCCTCCTCCGGAGTGGTGAAACACCCCCGTAATTAACTTAAATACTACCATCTGACATCTACCATCCTTTTCACCCCCACAATAATATTATTAATTAATTATTAAAATGAAAATAATTCATCTTTTCGGCTAATTTATGGAGGTGCAAAGGTGAGGAGGTAAGGTAAACTCAAGTATGGCCTCCCACCCCCTCATTATTGGGGAGGAGAATACCATACCTGTTTTAAATGAATTGATCACATTAAGGGCACTTGGGCTGTTGTAAGACTTTTCGCAGTTTTTTCGTACAATGACCTGTATCTCTTGCAACTTTTAATTTTCGACACCGATCATTTTTTGTACATACAGTATTAATAGAGAAGTACAATGATAGCTTCTTCGTTATTGTACGTTGTCTGTAGAAAAAGATACAGATTTTCGAAGTTGATAAAAAATGAACCCGATCACACATACGCACTCCCCTACTACAACTAGCAACTTGCGGGTTAATTAGTCTTCGGTACAATGTATAATATTATACTCAATAAAGTATTAGGAAAAAGCGCTGGCCTCAGCCTCAGCAATTAGATTAATATTATCACTGAACAATTACACTTTCTTGCTTGTGGGCGACAGCCCTGTAAGGATCAACAATAAAATTAGATTACACTTGTAGCAAATTCAAAACAAGTCAAAAGAGGATTAATAAACACAGTCTTTGGCCTTAGCAATAGCTATTACTACTACATGTTTAATGTAATAAAAAACAAGTACTTGTTTTTATTAATCTTATTTAGAAAAGAAGGATGACCAGTTCCCAAAACAAACATCGCGCGGCTGCTGCGACCCAGGGTCAGGACAATCATGGTGGAACGTCGCCGTCGTGTGTAAGCAGAAACTACCGAAGTGAACCGAATTCTGATATCCAACAGATTGTACATTTATACATAGGGTTAGGTCGTCTAATTGTGATAATCAGGTAATTGTGATACTATGAAACCGTCTCCTAACGAACGACAGCCAATGCTCGAATTTTGTGTTACTTTAATCAACGACTCAATGAGTGTGTAATAGTTAATCTTCGCCGTGAAATTCGGATATCTTGTTGAAGAAAAAAATCAAAATATCTATGATTGCCATTTAATTAGTGAGAAGAGTTTGTTTTCATTATATTTTAACCTCTCTAATAATTACTGTTCCGAAAATATTCTCAATAATACTAACTATGCGAGAGATAACTATGGTTAATAGGCACAAGATAGGCTCAATTCAGATTGAAGTCGCTTCGGTGTGACGTGTAAATGTGATACTAATGCTATTAAGCGTGCAACTGCAGTATTGGAAAATACACTGACTTTGACCTGAACTGTGCTGATTTGTATGTAAATAATGGATATCTTACTGCAAAAGCAGGTTAAAAGTATTTTAAGGTCACACTTAGAACGCTAATTTTTCATACTCTTGCAAATATGAAATGGCGACTAGAAAGTTAAATGATAAATTAAATATTATACAAAACTTTTAAATATTAATTTTGAACGACCATCTACAATTATTATGCCATCTTCTATCATTACCAATAACACCATTAGTAAACTATTTTAACGATGCCGTTATCACTGTACACTCATAAATATTGTTCATGCATTTTATTTATACATTAGCTATAGCCACATAATGAAACAAGCAAGGAAACCAGACCAAAATCACAAAAAGTAAGCGATCAACTCAACGGATCAACTAATCACTTACTTTTTGTGCGTTTTGTCAGTTGAACCTAGTTTAATTTTAAAACAAACTACACCTATGGCTTTACCTGTATGTAAGGAAGGGTCTGGCGGTTCATTCTCCATATTAAAAATTAATTCCTTAATTACAATGGTAGGTTAAGAAGTTAATGCCAAATGCAGTTAAATTGTTGTGAATGTGTGTGGGAGTGGGAGGTTTAGGTTTGTGCTGGCTGCGGCTGCGGTGGTGGGTAAAGAAGCCGGTAACTGACCAGCTCACAGCTGCAGTGCAACAGTGGAAACCGCATAGCCTCCCAAAACAATCCACTTGCGCTTCCAAAAAATAGTCCCTAAATAAAATTACTATTCTCTCTTTATATTTGCTCGAATTTGCCACTCTAAAAAATGTACATGCTACTACAGATGGTACTCAACACTCTATGTGGTTCTTATTATTACATTGCTGTACACGCCTTCAGTATATAAACTCTCCATGTATATGAATCACACCCAAGAGCAAGTCATTAACCTTGGAAGTCGTCTCATTCAGTTTACTTGCTCAAGGTGACTTCAATGCATGTTTTATTTGATAATTATAGTTAGCTGTTCTATGCATAAAATTAATTGGATTTCGGTCATTTTGCATTTCGAATCTTTTGGAAAAGGCTGACTTTGCTTTTAGTGGAAAATAGATACGGGTCATTTTAGTTCTTCACTGACGACATTTATGAACTGGTAGAATGGCTATTTTTATTTATTCAGATATATAGCGAAGCAAAACAACAAACAACTAAAGAATTCGCTGAATATTTAAAATTAAGTTAAGCAATACCTAACGGGCTGTACGGTAAAATTTGAATTTAGCTGCAAATAACTTGATAATTTGATATAAACATATACTAATACTAAATTATTAAGTTATTGGTGGCTAAATTCAATACAAATTTTACTGAACATCCCGTTAGATATTGCTTAACTTAATTTTAAATACACATTTAACGAATTCACTCGTTCATAATACTGCTACTCGGGTAAACGTATTGACTTTCTCTACTGTTGTATTTTACATATTTTACAAAATTGTTAGAATTTACGTTTTCAAGTTCGTAGATTCTACGTGGATCACTGTTACATTTTTACGTTATCGACAGTTACATTCCCTGCGTTTGTGTCTGTTAACGACGTCCAAAACTTTTAAATTTAAATTTTGAACGACCATCTACAATTATGGTAAATGGACTTTTCCTACCCGGACTATTCCTCCCCGAATTTTTCCTACCCACGACCTAACCTAGGACTTTTCCTACCTATGCCCATGAAACAAAAAACAAGTGTTACTATTTACGAGTCTACCGTAATAACACGGTAGTTTTGAATGAGTTTAGCAAACTATTACTGATTATTATAATTATACCATTTTTTATCATTAACAATAACACCACTAATAAACTATTTTAACGATGCCATATTATCATCTATAGTATACTTATAAATATTGTCCATACATTTCATTTCTACATTAGCCGTGATTAGCAAATGTCATACATTATGAGTAGCAAATGTCCCAGGTTGGGTTCTGAGTAGCAAATTTCCGTATACTGATTTTTTCACAGGCGAGCACTTCGAAGTTAATAAACTCTTGCAATACACCTAAATAAGTTCTCCTAGCAACAGTTGCAGCCAAATACATTAATTGAAATTTTGGTTTGTGTTGAAATCCGTTCTTAGGTTCTGAACTGGACACACTAAAGTCCATAAGATCTTTGGTTTGTAGGCTAGTTCATTGCTCTAATGGATTAAACTTCTTCTGGACTACCACACATCATTATTGAATTATTGGTTAAGTAGTTATAATACTCGTATTATGGCTTATCATCGGCCGAGTTTGGGTGAACCCGACTCGATATGTACCGGATCAAAATACCAAACTCGACTCGAAACCGATAACAAAATTACGCAACACGAAACCGATTCGAACCGAATGCAATCGAGTCGGATGGCGTGAAACTGGACTCAAAAATGGTTAACTATTTACACTGTGTCTTAATGAATTAGGACCACCCCTTTTTTCCGTCTAACTTCCCCTGACGCGGGGTAACGAGGGCAAAATAATTATTTTTAGATAACACTTGACTAGTAGGTATATGAAAACTTAGGTTGACCTCCAGGGGTCACTTGACATTCACATATGAGGTCACTCGAGGTCACTGTACGAACAGTAACGAACGGAGCTTGTGAAAAGTATGAGGCAGGCATGCGAAGTAGGAGCAACGCGGCATTCATTCGCTTGGGGTCGTACAGTGACCATCAGAAGCAAGTGATCCCTGGAGGTGTTTAACTCGACTCGAAATTTTTGTCATCGACATCCGACCCGACTCGAAGTTTTTGTGGCTATAATCCGACTCGACTCAAAACCGATAAAATCCCTTTGAGTCGAGTTCACTGCTGACTCGACTCGATCTGTATCCCATTTAACTTGACCGGTGATAAGCCATCACTCGTATACTTACTGCATTTAGTAAAATATAACACGGGTCTATAATACAACGCAAGGGGTACAAGTCAGAATTTTATTACAACGCAGATCGTTTTAATTAGAGCATTTAGGTTACCTTAAATTACAAAAATTAAAACTTTAAAAATTTTGAAATTTATGACGGGTATTGAAGACCACTAGCAAGTCAGAGTGTCACACATAATTTAATATTTGTCTTGAAAGATCTTCCAGATGAACGCACCCTCCTAATGCTATGTAGGTAGTATTGGAATTGCTTAGTTGTATTTAGTACGTTTAATCCTAGGCAACTGCAGCAATTTTTAGTTTTAAATTCAATAATATGCTTTTGTAGATATTGCATTCCAGATTTCTAAATGTAATAATTTATACTTTTAATGCATTATATATATGTATTTTACCGTAACTGAAAAAAGTAAATTTAGCTACTTGCTTTGATATTTATTTTAACCTTTTTTGAAATTAATAACACTAGTTCTAGACAATTTAGTATGTTGTGTGCATAAAATTATCTGTAGAAGTATTGCAGTAGTTCTGTCTCTGTAAGAGAAAATGGTGGTTGGTACAAATGCTTGTATAATTTCTTTGCAGGGAAGTGTTTTGCTTTTACTAATTTTGGCATTTTCTGCGGTTCAGAGCTCCTGATTCCGTTTGCAGCATTTAAAGATCGCGAGAAGGCCCAGATGACCTCAACCTTGAAGAATGTTGATATATGCAATGCAGAATTGATATGTGATGAACATTTTCGATTTTTTAGTTACAGAAGGACCCGAAACCAATGCTACAACCCATTTAAGACGCACAACGTAGTTTCCCTTACGTGTTGCAAAAAACACGAGGTCTCATTAGAAGAATCTCTTACTGCGCTTAGATTGTGTAACTCTGATTTAAATTTGTCCGAATTTAAACTAAGACCGCACACGTTGCTTTGTGTTTCTTGCTATAGTAAATTCAATGGATTTTTGCTTGCTAATAATGTGGGTAACATAGAAAATGAAATGAACTGTGAATCATCCAATGCCGACTCATTGGAATTTTCATGTAGTACCAGTAGTGAAGAAGACAGCACAGACGACGATTATGTTCCGGCAGACAAACGAGCATGTATGCAGTCTAAAGAGAGGGCCCTCGCATTGTTCAATTCCGCTTTGTCTACATTTGGCATATTGCCTTTTCCGGTAGCATTTCTAGCTGATAATAAGGATCGGCAAATTTCAAAGATGAAGAAGCAATTTTTGGCTGTTGCTTCCTCGCTAAACGATCTTGCCAAAAATGTAGGTGTAGTGATTCCACAAATGAATTTCACTTCAGATTTGCAGGAGATTGTAGGTAACATCAAACAAAAAGTTCAAAATAAGGAAATGTCGTTTTCAGAGAAAAAAATTGCAGTTAGTTATCTCCCTACTTCATGGCCAGTGAATAAAATTTCCAACACTATTGGTGTTTCCCAACGCATTGCTAGAGATGGCAAGGGTTTGCAATTAGCAGGATCATTTAGCACTCTACATCGAAAAGAACGTAGTGGTATTAGTCCAGACATGGTTAAGAACATCCAAGAATTTTTCTTTAGAACAGACGTTAGCAGGGAACTTCCAGGAATTAATAGTTATGTGCGATTTAAACTTGATGGAGTATGGACTAAATGTCAGAAACGTTTGCTGCTTATGACGTATAATGAATCTTACTGCTTTTTTAAGGACCAACCCAAGGCCAGCTTGAAGGAAGTACCTGCTGCTATTGAAACAGGTAACGCAATTGTTGAGAATCAGGAAGTGTCTATGTCTACTTTTATTAGATATAAGCCTTATATAAGATTAATACTTTGTATTTCCCGATACAATCAGTGATGCTATGGAGAGACGCTTCGCAAACATACACGACGAAGAGAGTGACACATGCGTCTCTCTGCATCACATGTCTTTCATCCTGTACAGTGCCACAATGCATGTACTATTAGGACGGTCTTTTCGCCGTGTATGTTTGCTTTTGTAAAGTGGTGTTGGATTTACTTATATGTTTTTTTTAGTTTTTTAGATCTATTGGCTGTGCTGGGCGCTTTTCTAATTTGCTGATCTTATTTAATTATCTAATTTGGAACGCACTGGTAACAATAATGTTAATATTTTGTGTTATCACTAGAGTTATTTTACGGTAAATGTATATAATTTTACAATTCTTAAGTTATAATTTTTAAATCATTGCATTGTGTTCATAGTATAGTTTATGTTATGAATTTTTACTTTGATAATTTATTGTAAATATTAAGTTGGCATTGCTTGCGATTTTTGATTTGCATTTTATACTCTACTTAAAATTAGATTTATTTCATAATAACATTACCTCCACAGTAGAGCTCTGAGTTTTACACATAATTAAAATTCAAGAAATCTTTCAAGTGTTTATTGGGTGATTTTCCAAATTTTACACCGATAATTAAAATTTGAGACCTCATGTGACACCTGATTGTGGGGTGATTTTCCGAGTTTTACACCTAAAATAAAAACGTGAGACCACTGATGATCAAACATCTGACGTTGGCCCTTCGGGGTCAGAGCCTGTTACCGGTTCTCCGATGATGGAATATGGAGTTCCGAAACCCCGAAGGCCAGCATTTAAGATGTATACTTTAGTTGTTAATTCCTAAATAATGAATAATCTTAACTTTTGTTGTGAAACTAACGTCACAATTAGGTATTTAAAGTACGAATTAGCGCTAAAATGTGACATGCATGCCAATTATGAACATACAACATGCATTGAAGTATCACATTTTACCTTAAAGTGTGATTAGGCCTAATTGGAATTAACTTCAAAATTAGGCATAAAAATCAAAAATTAGCGCTATAATTGTGATCTGCATGCTGTATATGGCCTATGAACATATAACATTTGTACAAATATCACATTTTAACTTTAATTGTGATTAGGCCTAATTGCAATTAACTTCACAATTAGGCATTAAAATCAAAAATTAGCGCTATAATTGTGATCAGCATGCCGTATATGTCCAATAAACATATAACCTGTGTGCAAACATTACATTTTAGTTTTAATTGTTATTAAGTTTAATTGCAATTAAATTTAAAATTAGGCATTTAAATCAAAAATTTGAGCTTTAATTGTGATCTGCATGCTGTATATGGCCTAGGAACATACAACATGTGTACAAATATCACATTTTAACTTTAATTGTGATTAGCCCTAATTGCAATTAACTTCACAATTAGGCATTAAAATCAAAAATTAGCGCTATAATCGTGCTCAGCATGCCGTATATGTCCAATAAACATATAACCTGTGTGCAAACATTACATTTTAGTTTTAATTGTTATTAAGTTTAATTGCAATTAAATTCAAAATTAGGCATTTAAATCAAAAATTTGAGCTTTAATTGTGATCTGCATGCTGTATATGGCCTAGGAACATACAACATGTGTACAAATATCACATTTTAACTTTAATTGTGATTAGCCTTAATTGCGATTAACTTCACAATTAGGCATTTAAAGTAAAAATTAGCGCTATAATTGTGATTTGCATGCTGTATATGGCCTAGAAACATATAACATGTGTACGAATATCACATTTTACCTTTAATTGTGATTATCCCTTATTGCAATTAACTTCCTAATTAGCCATTTAAAGTAAAAATAAACGTTTAAAATGTGATCAGCATGCCGTATATATCATATAAGCATATATCATGTGTACAAATATCGCATTTTAACTTTAATTGTGATTAACGTGTTTAATTGTGATTAATCGCAATTAAGATTGCTGTTACACATATTTATCAATGGACATTTAAGCGAAACGTACTTTTTGATGGTATTCGAAATTTAACAATCATAATTATAGTACACGTAAATTTTATATTTTATTTATTTTTAATTCAAATTAAGCATTAGTTATGCAGAACCCTTTTAAAAATTGTAATATAATTTATGAGAGAATCCTTGATGTAACTGGCAACACTGAAAATAGTTTACATGTTATATACATACTATTTTTGCAGTTATACCCGCCTCGGTTTATTCTGTTTTTCGGAATGTGCTGCACAAAACGTGGTGAACCGACCGTTCACAAACTATTCTTTATACAATTCTGAATCAATTACAACTTTTCCTAACACCACGTTTTGTGCAGCACATGTTGTAAAATGCAATTGAAAATCTTCAAATTTGAATGCAAAAACCCCGAATTTTGAAATTGTGACTCTTAAAAAAATCTCATATGTTCCTCATAGCCAATCTTAATTTTTGCTCGAAGCCGATTTTTGATTTTGTTTATAGATTCTCTCTAAAAAATTCCTGTCTATAATATTAAAATCCGGGTTTTCTTCGAAACGGGCAGCCAAAATTTTAAAATTTTAGCTTAGAACCTTATTATTAGCTACCACGATTAGTACATGAGGGTTTGGTACGAATGTGAGATGTGTCATTTTAGAGCTCTCCAAATATATGAATCACACCCACACGTAATTTAGCGTGTTATATGAGTTTTAGAGTTATTAACACATTCAGTTTGATACTATCAACGCAATAAACTTTGGTGGGCATACAGCTAAATAAAAACGACGATTGGAATGACCAGTCATTCACAATTACATTAATACAACAAATAAAGCTTATTTACTACGTTTTTAGAGTTTAAAAAATATAACTTTCGACATTAAATTAGTCGATCACAATTAGACGCAGACGTATCACAATTACCGAACTTAACAAACTTCCAACTCAGCCAAGAGTAAATTCCTTAAACTCTTGTAGATGAAAGATTAACCATCAGAATTTTATGAAATTTAGAGGAAATACTCAAAATTGTATGTTTGTTAAACTTCAAAGGTCGTTGCTTTCGAAATTGTTTCTACTAAGTTTTACGGATAGCACAACCAAAAGTTTTTCAAAAAGCGATCACAATTAGACGACTCTACCCTACAAATAGTTGATACATAATATTGTTTATCTGTGATCACTTCTTATACAAATATGAGCAATAATATCACCATTTATTTCTTATTTTATTGTTTTGTAATAACTGTAGGCGTAGATTAGATACTAAAATTTGCTATGTAAATTGTGAGTAATAATTTACTTTTACTTAAGCTGTGTTTTAATTTTGTAATTTAATTGCATCCATTACAGGGTCGTCATTTCTCTCGTCATACTGAAGAAACTGTGAATCAAATTCAAGATGCTCTGGCAATTTTATTGTCCACTCTGGATCAGATGAAGGTAGAAAACGAGCAGTTTAAAGCTAGAGGTAAGTAATATTTATTTTCGGTCACAGTTTACAGTAGTAAATAGACCAAAGTATTATATTTCAACCCACCTCAGGGCCTGATAATGTGATCGGCGCAGGCAGCCCTCTCGCCTGAATTTTCAAAAAATGTGTAAATGGAACATTTTGCAGTTTTGATAAATATGTAAATAGAATATTTTGACATTTCAAACACATGTAGGTAAATTAATGTTTTCCCACATTTTAAAAACATGCAAATGAAAAATTTTCCACTTTTCTCAAAACACATAAATAGAACATTGAGCACTTTTCTAAATGAAGTAAAAAGAACATTTTCTACTTTTCTAAAACATATGTAAATACAACATTCTGCTTTACCGAAAAAAACATCAATAAAATCTAAATTGCGGTTTTTATATTAAAACAAATGCCTACAATTCCTTCGCCCGGCTCTGCCCCAGGGATCCTCTATTATCACAAGGGTCTGTAGCGTTCAATCATATTAAAAATTGTTTAGTTTTTGATACCCTTTCATTTTTTAAATACAAAAAATTATATTTTTTTCAGTTCGAGCCCATACACTCATGACGCGTATTACATTTCAATGTGCACCACTGCTACCATTAAGTATATGCATCGAGCTTGGTCATGACAGTGGTTGACTTGAAATTAAAATATAAATCAAAACAGCAGTTTCAGTTGCTCTTGTCTCTGGTTATCATAGTACATTGGTTCCCAAACTCCAGTTATAAATAAATAATACAGCTCGTTATAATCAACTGCATAGTCAAATCATTGTCCAAGTAGAGACGTAAATTATATTTCATGCAAAATCGAGGAGCTACTGATAGGGTCAATAAAAAACATTGCTTTCTGTTTCATGTTTAGCTTTGTAAGCTGGAATCTTTGATCGATTGAAAAATGTGGACGTGGGTAAGCTTGATGATCGCGTATTACATTACGCGCCTGGTGAGTTGAATGGAGACTTGCAAGAATCTTCAGCAACATGACGTACTCATGTATAGTTGCTACGATTAGATTCCAACTCGGTAATAATAGGTCGTTGAAAAAAACACTGTTTGAGATGCAATCGCATAATATTTTCAACATCTTTCAAAAACAGCAGTCGGCTATTGACGTGGAAGGGAATTTTGAAGTTTTCGACTTTTGTGACTTCATCTATATACCAATTCAAAAAATATATGTACACCTTAATGCTACGCAAACTAATGCAATGTCAATTCCAAAGTACACAGATCTGGAGCAATGTGAAATTTTTATGCATAATAGTCGTCCTTTACCGTGTCAGCATTATAGCATTATATTACCAGTGGCATACTTTTACCATTACAACCTTTACAATTAGCTACCACGCGCAACGAGTATACTAGACATGTATTCCATTATGTCACTAGTAAACGCAACAACAATGGTACTTATTCAAATTTAAACGGTGAATGTTCGTTTTAAATGGTTAATTGTGAGACCAAAGCCTCTATGACAACAGGGCAGGTGAACGACTGCGTCAAATCAGTACAAAGTTTGGGATTAAAAAATTATATTGTTGTCGTAAACCTTTCTATCCTTAAACCTCTGAACATCTGCTGAAGTACTTGCAAAGGTTGATATATTTACTTTGATGTGCGTATACAGAGCACCTATAGAGTCGTACGAAGCAACTATCACTAGCTGTAGCCTGGAAGTTTGGTGTATTCTAAATGTCCATTCGTGTTATTATCGTAGTCGACCAAGTTGTAAAGGCGTCATTCAATTATAAAAATTATATTTCTAGAAATAGTTGCCACGTAAACATGTTTCTGTGTTGAGTTGACCTACTTATTTGAAGATCTATACTCTTCCAACTTTTGTAAAGCCTTCAAATGTTTGGGAATTTGATTGTCTCAGTGTTACAGCGGCATTGGACTAGGCACTACAGCGTTGACATCAGCTTATTTCTACATTGACCTTGCAATGGCTAACCGTAAAACAATCACCAAGTCAACGGACGAGCAAACCATCAAAATATCATTTCATTCTTGCTGTAAGCACTTTGATTTAACTTTTTTATTTTCAATGTTCCTTTTATATCAACTGTTTTGGTTCCGTCTTCATTAAAACTTGTTCATTTGTATTTTTTTGCCTCTACATGTATTGTTTGTTTTTATTGTTGGTCTAGGTTGTACGCCCTAGACGTTAGAATTGAAATTTAAACTCCCAGAATCAGAGATTGTGCCTAAACTAATTGTCAACAACAAAATCTAGCCGTTAGAAGCAGTTGACGCTATAGATGCAGCTAACCGGAGGTGCTGTACACCACTACCGAGCTTTTTGGGGTCAAACAAAAACGCGGAATATGCTACGATTCCGCTCCGACGTAAGTACACTATCATGATTTTTGAACATACACAAAATCAAAATTATATTCATAATTTGGTTCGTAATGTTTCCAGTAAACAAAAAAAGTGCACAAATTGTTTTACTATATTAACAATTAAATTACGTACACAGGTTTACGGTCGTGCCATCTAAACGGATGCAATTTTAAAACGGACGAATTGAAAAATATGCTCATTCATCGCCAGACTCATGCCCCCAGAGGCCGTCATCCCCGCCGTCGGGACTATGGCAGAAACAAACCGTCTCGTGTGGAACGAACTGACATTGCTGTACCTGGTTTGGACGATACATATGTGAATCTTGATTTAAAAAACACGTATTTGGTTTAAATTTTTTCTACACTAGGGTTTTTCATTTCTACAGTGATCACTGTGTTTAATTTGAACAATTTTAAAATTTTTAATCTCGATTATTGAAAAAATAATACATGTGAAACATTTTTTTTATGTCTTTCTTCATTTGTTTGATTTATAATATGATGGTACGTTAGACCAATGTATTATTATTTGGTTAATTTTTTATCTGTGTAAATAGTTAATTCGTCATATGCACTGCCTACCACTTCATGTAGTAAATATGTACGATATTATCGTTAACTGTATTTTATGTACGTCTCTACAATGGCATTTTTTTTTGAATTACAGTTAGTTTTCAACCATTAATAAACATTGATTTAAAAGCACCTGTGTACTAAAATTTTAGTCGGTTAGTAAGACAAACGTAGACTTATTATTTCAGAGAGTTGTTCATGCATATTACTCGAAATAAATAGACTTAATTGTAAACGGCGAGGTATGAAACTGAATGTTGACTTGAGAGTCAGAGAACGATACAGACAATGGTGCAACAATATTTACTGGTTGGATGACGGGATGATCTTACGTACTTGCATAACACAATGCTCTTTCTACCATGCCCAAGGGACGACTAAATTGCAGGTTTTCAACGGGTTCGTTACAGTAACTTAATGTACAGAACAAAAAATCTGATGTTGTTTACGACAGCGCGTGATACATAGGAACGAAGGGTGGGCTAGCTGTGAATTCACCATAGAAATTAAATGAAGGATTGTTTCCTTGGACTATAGACTATGCGTTTTGAAAAAAGTTTTATGTTCAGACATTATTTAAAAGACATTATGGTATTTCTTGGTTCTACCTATTTACATAATTTATAACGTGACAACAATGAATATGGTGAGCTACAGGTTATACGCAATTAGAAATTATGACTCTTAAGTCGAGTTTGCCGTATTAACGGTTCAAATCCATGAGATACTAAATGTACTAGATTTATTTTCCGACCTCTCATACTCGTGCACTGTTATTGGACCATGCGAGATTTTGAATGAACTGTCATAACATTAATTCTTAGTATGCATAAATACTAATGTATGATCAGTTAAAACATGAGCATGATATCTACATTCTGAAACACTTTATTTTATTTATTAATATTACATATTTTATTTCATTTAATATATTAGAAAGATATTAGGAAAGTTAGCACAGGGTCAATAGTTTAGCTGTTGCCTGTAATTGAGCAATCATATTATCCGATGCAGAGTCGGAGAGTGCGGATTGAAAGCCATCTACACGTTTCATTATCAACTATTTCCTTAACTCCAAGGGGTCGTCCATAAATGATGTCACGAGTAGTGTCCTCTGATACTGGTGACATTCCATGTTAAAGACTGCCATTTAATACGCAGTGGTTAAGTTGGTGGGGGAAGAGTCATAGGGGGCCTAAAAATGGAGATATTTGGATAATTTCATTTACGGACGACCCTTTACGCACATGATCATCCACTGGGAAGACTCTGTGGTTGTAGGTCGTAAATTCGGTATGTAGCTGATTTTCCATTTGATTTCCTTAATTAAGCCTGTAATTGAGCAATCATATTATCCGATGCAGAGTCAAAGAGTGCGGATTGAAAGCCATCTACACGTTTCATTATCAACTATTTCCTTTATTCTAAGGGGTAATCTGCTGTCTGCTGCTACTACTGCTGATATATGCACGACGCATCGGTTAAGATCGGTAGGTCGTAAATTCGGTATGTAGCTGATTTTCCATTTGATTTCCTTAAAACGCTTTATTTACGTATTTAGATATCGTATTGTGCAGAGGAATACGAGAGTAATTCTCGAAAGTTCTAGCTGCTTTGTCTGTACAAAGGAATGAAGAATGGAATGGTTAAGGTTCCGTTGTCAGGTTTAGTATCACGGCGGACGCGGAGACGGAAAGAACATATACACTGGCTTAAAGTTTTGAATTTCAACAGAGTTTTTTAATGATTAGTGCACGTATTTAAGTGTTTGAAGGACAGACTTGTGCGAAAATTTTATATTTTCATAATTTTTGTATACATTAATCAGTGGTGGACATAGTCTGACCCACTACGTTCATTTGAATTGACTGTCCTGCTCACGGGCTAAAGGAAATAGCCGTCTCGTTCGTCTTCATCATTCGGTCAAGGTAATATTGATGACTTTTCATTAGTAGTAACTACAAGTGCATATATATATATAGTAGGAGCTACTTCACAGGATAAATAATCAAAGGTTAAAGTTGAGATCATAGTAACTGTTACTTTACACGGACACGCGGTATAGCATCGGTAAGCATATTAAATAAGTGGTAAACGAATTTTTCCTATCTAGAATTTTTCCTACCCATGTCCAAACATAGACCTTTTCCTAGTCATGTTCAAAAGAACTTGAGGTTAATTCACTGGCACTCATAAATAAACGTGCTCCTCTTTTATTTCTACAAAAGTAATAGCCTGGGTAGGGAATCCTACAACCTCCGTAAATCAATGGCTTTTAAAACTACATGGTTGTAATCTATAGTCATCGTTGTAAGCGTTTAAATTTTTAGATTGTGAGAATAATTTATTTTACAGTAGTTATGTTTACATTCATCATTTTTTATTCGTCTATGCGTTTACGTCAGTCAGGGAGAGTGCTCTCATGTGGGCGCAGAGTACTCCAAAAAATCTGTAATCTCACATGGTCAACGGTCGCACTACTCCCAGGTCGGCGTAAAATATATTAAAATGAACTCATTTAAGCGTATTGTACTCTCATACGGGCACAAATAACAAAACACTCTCACAAAACCTTGTTGACCTATTGTATAAAAAACTGACAAGATCAAAGCATGAAAATATAATTATGATCTCGAGTTAGACACACGTCAATTCAAATTATAACGTCACGCAATAATTACTGGATACAAAAAAAATCGAGAATCTATTACATTAAAATTAATTTCAATTTAAAGTTGGTTGTTATTTGATAAGTCATAGTAACAAATTCAGATTCTGTGTTGAACTAAAAATTTTATAATACTTGCAAAAACTACGACGAAGACGTGAATGCCCAGCTAGTTGGTTAAAAATTTAAAGCTTGTTAAAATTTATAAAATAAAGTATATTACAAATTAAAACCAGTAATGTGTAAAGGTAATAGTTCAGAATTTGCATACAATTTTTGTGATTATTATTAATACTAGAAAGTACAACTTGAGACTTGAGCACCGTCGCCACCTCGTTTTACTACTTTAAATACAAAAGAATTACTTTTGAATCCATAGTGTTTACATTTGAATACAGTACTTGAACGAAATTCACTACCTCTTCGTACCAGCGCAGCGGGCAATGGAAGGGCAGGGATGGACCAAGTAACCTTTTTATATAAATATAGTCACAAAATCGCCACCTCTCGGTTGTAGATACAACTTTTCGGTCGTGACTGAAACGCCATAAAGTCTTTAAATCTAATGATTGTCCAGAAAGTAATTGTGGCACAGGTGAATTTGCAGCTTGCCCGAAATTTATCGTAGCCATGACTGACCGCAGGGAAAAGTAGTATTACCCATTACATAAACGCAAATATTGTTATATAATAATTTGACTAATCCGTGACTAATTTTGAATCGTTCGATTCTATTGCTGACTAATCCAACTTTAAATATTACACTAAGGTAATATTTAAAGTTGGATTAGTCAGCAAGGTTGGAGAAGGTAGAAACTGTTATCACTTTGTTTCTACATTATATTGCAATCTAGGTAAATTTATAAATACCGGCTACTTTTGATTTCACTCTCATAATTTATGAAGCGCCCATCCTGTCGTATACCACAACATTATAATATGCCAAAGTATAAATTCAAACGCACTTACTCACGTACTTTGCGCCCATGTGAGAGCACTCTCGCCGACAGAAAGTACGACTTCCGTTTCTATTTATTATGAATTATTATCGACCTGGTTTTTCATCGAACAGTAAAAGGGGAGTAGGTTTGACTTTTTATGACCAGATGTGTTCAAATCAACAACGGTGTCACATATTTAAATGGTCAAACAAGGGCTATATCAAAGATACGATGTCGTACGTTTTAGTGTTCAAAAGCACAGTCAGTTGTTTATTGTGGTGGTAAAATTTGAAAGCGTGGATCCAGCAGTAATTAATTTTAATTGTAATTTAAATGAAATAGGTTCCAATGACGAGCACTTATTGTGACAGTAAAAGAAGACACCCATCGTCGGATTCCTCTGCTTCTGAGAGTGGTCTTCAAGAGCAGGCAAGCGGGTAAATACCAGTTTTATTTGTATTGTTTTAATCAGTCTTACTTTTGAACGAAGTAATAATAATTTGCAACCAAATTTGATATCAGTTCTACTGCACCTCTTTGGTTGTGGAAGGAATTGTGGATTGCTGTTATATTAATAGCTGTTATTTTACTATAATTTGATAGTTTTGAGTTGAACCTAATGCGAATCATCTGAAAAGAGGCCACGGAAAAAAAACAAAGATGGACATGGCTGGAGGCGAGGATACCAAAAGGCTTTTGAACTGTCCTGTTTGCTCAAAACTCCTTACCTCTCTAATCTTCCAGTGTCCACGGGGTCATATTATTTGTAATATATGCCAGCCAAACAATACGAGTTGCCCAAACTGTATGCAACCTATCGGTATTATTCGCAATTTGGCATTGGCAAGTATTCTTGAGACTGTTACATTTCCTTGTACTGATCGTGACAAGGGTTGCCAGGTGTTGTCCAACATCGAAGACCTACAAGAGCACATTGACAAATGCGATCACCAGTAAAGGGAACATTCTGTTCTTTACACTTTAAACTTGAACATTGCATTTCAACTTTATCATAGCTTCGTGTCATTGCCTACACGTTCTACAGCGATAGTTCATAATGTACACCTTATTTTATTGTTCTTGTCGTACAGGCCTCTAAAATGCCATTTGGATGGACAGGACGGCTGCAATGAAACTTCATTGTACTTGGATGACATTGTGCGTCATCTTGGTGTAGTTCATGGCCACAATACTGTTGTTGCCAATCCAGGACATCTCAACGTATTTACAAGTGAAAACTATGTAAACTGGAATTTTCCCAACGACGCTTATGGTATAAATGTTTGAATTTGGAAGCTAACTTTCCACGTGCCACTAGCTTAACGATTTTTGTACAATGATTTTTCACCTACGTAACCCACTGTATGCAACCCATAGCATAATCGGAAATAAAATGTAATGTATTTACTTCAAATCTATTTTATATTCTGGTTTCACAGATGACGACGGTTCCATCCACTTCGTCTACCCTAGTGAAGCTTTTCATTATGACAACAAAGTCTTTTTAGCTGTAATACGTACAGAAAATTTCTTTACGTATTTTAGATTTTATCTGGTTGGATCGAGCGCAGATGCTGCCAAATACAGAGTTACTATTACAGTTGAGGACGAACATTTGCACGATGTAAGTAACGTATGTCGCGGTGAGACCGTCGCAAAAGTTTCACCCATGAAAAAAAAATACTAACGGGTATAAATTATTACTTACAAGTAATTTCAATTTTTGTACAGGGTAGTTTTCGACTCGAGTCGACAACGCGGATTCTATCCATTCAAGATTTTTAGGCGGAAGTGTCAATCCCGAAAGTTCCTCAACAAGTTGTAATTGGCAGAGCTGCATGTGGCATCGATGAGTATATTGCAGGAAATTCAAATTGTGAAGTGACCTAAAAAATTGACAAACTTGAGATGTTGCCAGTGCTCCTGTAATATTCAAGACACCCTTATATAATTATTAATTATCATTATAATACCTACGACTGATTACGCGCGTAGAAAAATTAGAGTGATTTGACATTAATTTAGTATTATTGATTTGGCATACAGACACAGTGCTGTAAATGCTTCAACAGGGTAACTGTAGATTTTAACAGGTTTCCTCTTGTGGTCTTGCCGCAATAGCCTTGTTGCATGTTGTCAACAGATTTACCATCCTTCAAAATTTCAAAATTTATTATTAAAACTGTCAAAGATGACAAGTGAGCCTGTTGCCACGGCCTCGTCAACATCTTAATTTCCAAGCGTGTAGTCTCAGCTCTGAGATTTTATTATTATTTCTTCCTATTACATTTTGTTTCCTATACAACAGTTACATATCAAATGAATTGGAAATATGGTTATTGTAACGATTGCTCATTTACATTCCAGTATGATTTCTTTTTTGATTTTCAAACTTTTGAATTTATATTGTTTTGAATGAAAATTTCAAAAATTGAAATGATTTTGTCTCGTGTAATGAATTATTTGAAAGCTCTTACAAAATAAAAGACTGTTATCTTGAAAAACGTCATCTTTCGAGTAATACACTGTTTGCAAAGGTTTTAAAATTCCGGTAAATCATGTAGATAGGTAGAAAAAACTATCAATATGCATTCTATATAGACATTACTGTGTACTCTCATCAGCCCTACTCAGTTATTGTACCATTTCTACATTATATGGAATACAAACCAAAAAGCGTGTATGAAAAAAATTGAAAACAAAACTATTTTTAAAGCATTCATGTTCTGGATAGAATAGAAGAGATGAAGACACACTGCATCTCCTCGCAGCCTTTGCATGCAAAGAAGAGTGGAGATGGAGAGGCTCTTTTATTAGACAGAGGGTTGGGATGAGGATAAGTTTGACATCAACACTCTATCTCTCCTCGTCACAAGGCACGTCATGTGGGTGTAGAATACTACTATGTAATGCATCCTTTATATTTTTTCATTTTAGACTGTATGCGCGCCAAAATCAAAACCAAAGTGTACTATGCATATGTCATCGTGAATATAGGTATACAAAATATTGGAGGATTAATAATATTTAGAGGAGAGACAAGGTGGATAGAGTAGTACAGTAAAAGTAAAAACAGTAATATCGATATGATATTAATATGATCACAATTTCTCTACAAATGCAAAAACTAGTATGAAATAGTATAGTTGGTGAGCATTATGCAGTGTTTTCCTTCCACTTGTTGAAGCGAAGAGAAGAGCCTCCCACATCACCCGGCTGTCACCGTTTTCATTCTTTGAAGTGTGGACCGAGGAGAAGGCTAAGACGGTCTCACACATGTTAGATGGGAACCACGATTACAAGGAGAATGGACAAGCGTACAGGTAGAATCCGACACAGCTCTACCTAAAAAGGTAAACGAAGAAATGTTGGTTGGTTTTGATTTACACGTGGAAAAAAAATTGCAAATCTTTCGTCACACACCACCAACAACAACAAAGTAAAAGTGAAAGTCGAGGGATACATGGGATTTGGCTTGTAAACTTGGAGGAACGTGAATGACGGTGTCAAGTGAGGGGGTGCTTGGACAACAACAGCGACATAATCATAGGGCTTGATAAGGCGTCACCCACTCACGGCCCTATCACCATCCCAAACAACTGTAATTCAGAATGAGCTTTCATTAATCGTGGAATTTATCGAGGCATATCTAAAACAACCGTAATCCAGAATCAGCTTTTATCCTCACCGTAGTATACAAACATGGTTATACCTTTAAATATTTCATTCATAGTAATATCGATAAAGGGTTTAACGTCCACCCCTTGAGAAAGAATGTAATGCCCATATAACATGACATATGGGCATTACAGTCTTAATGCAGGCAGATGAAATATGGACATGGAAAAGCTCTCCCTCGCAACAGTTCATAAGCACCAAGGCAACACTCGCATAATCCCCAAACAGATACCGTGTGTACTTGCTAAAATAGATAATGAATTGTCAAATATAAACATTCAAGAAAAGCAGCCCGTGTAGTAAAAGCTAGATAGACACATTTGTTTTTCAAAACTATTTAACACAAAATGGAATGGAAATGAAAGCTTGAAAGGTACTCGACAGTCCACAAATTGTATTGATCAAAAAAAGCGGAAACAACGTACATACCACAGTTTCTAGGAAGAGATGAGTTGAGAGCCTGCGGTCTTCTCTAAAATTAAAAAGTCTACATTTAAATGTTACGAAAAGTTGGCTTTTTATAATTTTTATGTGTCTGGCTTTAAGAGGGTTCCTTTTTCTTTAAAAGGGTTCCTTTTTATAGACAATGTTGGACGTATTGGTGGATTAAGACAGACCAATCCGCATAAAAAAGAAATACTGATGTGGAAAACAAATACATGAATTCCAGAATTCGAAGTAACATATTAAATTAAAACTTTTATAAATCATCCGATTGCCACAGACAAAAAATGACAACTGTGAATAACAATGGTAATCTGTTTCTCATAAAACTTTCGACAATTTAGTAAAAACCATTCAGACTGTACACTGCAAGTACATAGTTGATGCGTACTTTCAATGTGTACGTAGGTATATATTTTGCACTGTAAAAGTGAGAAAATATTAATACGGACGGAATACACGTAATGGCCACGAGAACATGACACGAAATTAATTATAATGTTTTGGCTGTAATCACAATTAATATATTTAATTTTTAGAAATCTAATGTATTTCAATGTTTGGAGAGAAAACCAATTAATATCGACTTTTGCATGACTGTAACAAAAAAACAAGGACTAAAGCCCTTGTTTTATGGCAGCCTTAACAGTAACGTTAGGCAGTTCTTGCCGGGTCAATTTATAACCTTTAAATTAAGGGGAGGTAGCCGTGAAAGAGTAAGGTTGGTGGCAATTTCAATGCAGACTTGTAAATGTTAATAAAAAATGTTTCAGGCGAAAATGCGTCGATGCGATTTTCAGTTTTTGAAAAGTACATTTTTTGAATTTCCCGCCAAATCTGAAATCCGAAATTTGAACTCGTCAGTCAATGAATGCAGACATGACCAGTGAAACCGGAATTAATAGGCAAACCTATTGAACTTGTAGCTCGAGTTCAGTTCATGATTACCTTTTAATTGTCATGCAAAACTGAATTATTTTTGTTTTTAAATTGAATGATGAAAATGTATGATATATCATTTTAAAGCCTTTGAAAAATTAAGATTACGAGTATTTTGTTTTATGATTCTGACGCTTAGAAAAATATTTGGGCGGAATTTTCGAAAAAATTGACGGTTTTTTAAAACAAGAAATTTTAAAAATTTGGGAGTTAAATCGTACAGAGTCTGTTATTTGGATTTTACTCGTCGTTACCTTTCGAATGGTATACAACACTTTCAAATGGGTCAAATATTTCGATATCGTGAAAAATCCGTTAAATTATGTGGATACGTAGGAACGAAAGGTGGGCTGGCTGTGAATTCACCATGGAAATTGAATATAGGATTTTTTCCTTGGACTATAGACTATGCGTTTTGAAAAAAATTCTATGTTCAGACATTATTTAAAAGACATTATGGTATTTCTTGGTTCTACCTATTTACATAATTTATAACATGACAACAATGAATATGGTGAGCTACAGGTCATAAGCAATTAGAAATTATGACTATTGAGTCGAGTTTGCCGTATTAACGGTTCAAATCCATGAGATACTAAATGTACTACACACAAAATAATATAGTAGAAACAGTCACTACTTCTCAAAGGGTGCATTAAAAAATATTATAATGGTAGCAAATGTACGTTCGTAAGAACGTAATGTACCATCTTCATAAAGAGAGAACGTTGCTACTTATAAAAGAAACACTAGTTATCACATTAGGCAAAAATATTTCTGTCCCTAAGGTTGAAAAAATATTTTAGTATGGCTAGCATGCACACCACTACTGACTAACGTCAGCATTCAACACATTGCAGGTGTAGAATCGCTACAGGCAGATTTCAATGGAACGACGCGACGTTTCCATAAAAGCCCTGCAGCGGTTAACCGACAACGAGAGGGAGCACAAATAATGTGTAAAGGGAATGTGGGTAAAATGAAGATGCCAACAATAAGAACCGCTTTAATGGGTACTACTGTTTGCACAACGTCATTTATGTTTTTTTTTCAACTAAACCCAACAAAACAACTTGTAATTCCAACCCTGACTTCACTTGGTTTAACCGCATTCATCTACTCGCTTGGCTTGGATTAACATCAACTTGGGCTGGCATCTTAAACTTTGAGGTTAGCTGAAATTGAAAATTTAATCTTAAAATGGATCAATTATTGAATAAGTTAGTATGGGTGGCCCGAAAAGACAGTGAAGGTGTGACTAAAATATTGCAATATAATTTTAAACGACATGAGTTCAATGCAAATGGTGAGATTTGTGAATATTCGAAATTGTTTCCTATTTTATTTGTGCTTTTGTAGATTCTAGCGTAAGTTACTAATAACATTCGATCTTTTTGTGCAGTTCAATCAAAGTTTAGATTAACAGTTGATGAGGCTGTAATATTCTACGACGAGTCAGGGGCTGTACTTGACGACGACGTCTTTGATCTTTTTATTCAATCTGAATCTCGCCCAAAGATATACTACTCAACTCCCACTGTAGAAGATTCAACGAAACAGCTCAGCATTGATTTTTCTAACTGACCTAAAGATGATTGACAATATGGTAAAATTATATACGATATTGTGTGATAGTTAGTGTTTTCAAAATTTCATACAAAGAATAGAGATTATGAAGTGTACACATTTGTTTATACGCTTTCAGTTTTGCTGCAACAGCCCAATTCCAACAAACTTCATCGAGAGCCTCAGATTGTGAACAGTTTACCAGAGGTTGGTGAAAATAAAGTATACATAGCTTTATTATTCATATGGATGTTATTAGCTTCTTAAAAATTCCACTGAGTCTTTTTATACATTTATTACTAGGTATTACGTTCGCGGTTTACGTTGGATGCCATAGCAAAAGATATTTTAGATCTCCAGGAAGGGCCTTTGTCACTAAATGACATTAACGATATCGTTAATTTTGCTGTCAATTTTTTAATTGAAATACGAGGGTACATTGTTTGATATTAAATTTACGTTTTATATTCTTTTTGGTATTATTTAAGCGTGTTAATTTAATAACTGTAATTAGTATGCACTATGAATCAGCTGTTTAGTTATTTACCACTGTCTTATATTTATACTACGAGCTACCCAACTACAACTGACCAAGTCGACCTAGCTAATAGTTTGGTGACGCTGTTCCCATCATTGAAGTTTCCTGGATCATCACCTGGAATTGTAAGTTTATGTGTTATTTGATGAAATGCGTATCTTTAGTTACTGTCAAAAACATAAAAATCAATTTAGAAATTAATGTGTACTAAAATGGGATAGGAGATTCTATATGATGTTCAAATGCGATCTGGTCACATCCAAACTCGTCTGAAGACAATTCATCGAAATCTAACTTCTAGATACCCGAAACGTGTTTGCGCTAAAATTTTGCCTGGATCAAGTGGCCCAAAACGTGTGAGGTGGGGAGAGTCAAGTATTGACGAAAACGCTGACGACGTTCTTGCGGAACTTCACCAACTGTGTCTCACAAAAGATGTTGCCAAAATTTATTCTCTTATGCAAGTTTTACTTCCTCATCGTAATACTTTGAGAGCTTCTGATCAGTGTTGTAATTTCTTTACGATTTATACAAAATTCTTGGATACTCCAACTTTGGTATGTTAGTGCTTAAAATAATAGTCAATAATATAAAAAACTGAAGTTTAATGATAATTGTATAACAATATTGGTATATTAGGCATCTTAACAAAGTTTTATATATATTATGTGCAGATTAATTACGATTTTTGCCTCATGTTTGGTGAACAAGTGGCATCTAGCTTTACTCAAAAGTGGAGCAAGTGTGTATTAAAACTTGTCTCTAACTACAGTTTGCTGTCCAAATCGAAGCTTTTGGAGAAATTCTTTCAAGCTGGAATAGGTAATGTTACACAGCCTATGAAATGATAATTATTTTCTTATCATGGTTTTGTGCTATTACACTGTAAGTCCGACACAATAGTAATAATTCAAAGAACCACGTTTGTATAAATGTAATTTACAGAAACGTATGACTCCACTCTGCTTGCTGGGTTCATTCTTCTATACCTGCTCCCACCTACAGCCAAAGGTCATAGAAAAAATTCCAAACTCTCAATAGTTTAAGCACAGGACCGCATATTTCGATTTTGTAAGGTACGTAAGTAATACTGAACATTAAATAATCACAAAAACAATAATTGTCAATTTATTTTCATCGCTCGGTCAGTAATATTATATACTTATTACAATATTGTTAGACCGGAACTCCTCTAAGCGCTATTAAGACTACATGGAATGACGAAGCTACTCAACCGGTGTTAATTGGAATTGGAGATACTATTAAGGATGTAACTCAATTTTTCCTTCATCTTAATTCAGAAATTCTTCCACTGAGCGCAACAACTTACGAAGTAGCCGTCGATACTTTGTTCAAATCTCACTTTGTATTTAGTACTGCCTTTGACAGCAATCTGTCGGCTCTCTGGACGTTCTACCAGGTTTACTTTTACGAGATTGATCTTGCGGAATCGGTTTTACCAAAACAAGTTAAGCAAATTATTTCGCAAATAACTGCCCTCGATAAAATTTAGGCAGTTATGTTTTCTTGCCATTTGTGCACATTTTCTTTTATAAAAAGTAAGGAATACGTAACACATATTAAGTTTATGCATTTTATCTCTCCAAATAACTTTTTGTGCATTAGTTGTCCGTTTTATAAATGTTTAATTTAACTTAATTCACATAGTGGCCTGCTAAGGCATTTAAAATCTCATGACCAAACTCAACATACGTCAAGGCTAAATAATTGAGACGATCAAAATTCTTTTGATTGCAGTAATCAAGGTGCGGCTGACCCAAACATTAGCATTAGTATAGACGCATTTACTTCAGGGTCAGAGCTTGACGACAATACACGTACAATTATAGACACTATAGAAAAAATTATTGCTACACTTATTAGTAAAGGTTTTTCGAATGTATTGCTTGATTTATTTATAAATTCTTCAAAATCTTTCTCTGAGGAATTTCTGGTAATTTTGTGCAACCACTCAAAAAGTCTTTTAGTTGAAAACGGAGCTTGCTTCTTAGTTGAAAGGGGCAAATCAATTTTAAATAAATTAAACAATTACACCTCACAGTATCGGCGAAATAAAACAAATTCTAACAAAGTTATTATGCAAATTGAAAAGTGTTTAGGTACACGAATCGACCAACCAAGGTAAATAATAAACGGTTTCAAGTTATTGTTTCTGATACTTTTATGTATGTACCACTTTTAGAAACTTTAAAGTTGTATTAGAACACAAAGAAACCAGTGCCTATTTTAAAAAATCAAAACGTAATAACAATATTAGCGGAGGAAATTTATTTTAAACCTCTGCTGGGGTTTTACATAACACAGTTTTTTAAAATTGTCCATATTCAATTCAAATTAACCTTTTTAATGATGACTTCGAAACAGTAAATTTACTTGGGTCTAAACGAGGAATTCATAAGTTGAGCGGATTTTATTTTTCTATTTAAAATGTACCAGCCTATTTGAATTCTCGGCTAAGACACATTCACCTTTTGGCATTGGTGTATTCAGAAGACGTTAAAAAATATGGCATAGAAATGATGTCGAAAATATTTAAGCGGATTTTTTAAAGTTGGAAAATGAGGGAATAGTGCTGCAAGATGGAAGGTGTAATAAAGGTAGTATTTGCTATATTTTGCACAATAATTTGGGAGGAAATATTCTTTTTGGACTGCATGCGTGTTTTAACAGTAATTATTATTGCAGAATATGTGAGTTGTCTAAATTAGATTGTTTAACAGAATTTGGTCATGATAAAATGCCACTTCGTACTTTAAATAGTCATATGAAACACGTTAAATCTCAGTCGTTTGGAGTATCAAAGTTTACAGACTTCATTTCAATAGGCTCGTACGATTTCACAAAATATCCATCGGTCGATATTATGCATGACTTGCTTGAAGGTATTGTCCAATACGAAATTAAGCTTTTAATCTTGAAGTTTATTTCTGTAGGTCTGTTTTCTGCTGAGCAGATAAACGACCGTCTAAGATCATTCAATTATGGAGAAAGTGAGTCAGCTAATAAACCAAATTTCATTCGACTAGATAGCAAAGGGAATGATCTGGGTCTCAAAGCTTCTCAGGCATGGTGTTTAGTTAGGTATTTGCCACTAGTTATAGTTGATCTTATAAAAACAGCTGAGTCAAAAAAAAATATTGGAAGTTACTTATTTTGCTACTTGAATGTTCAAGTATAGTTTTTTTGAATAGTGTGAAAGATTGTGATTATTTAGAACTTAAAAAATCTATTATTAAACATCACACTTTGTTTTGTAATTTGTTTTCAGAAAAAAACATTCTTCCAAAGCACCACTTTATTACACATTACTCTTACGTCATGAAAAGATGTGGGCCTTTAGTTAATATGTGGACTATGCGATTTGAAGGAAAACATAATAATTTTTGCCAACTGACACCACTTGTGCATAATTTTAAAAATATTGGTTTTACTTTGGCGAACAGGCTTCAACAAAGTGAATTTTATAGTTGGAATATTGCATATAGTGAGTGTGAAGTTGTTGGAAAAAGTAAAGCTGAAATAAAAGTTAAAAATATTTATAACGGTTATGATTTTATAAACTATTTACAGCACAGTAATTTTGTCATAACAGAAAACACGGTAGTAGAATGTGCTAAATCAGTAAAATTTAGAGAAACGCAATTTAAGCTGGGCAATATAGTTTGCTACGAAAAATCTGTCCGTTTCCAAAAACAGGTTTAATTCAAGATATTGTATTTTTGGAAGAAACAACTTGCTTTTTACTATTACTTCCTTTTTTTATTACAAGTTTTAATGAACACTTATTTGCGTATGAATTAAGTTCTGAAGTAAGTGATTTATGTGCTATTGTCAATATAAGATCCTTGGTACACGTTGAATCGTTTGAGTTACACCATAACATAGGTACTGCTGGAAAGTTTATAGTGTCTAAGCACAGGTTGTAATATTTGTTCCTATTGAGTATATGTAATAAGTCTAATTTAGGACTAAAATCAATAAATTGTACAACAGGGTTTAAGAGTAAACTAGTCGAGTCTGTAAAATTACAAAAAATGGAATATTTTTAAATAAGTTTATTGTTAATATTGACTGTGTACGCATAAGAGCGTTTTTGTGAAAATTTGTAAAGAATTTCGTTTTTAGCTTTAATTTAAAACTATTAATTTTAAAATGTACCATACAGTTTAACAGGTCTGTTCGATTTTGTTTAATTTAGTTTAAAGAAATGTAATACTTTGTAATGACTATCGTCAATATTTTCTGTTTATACAAAAGCGTTTTTGTGAAATTTTGTAGCAACATAAGGTACATTATTATCCTTAATTTAACACTATTAATAATAAAATGTACGACAGGATTTAATAGTTATGGTCAAAATAGTGTAGGTATTTTAATATTTTTTAATCGTTTATAGTTAATGTTAAAACAAAAGCGTTTTTGCAAAATTGTCTGAAACAATAAAGTACAATTTTAGCTTTAATTTAAGATTACAACTTTGTTAATACACGACAGGATTTAAAAGTACTAGTTAGGTTTGTGAAATGTGTATCTCTTTAAGTACAGTATGTATGCCTTATTATTTTAATAAAAGTAAAATTTAAAAAAAGCGGTAATATGCATTTATGTGCGGTTTATTTTCATAAGGTCAAACACAAAAAAACCTGAGGGTGGTACTTTACTACCTTTTTATAGCAACTTGAATATTATGGGGTGGAGAAGTAATAAAAAATTACTTCGTTTCCAGTGATAAAATCCTACATGTATGTTGCAAAATTGAGTAGTATGTCACGTCACCAATGTGTGTAAAATACGTCCAGTATGGTAGGAAATTGCATTCACACATTACGTTTATTTCAGTAGGGACTTTCTACTGTGCCGGTAGGGCGCCTATAATACGTTGCTACTTAAGGGAACCACTTTTAACCTTAGTAGGTTGTAAGCCAAGTGCTCACAATTTGTAGTGAATTTGTCACAGAAAACGGTAGCGTCAAATATAGCTACCGGATTGTAGCAATTTTGTCCCTAAATTATTAAGAGTGTAGATTTAATTACCGACCTCTCATACTCGTGCACTGTTATTGGACCATGCGATATTTTGCATAAACTGTCATAACAATAATTCTTAGTATGCATAAATACTAATGTGTGATCAGTTAAAACATGAGCGTGATATCTACATTCTGAAACACTTTATTTTATTTATTAATATTACATGATTTATTTTATTTAATATATTAGAAAGATATTAGGAGAGTTAGCATAGGGTCAATAGTTTAGCTGTTGCCTGTAATTGAGCAATCATATTATCCGATGCAGAGTCGGAGAGTGCGGATTGAAAGCCATCTACACGTTACATTATCAACTATTTCCTTAACTCCAAGGGGTCGTCCATAAATGATGTCACGAGTAGTGTCCTCGGATACTGGTGACATTCCATGTTAAAGACTGCCATTTAATACGCAGTGGTTAAGTTGGTGGGGGGAGAGTCATAGGGGGCCTAGAAATGGAGATATTTGGATAATTTCATTTACGGACGACCCTTTACGCACATGATCATCTACTGGGAAGACTCTGTGGTTGTAGGTCGTAAATTCGGTATGTAGCTGATTTTCCATTTGATGTGCTTAAAACGTTCTATTTACGTATTTAGATATCGTATTGTGCAAAGGAATACGAGAGTAATTCTAGAAAGGTCAAGCTCCTTTGTCTGTACAAAGGAATGAAGAATGGAATGGTTAAGGTTCCTTTGTCAGGTTTAGTATCACGGCGGACGCGGAGACGGAAAGAACATATACACTGGCTTAAAGTTTTGAATTTCAACAGAGTTTTTTGATGATTAGTGCACGTATTTAAGTGTTTGAAGGATAGACTTGTGCGAAAAATTTTATATTTTTATAATTTGTTTATACATTAATCAGAGGTGGACATAGTCTGACCCACTACGTTCATTTGAATTGATTGTCCTGCTCACGGGCTAAAGGAAATAGCCGTCTCGTTCGTCTTCATCATTCGGTCAAGGTAATATTGATGACTTTTCATTAGTAGTAACTACAAGTGCATGTATATATATAGTAGGAGCTACTTCACAGGATAAATAATCAAAGGTTAAAGTTGAGATCATAGTAACTGTTACTTTACACGGACACGCGGTATAGCATCGGTCAGCATATTAAATAAGTGGTCAACGAATTTTTCCTATCTAGAATTTTTCCTACCCATGTCCAAACATAGACCTTTTCCTAGTCATGTTCAAAAGAACTTGAGGTTACTTCACTGGCACTCATAAATAAACGTGCTCCTCTTTTATTTCTACAAAAGTAATAGTCTGGGTAGGAAAAAACCTACAACCTAAAGTAGTTGCTCCCAAAAATGCTATTCATTCAAAGCAATAACGATGTCACTTATTTAAAGGGTCAAACAAGGGCTATAGCAAAGATATGATTTGCATTAATTAAGTTTGCTTTGAAATTTAAACGAAATAGGTTCCAATGGCGAGCACTTCTTGTAGCACTAAAAGAAGACATTAATCGTCGGATTCTTCTGGTTCTGACACAGGGCAGGCAAGCGGGTAAATAGCATTTTTTTTTGTATTATTTTGGACAGTTTTGCTTTTGAATGAAAAAAAAATAATTTCCAATCGAATACGAGATGAGTGCCACTGAGTTTGCTGTTATATTAATACATGTTATTTCGTTATAATTTGATAGTGTTGAACTCGACCTTCCCGAGGGTATTCGAAAAAGAGGCCAGAAAAACGAAACAAAAATGTACATGACTGGAGGCGAGGATACGAAATAACTTTTAGAGTGTCCCTATTGTTTGAAAACCCTCACTTCTCCAATATTCCAGTGTCAACGGGGTCATATTCTTTGTTAAAATTGCCAGCCAAAACTGACGAATTGTCCAACATGTCAAGAACCTATCGGACTGATTCGCAATTTGGCATTGGAGTCTATCGTCAAGGCTATTGGATTTCCTTGTGATAACCATCATAAGGGTTGCAATGTATTCTTCAAGATACCAGACCTACAGAAGCACATTGACGAATGCGATCACCGGTAAAGCAAACATTCTGGTGTTTTGATAACAATATAATATATACTTTGAACGGAAAACATTGCATTTTTTAGGGGTAGTGTATAATGTACATATTTTTTTTTTTTCCGTGTACAGGCCACTAAAATGCCATTTGGGCGGACACGACGGCTGCGACGAAACTTTACTGTATTTCGTTGACACAGTGCATCATCTGAAAGTAGTTCATGACCTGTTCACTGTTGATCACAATCGAGGACGTCTTAACGTGTTTACAAGTAGCAATCGTGTAAACTCGAACAGAGCCGGCCACATTCATGGTATACATAATTCCTAAATTTTTAAACCCACTTTTCACGTTTCACAAGCTTTACGATTTTTTTGCAATGATTTTTCACATACGTAACCCACTGTATGCAACCCATAGCATTATAGGAAATAAAATGTAATGTATTTACTTCAAAACTATTTTATATTCTGGTTTCACATCAGCTGACAGTTCCATCCACTACATCTACCGCAGTAAAGCCTTTCATTATGACAACAACGTCTTTGTAGCTGTAATACGTACAATAGAGTTATTTACGTATTTTGGATTTTATCTTGTTGGGTCGGAGAAAGATGCTGCCGAATACAGTGTTACTATTACAGTAGAGGACAAACGATTGCACAATGTAAGTACCAAAAAAGGTCAAAGGAAAATAAATACTAACGAGTATAAATTACAAGTATTTTTATTTTTTGTGCAGGTTGTTTTTAAACTTGAGGCGACAAACCGCATTTCGTCCATTCAAGAATACCAGGAAGAGAACGAACATCCGAAAGTTCCTCACGAAGTTACAATTGGCCGGGATGCATTTTTTAAAGATGAGGATATTGCAGAGAATGCTACTTGGGGAGTGACTTACACAATCAACAAACTTTAGACGATGCAAGCGCTCCTGTAATATTCAAGACATTCTTATATAATTATTAATTATCATTATAATACATGCGACTGAGTACGCGATTACAAAAATTAGAATGATTTGATAAGTCTCAGCTCTGAGATTTTATTATTATTTCTTCCTATTACATTTTGTTTCCTATACAACAGTTACATATCAAATGAATTGGAAATATGGTTATTGTAACGATTGCTCATTTACATTCCAGTATGATTTCTTTTTTGATTTTCAAACTTTTGAATTTATATTGTTTTAAATGAAAATTTCAAAAATTGAAATGATTTTGTCTCGTGTAATGAATTATTTGAAAGCTCTTACAAAATAAAAGACTGGTATCTTGAAAAACGTCATCTTTCGAGTAATACACTGTTTGCAAAGGTTTCAAAATTTCGGTAAATCATGTAGATAGGTAGGAAAAACTATCAAAATGCATTCTATATAGACATTACAATATTACATTACAATATTCTATACAGACTCTGCATTTCCTCGCAGCCTCTGCGCACAAAAAGGAGTCACTCACTCACTATCTGGTCAGTGTAGGCATTTTTTTTATAATCATATGGCTTCATAAGGCGTCACCCACTCACAGCCCTATCACCATCCCAAACAACCTGGATAATCTCATTCAGACTGATTCAGACTGTACACTGCAAGTACATAGTTGATGCGTACTTTGGTTGAATGCAGATACGGTGTACGTATGTATATATTTTGCACTGTAAAAGTGAGAAAATATTAATACGGACAGAATACACGTGTGTGACACGAGAAGATGACACGAAATAATTTTAATGTTTTGGCTGTAATCATAATTATTTTATTTAACTAGAATGCTGCACTTGCAACGAAAACAGTGCTCAAAAAGGAAAACTACAAAGCTGATCTAAGAATATGCATTTGGCCGATACAAAGCACAGGAAATCCTCAAGTTTCGAGCTGTAAAATATTATTCCATTTCAATGCATTCACGACAAGTTTAGGTATTTCCTGTTTACAATGGAACAGGAAACTTTTTATTAGAGACGTTTTTTGCATCAAGAGATTGGTCTTATGTGGAGAGCATGTAGATTTTCCAAAATCATCAAGATGAAGCATTTGTGCAAATAAATAGTGTTTACTTTTACCACAGGATAATTTTACATCCAAAAAACCAAGTCCTGATCGTCGTCATGTATTTCAAATCATCGGTAGCGTCTACACTATAAAAGTTCCTCACAGTCGCTATTATTCTTGTATTATATAATGGTGACATATGACACTTGTCGAAACTATAGTATGCGTCTCACACGTACCAACAACTGCTCAATACTAAATAACTAGTGGATAATAATCATGTAATATGCCAAATACCTAGAAATGCATACGATTGGTGTGAAAATAAAAAAATCAGAGTCGATACACGACGACAACGACGAATACCTGAATACACTTTAAAACACAGTTTTTATTTTAAATCTACGAATCTCAGCATTTTAAAGAATCTGATAAAAGTATTTAATACAAGGTTTACTAATACATTAACGTAAAAGAAGTTTAGCTTTATAAAAATTAAATTTAGCTTTACATCCAAAAACAAAAATACAAAAAACTTTAAAAACTGGAAATTATAAAATAAAAAATTATTTGTTCACTTTGGGAGAACGTAGCGGCGGGGGCTTGGGACTTGTATTTATAGGTCCACCAATGCGACGAAAGTACCCGTAAGTACTGTGTACTTGTGCCCGCAGTTTAATTCCCCGGAATTCCTTTAAGATGAGCTCGCATTGTTTGCGCGTCTTACAAATGACGACTCCTTTTTCTCCCCGCTTCAAACACCGTAAGGTGTCCATCAGAAGATCCTCTTTTTGGTAGGATGGTTGAAGCTCGCGACTTATCTAAAGGGAAAATAACAAATAAAACGAGATTATTAGAGAGGACGAAGAAGAAAGAGTATGCGGAAAACCGTCCGTCGTTTACACCTTCAACAAACAAGAAAATCAACACAAACTGTCAAGAAATGATACCGATAGATTTTCTTTTGTTACTTACGCTAGCATTTATCTGCACCTTCATGATGCACGACAGAGACGAGAGCACACGACTGCAGACGATATCAAGAAATATGCTGAGATTGACGGTGACGGAATTGGACTACAAGACTCTTCGGTAACGGCTTTTATTGATGGACAGTGACGACAAATGATTGAAATATTTTGTGGTTCTCCTTAAATGGCTCCGTGGTCGAGTAACTTTTGGGAAAACTGAGTAGAGACCAAACTGGAATACAATAGGAAGGGTTAAAAAAAATCGTGGAGTGAGCGAAAACAAGGGAGCGGGTTGAATGACCTATTAGCAGTGTAGGGAAACACACAACGATAATAGGTGCGTAGGCGAAGGAAAAAGATGCGGAGCGTGAGTCTGCCTATGTCGTCCAGCACACAGTAACGACAACATTCTGCTTCGGCTTCTTTCTATCACGACGGCACAGCAACACTTAGAACGAGACTGCACATATAATAGCTCACGAGCATTAACTACATGGGAATTTATATTACGTCCGCTCGCTTTCATCATATGCGTTTACACGGAAATTCATAAAGAAAGAAAAATGAAAGACAAAACTCTTCTTTCTAACTATCCTCATACAAAAAATAATAATAACAATAACGGCACAAAAATGGTCTTGATGAGAAACTATGTAAATACGTATGAAACAATGTAACTCACTCAAATGCCTGAAATCTAGTATAAATTATCGATATTATGTTCCTGTACTAAATAAACTGTACTGTAATAATAATAATAAATATACTCAATAATATTATAATATGAACCATTGAAACATTCAAGTCAACTCTAGCAAAATATAAATTTAGAATTGCTATTTCAGCCACGCTTATATTTATTCAATGTAGTAAGCAGTATACGAAAAAGAGTGACCGTCGAGAAAAAACCATATAATATATACCGTCTGTATATATAAACTATAACTAGACGAAGCGTATTTATACTTGACTTTTGAACTCACTTGTGCAAAATGTTAATACTAATGACAATAACATGTAATTATTTACATTTAGTCGTTGCTCTAGTACAGTATATAATACAACTATAGTAGTTTCTACTTAAACGAGAACGTAATTACTTAATTACTTGGGTACAGAGCCGATCGCGCTCTTTGTAGTAGTAGTACTAGTAAACTATGTATAGTCAAGTCATCGATACATAATACGATTTCGATTGAAATAATATACAACAACAAAAGTTATTTAAAATTACAGCATATTTTATTCCAACATTCAAGTGCAAAAAACTGCTCCATCGCACCATTTCATGCATAACGAGGTCTTTATACATATAAAATAATGAAAGAATCGATAATGAAATATGACAAGAGGCAAAGAATTATTATCTTGATATCAATTACGAAAAAATATTCGCATTTAAATTAAATGACATTAATAATAATCAATTGTGTATTGAAGATGGGCATAATTAAAAAATAATTTCCCAAAAAAAAAATATAAGCTTTGAGTAATTTAAATTCAAAATTGAGTATAATCAAAACTCGATATAGTTGATAAAAATCCTAAAACAAATAAAAGCACGCGCGTGTATTACGACGCAGTTATTCCGTCAGTTAAAGGTTAAACAAAAATGTAATAAAAAGGGTAATAAATGTATAAAAAAGTATTCAACCACAATCGCAGGTATCATGTATTCATTAATGTACGTCAAGTTTGAGAGGCATCGGATCTAAGTCAGAAGGGCGAGATGATCGACTACAATGACTCTCTTGGTTTGCAGTGCTTCCTGTGTCCATTCAGCTTCTTCAGATAGTACTTGTCCAGGACTCTAAAGCACTTGCTGCAAGTTTGCTTTCTACTTGCCCCACTTCCATTATCACGGTTCGAGGTTCCGGTCGTCTCATTAACGGTAATCCTTGTACGCTTAGCCCTGCCGCCTTCCTCATCTAAATACAACAACAACAGATCCAAGTAATAAAAGATGCAAATACGAGTTTTACATAAATAAAAACCACGACTCTGAATGAAATGAAATGAATGAATGATTACCTCGTGATGGTGGTTCATGCTTTTGGTTTTGGAGGATCTGTACTGATGAGACCAGCTGATTATTAGATATATCCCTTAGCGCACGAAAGGTAGCTGATAATGACAGTCGCGACGTACTCGGCTGACTGCTCTGCATGTTCTGGCTCTGAGGTGGACATTCAATCACGTTCTCGTTGATCTGCTCAACATTATTCATTGGCTGTTGGTGACTGTTGTCACCAGGGATGACAACGGGGATGTTCTCCAAATTAGGAATAGTGTTACTAGCACCAACATCAGCGTCGGTAGTGGTGGTGCGGCCAATGACATGTCCCGCAGTAGATTCACTACAACACAAATAGCCAATATACAGTATTTCAGAAATAGTCACAGTTGTACGAATTACTTTTAAGCAGCAATATAGTTCAAGCAGCAAGGGCTGCCTGCGCCCACCGCATTATCAGTATTATTATTATTATTATTAGTAAATTAATAGTATGCATTAGTTCAAGTATATTACAGCTACCAACTTACATGGCTTCCAAGCGTGCCCCTTGACTTGCCAATAGTTCCTTAATAGTGCGCACATCTAAGCTGTAGGATTTTTCAAGGATGCGATCAGCCGTATACTTGTCTGTGAGCTCCTTCAACTGTACTCTCATTGTTTCATTCAGACCAGCATTGGCTTCAAGATTTGCTCCACGATTTGCTTCACTGCTGATGGTAAACTCGGACCTCAAGTCGTGTACCCGAGCGTTCACCTTTTCCAACTCTTGCAAAATTCGTCTCAAGTAGGACTTGACAGAACACGCGTTCTTATCATTGTAACTGTTGTTTCGATCAGGTGAATCTATAATGAGATCATCAAGTACGCCTAAATCCGGTAGGTCAATAAGAACCTTGGACCTCAAAAACGAATCATTATCGACTTGAGGGACGAGCGAGGTCGCGGTAGTGTTCGTATCATTGACCGCTAGTTCTCGAAATCGAACCCGTAACTGCAGGAGATCTTGGAAACAGCGTTGATGAAGTTCCTGCTTCTACTCAGACCTTATCAACTCTTGGTGTTAAAAGTGAATCTGTTACTGTTACTAGCAAAGTATCACAAACTACTGCGAGCCATTGCATCAAACCAGTACCCCCTGAAAGTGGACCCTCTGCAAAGGAAATAGTTGCAGCTGCTAGGGTTCCATCGTCAACAGCTTCTTTGCGGGAAAAGTGGCTGGCGATGAAGAGCTCTTCGAAGATGTCAACTTCGGTGAAGCCAACTCTTGGTAGTACCATGCAAAAGAAAGAAATAGTTTCCCTCAAACTACAAAAAATGAATTCAATTTCAGTTCCTGTTCAGGTTCAGGCTTCGACGTCATCTTCTAATTCAGCTACTTTAACTGCAGCTGCCATCGATACTGAAGATAGACGTAAAGTTAGTAAAGCTTCCAGAAAGTATGATCTTGTTTTGAATAATATTCAGCCCAAATCTGTAATGGTTTCGGCGTCTAATTCCATTTTTGATACTTTACCGAATTCGGATCGTTTGGTAAAGATCGTCAAACTTCCGCGGATGGTAAAACCCAGGTAACATATTCTTACGTTATTATTTGCATTTAAAACTTGTTATTTTTGTCACGGTTGGATAAATGCCACAAAACCGATATAAAAATCACAACAAATTGTAAAATAATATATTAAACAGTGTTATGCCTCGACGACCCACAACAGGGGAATCTGTTTCGCCCATAACGACCTATTTAAATGCCTGTAAATCAGCAATTGAGAAAATATTGGCTACGCGTAACCTTTCCATGTTTGCGGAAATTTCAGCCACTCTTGTTAAGTTACTGCCTGGATTGAAGGAGACGAATACGCTGAATGAATTCTTAATCTTTATTTTCAAAACTGTGAGTGGATAGTAGTTACTTTTTTGGTCTCGTTTGAAGCAATAAACATAGTATTTCGAATAAATTATCTCATTCTTATTTTTTCTTTCCAGAAACAATATAAATTTGCATTAACTAAAATTAAGTACACGCCGACTGCTTTGATACTTTTCAGTTTGCTACAGATCCCAAATTGGCAAGTATTGGGGGCAGGTTGTGCAAGAACATGTCCGAGCACCCAATTTGTGGGACTGAATTCCATAATTTGCTCATTCAAAGGTAAAAGAAAAATCGTTACAATTTTATAATGCATAAATCATATTTATATATCGCCTGTAAGGAAACAAACTGACCCATATCCATTTTTAGCTAAAAACAATATCAACTAGCTACAAAAATATTTACATATGCGTAGAGAGTAGAGAGCAATTAAATAGAAGAATAGAACATTGAGCACTTTTCAAAAATATGTAATTACAACAATTTGCACCATTTCAAAAACGTGAAATTAGAACATTTTGCACCTTTTCAAAAACATGGAATTAAAACATTTTTCACCTTTTCAAAACATAGACTTAGAACATTTTGCAGCTTTCCGAAAACATGGAATTAGAACAATTTGTACCTTTTCAAAAACATGTGAATTGGTTATTTCACATTGTTGAAAAACATAAAAATAGAATATCTTACGTTTTTTCAAACCTCCTAATTAACATTTTAGGCATGTTTCTTATTTTATTTTAATGACATATAGGTCATTTTGATTCTAGGTTAAATTAAATATGGGTCATTTTGGTTCGTTACAGACTATAATATACTGCTATTAACTAAAACCAGTTGAACCTGTTGAACATGAATCCACGACCAAACCCGTTTAGCTTTCGTTTGGTTTTTTTTTGTGCTGGTTTCACATTTATGTTGGTGCTTTTAATTCATGTTCCAGATCTCAGCAGGAGTTCAATGATGTCGTGCAAAGACTGCAAAGCATTGCAAAAGGAACGGACTGTGACGTTGAAACACGGACCCAAGGCTTAATTCGGTTCTTGGCTGCGTTATATTTGAATGTGTTGATGAATAACAAAGCCCGGCGAAACCCGATTTTTGTTCTCGCCACAATAGAACTAATGCAAAATCTGTTAGCTTTTGGTGGAGCTTGTCATCTTAGGGAGCGTTCACAAATGATATCATCAGTTGAGTAGGTAGGTAGTTTTACCTTAAGGTGACAAAAGATGACGAGTAGGTAGGTGGGTTTTCCAAAACATGATATCATCACCATTTTTACTTAAAATATGAGTTTTCCCGAAAATATCAAAACAACTAAATCCTGCATGTTTTATACTTTCAAACTCAGCCGGGAAAGTGCACCTGAATTTATGTTCAATGTAGTCAGCTTGAGTTGTAAAGTAAAAAAAAAACACTTTTGAAATTAAATTGCCCGTAATATCGGTCGCCATCACCAGAATTGTGTTTGGGAAATTTTGAACACAAATCAAGGATATCTGAAAAAAGTGATGTAACTTACAGGGTGGGTAGGTGGTTTTTAGAAAAAGTGACAAGCGATGACAAGGAGTAGGTAGGTGGTAAAAACACGAAATTTTGATGATATCATTTGTGAACGCTCCCTTACTTGGAATATTCATTGCATCGTCAACGTTTTGAAAGTTTGTTCTAATTCAATGTTTTTGGAAAGGTTCAAAATGTTCTAATTCCATGTTTTTGAAAAGCAAAATTTTCTAATTCCATGTTTTCGAAAACGTGCAAAACTTTCTAATTTCATATTTTTAAAAAGGTGCAAAATGTTCTATTTAATTGGTTTCAAGACATGCTTAATATTTTTGTAGATAGTTGATATTGGTTTAAGCTAAAAATGGATATAGGGCATTTTGGTTCTTTACAGACGATATACTTAGTAGTTACTAAACTTGATTTACATATTTTAATAATTCTGATATTTTGTACAGCTTCTGAAATGGTTCCTCATCACTGATGCCACAGAGGATAAAAAAATCGCAGCGGAATTGGAAAAATTGGGCGAGCAGTGTACACGCTTGGAGTCTTCACATGACTCATCAATGATTGCAGAAATAAAGAAGACCTTAAATTTTACCTGTTTGCGTTTCCGGCAAAGGTGGGACCTTACCCACAAAGTAAGCTTACAAAGTAGGTAAGGTAAGAAATTTAGGAGAAAAAGTAAGGTAAGGGGTAGGTAGGGAAAAAATAAAAGTAAGGAAAAAAAATTCCTTACCGCGTTCTTACCAGCACTATATATTATTGCAATAATTTTACGATATACAATAACATTAGTTAATAATAATGGTTTAATATTTCGGCTGTGCAAATTTTAAGAAATAAAATTTCTGATAAAAGACAGTATTTTATTTCCAACTTGATTTTTTATTATACATTTTGATCATTATTAAGCTAATTTTTAAGTAAGATTGCTTTGAAAACGTCAAAAATAAGCTTTTTTAATTTTAAATATATTAAGTTTGTGGGAAAAGTAAGATGTAGGTAAGATTTTTTTTCAAAAAGTAAGAAATAAAGTAAGGTAATTTTGTTTAGAAAAGTAAGATGTAGGTAAGATATTTTAAACAAAAGTAAAAGGTCAGTAAGGACTTTTTTTAGCGAAAAATGTAAGGTAAGAAGTGAGTAAGGTTTTATTTTTCCCAGCTTTGGTTTGCGGATAAAGTTAAAAAGCGTTTGTCAGTAAGCGAAGTTTAACACGGGATATGTCCCCCCCTCCCCCCAATGGCAAACTAGTTTTTTATAGATCGAAGATTTATACTCTTTATTTATAAACCGATAAAATTCTACGTACCGGTTGGTCCATAAATAATGTCACCCAAATTATTGGTTTTCTTCAAAGACATACCCTCCCTCATGTCAACACTTAACATTCTGGGAAGGGCTTTCTATATTTAACATGGTATGTCGTCAATACTTGCCCCACTGACCACACTGACGACATTATTTGTGGATAAACCCAAGGAACGTTTAGTATCTTAAATATTATTATGTCCTGTGTTGTTCTGAATGCAGTTAGTTACAGTTCTAGTAATGTAATTTATAATTATTATAACCTTTATAACTAGCGTATTGTATAATTCTACTGGGTTCTTTTAACGGATTATTCGGTATCATGACAAAACACCTCCGTCATATTACCTCGGACCAAAAGACCTCCGCCATAAGACCGAAAAACAAAACACCTCATGGACAAAACACCTCGGGAAATATTACCTCCGAGCCAAAAGCCCTCACTTATTTATGACCGCAGGGCAAAACACCTCTTACCAATTGACCTCTTGAAAAAAATACCTCGAGAAAAAAAACACCTCTAAGCAAGTAAGTCATTGATATATCGTAATAAGTCAAAGCGAATAATCACACTGATTTTCTCCTAAAAATTAGTTAACTAAAAAGGGCTTAATAATCCCTTGAAAGGCAAATGAAGTTAAAAATACTTTCAGGAAATGCCTTTCACACACCAACTTAACCTTTCAAAATGACTTGTAAATTTAAAAAAATTTAAACACCAAACATAAGCATGATACCTACAAGAAAATGGTTTAACATGTTACACGCTAATCTCAGAAACTCTCATTTAAAAAAACAATTAGTTATAAATAGTACACATCCAAAGTGCCTCGACCGCATTTTGCGCCTTTTGGTCTAAGTGTCCCGCCAAAATTTAAAAAATATCATCCTAAGTTGTTGTAAGTGAGTTGACCTTAAAGCATGCTCTATTTGTATCTTATTCTGACGACGTTTGATTTTATTTAAATTTAAAATAGTTTTTAAAATTCAGAAATTTTCAAAATTTGAAAATTTTAAATTTTTTCAAAAGTCGATAATTAAAAATTCGGCTTTAGCATTTTAAATTTTTTAGATGTTCGATGACCACGATTTATTGTTAATTTTTTAAAACTTTGGCGGGCCACTGTGACCGAAAACCGCAAAATGCGGTCGAGTTATTTCGGATCTGTTTTATTTAAAACTATCCTGATTTTAGTGAAGGGGAGTTTTTGAGATTGGCGGGTAACATGTTTATTAAACAATATTCTTGTAACTTGTAAGTACCATGCATGCGAGGGGTTCAAAGTTCTAAGGGCTGAGCTCTACAACTAAAAGCCGTAGGTTCGATTCCTACTCGCGGGTATATTGTAAGATAGATATCTTTCCCGCCTCTCCTCATGTGTGGCGACTACCACCTCTTTAAAGCTTATTTGGCTCTGTGTTAGTTCAGAGTAAGCTTTCCACATGATCTGGCTGTATAAAAAGGCCACAATTCTCTCGAGCTTGACAATAAAAAATTTATTTTGTATTATTTGCCTTTCTTTGCTGTTCAAATTATTTCTAATTTACAAGTCATTTTTAATGGTTAAGTTGGTGTGTGCAAGGCATTTCTTTTGAAAATACTTTCATCTTCATTATCCTTTTGAGGGATCATTAAACCCCTTTTAGTTAACTAATTTTCAAGATAAAATCAATGTGATTATTCGCTTTGACTTATGACGATATATCAATGACTTACTTGCTTAGAGATGTTTTTTTTTCTCGAGGTATTTTTTTCAAGAGGTCAATTGGTAAGAGGTGTTTTGCCCTGCGGTCATAAATAAGTGAGGGCTTTTGGCTCGGAGGTAATATTTCCCGAGGTGTTTTGTCCATGAGGTGTTTTGTTTTTCGGTCTTATGGCGGAGGTCTTTTGGTCCGAGGTGTTACGCCGGAGGTCTTTTGTCACGGATCCGATTATTCTTGTCCTTATTTATAACCATTAGATATAATAGGGCAATTATTATTTTAGACTTATTAAATCCAGTAATTTCCTTTATTACAATATTCATTGATTGTGATTTTCTTCTTTATTTTGTTTCCTGCTGCGATGCACCAAAAAATTCATAGTTATAGTTGTAGCTAAGCTTCGTCATTTCATAAAATATTTTACAAGAATGAAGCTTTAAATTTCATACTATAAAAACTGCCAAGTAAACTTGAATAACTATAATGATAACTTCTGTCAAATAAATGACGGCAGTTAGCTTCGTAAAGGGGATTAGTGACCGCCGTTTATATACTACTACTAAACTACTGGCTGTAAAAGTATGTGTAACTGACAACTAATATTTTTGCTTAGCCCCAACTTCCTTTAATTGTGATTTCCGTTCCTTTCGTCAAAAACTCTGGCATTTGACACCCATGGACTCCACCTGTTACGTTATTTATGGACGATGTATATGGTTATTATGGTTAATGACAATGACTAATGACTCCTAGTCCTGCAATGCAATAAAACTATAATTAATGTGTTATTGTCAAGGGCTTTTAAGATTGTATCTTGGTTTCAAATTGGCGGTGCAGATTCAATTATTTGAGAACTTAAAATTGAATGTTTAAATTGTGACTCTTAAGCGTAACAGTAGTAAGCAGTTTCGCTTACACGTAAGTACTTGACATAATTAAATAAAATATTGCTGTAAATAAGTAATGCTAGATCTTGACAGACTGACTACTTCAGTCAGATCGCCAGGGCTGCAAATGTTTATTATTTGAGCTTCAGTTGTGAGTTGCTGTTATTAGTACGAAGTGATGGTTGAAGCCGTTGAAGGTTTGCAAAAAATAAAATACCTGCTATAATAGAATCGGAGATGACCATTGATAAAAACTCGATCCAGACACTGTCAGAGTTAAAGGTATAATACCATTTACTAATCAAGTGTGTATGTACTTTTTGTAATTATTTTATTTTAAACTTGAGTGTTGGCTTTAATGAAAAGCAGCCAAACACCAACTTCAACTGAAAAATGAATATTTACCTACTGAAGTTAAAAACTTTTCATCTGTTTATTCTAGTTCAAAAGTGTGGCAAAAGCGGAATCAATAATGATGTAACTTTAATAATTATTAATATATAATAAATTGTTTGTTTTTTATTTATTGCAATAGTAGAAAAAACACCATCCAGCAGGACACACGGAGATGAGGTTCTAATTAATTCCGTTGAAGTTAAATCCATATTATGTCCGAAGCATTAGCAGATGTAAAGTTATAAAACCGCCTTTTTTCATCCGTGGCGACAGAGATTAACCTTCAGCAAATAAGCGAACTTGGATATTAAACAGTATGTCAGGTCCTAAAGTTAGTGCTGAATGCCCAATTATCAAAAGTATTGATAGTTCTGACAACACAAAATCGAAAAAATCAAAAGATGTTGGTCACCTTATTGGAACTGCATTCCTTTCTACGGATTTTGCAGATATACACTTGGTCACCGCACCGGGACGAAATCATTTCCAGCTCACAAAGTAATATTAGCAGGTGGAATAATTTAATTAACGTCAGTTTTATTAATAAATTGTTCCTACATAATTATTTCATGACGGTTCAGCACAGCTATGAAAATACTATTTAATATTGATGCTGTTTTTTATTGATTTTAGCTCGAAGCCGTGTTTTTGCTGCAATGTTTCAATCAAATACATTCGACGTAGTGAAAAATTACATTGAAATTAATGAAGAATTTTTTGAGGGCGATGTCGAAGCAATGCTGGAATTCATTTGCACTGGAACTACCTCAAAACCCAAGTGTATAGATTTGTTTCGCCTCTCAGTCATTTACGGACTAGTGGATTTACAAACTGAATGTGAGGAATTTCTTTCGTCGAATGTGACAGTTAAGAATGCATTCAAAGTTTTGGTTCTAGGTGATAGTCACAAGGCGAAAGTTTTAAAAACTGCAACTATTAAGTTTATTTCAGAGTAAGGCAATGTTTACTATTATTTTAAAATTAGCATGTAACCTAAAAGAGCCATCAAGTTGCATCGTTAATTTTTCGGATTGCCTTATATCGTGCCAAAAGTATCTCTTATAATTTAATTAACGCGTGCAGTGTTACGGGGGGTTGCCAGCTTATACAGCGTACTCCTCCTACAGTTTTAGGAATTTACCCCTTATTGTGGTGTCATTAGATAGCCCTTGGCCAAGCGGAGGCCAGCATAGTCTTGAAAAATTTAGTGTTTTGACACTTTTTTGAATTATTCCCGTTTTAACTTTTTAGCTCTGCACCAATCACAGCCTGAAATTCGAATTTTTAAAAATTCCAGGGTCCTGATTGGTACAGAGCTAGATTTTTAATTGCAAATACCTCTAACTTGAACGCCGTAAAATTTGAGGAAAAAAAATGCAACCCGATAAAAAAAATTTGAGCTTGGCGAGAAAATTACTAATCTAATTTTATTATTTTATTTAACCAAAGTTTCCTATTGTATAACTTACAACTGCATCGTATCCATGTCTACTCTGAATTACTGCACCTACACTCAAGTCAACACTAAGCTTCGTAATATTAATTCCCTAACAGTAATAATTTACTTTTTTAATCTTTTAATTAAAAGTCCGTTTAATGATTGGTCTTGAGATGGCCCCTGTTAAAAGCCACTACACGTTGTGTGCGCTTCAGTTTTCAACTATTTGCACTTTTCATGGTACCATTTGACGCACGCGTCTGCAAGCCTAGGTTTTCATAAAGTCTTTTACCTTCCAAGCCTGTGATCCAATAATATTTTACATGCAGCAGCCGGAAGTAAAACATTATATTGAACAAAATAGGGTGAATTTTACATCGCACAAGAGACGCGCGATCAGGTTTTACTTATCACTTGCGTAAAAAAGTAAAAATGACTAATACGATTTATTTAACCCGAATTAATTTAAAGCCCTAATTCCTGGCTAACCTGAAATCAAAACTGATCCCAGATATGTCAGTGACCGTAGCGTAATCAGGTTAAGTTTCTGATCAAAACATACCTGGATCGCGCCTGTGGCTAAACCATGCCCCGGTTAGGCCTTTGGGGCCATCCATGCATTACGTTTTAGGTTTCATGGGGGGGGGGGGAGATGGTTCAGGCTAATGACGCGCTGAAACAGCAGGGGGGATGGGGGGGTTCAGGCAAATGACGTTTCAGGCAATTTTTGTAAATTTTACATTTTTATTACGGCGAATTAAAGCAGATACATTATTGATAAAATGTAATGTGTGGTATGTAAATATTCACTTTTCGAAAAAATGTATATATAAGCCTTTAGAAAATATAAAAAATTCTTTGAACAACTATTTAAAAATTTATACGTTTATAGTGGGGGGGGGGGGATATCAAGGAATGACGGTGAAGTGACGATGAAAGAGGGAGGTAGGTTTTGCACAAAAAACTGAAACATATTATATGGATGGCCCATTTGATCAAAACTTAGCCAGGGCAAGGTTGCGATTGAAGATTACCCTGGGCACGTCCGTGACCATAGCGTAAACGGGCAAATCTCTGGGAAAAACTTATCCCGAGAAAGCCTGTGAGCTCAAAAAATATAAAAGAATGCGACCGGTGAGGCAAATCATTAATTTTGGGCAAGTCTGTGGTATATGCTCAAGCCAGCCAACGCTTCGGTATAACTTATCCCATGCCAGCCTCTGGTCGAAGTTTTTCACTATAGTGTTACCCGGGCAGGTCACTGATCAGTACGTACCCCAAACAAGTCTAATTCCATACTTTAACCCAGGGAAGACTCTGGTCAAAACCTACTTCTACCACGCTTATGGGAAAAACCTAACCCTTGCAAAGTTAGGGTGAAAGCTTACCCCGGTCAAAGTTGAGGCTAAAGCTTACCCGGGCAAGTATAATATGGTCAACACTTGCGCGGTTTCAACCCAATGGAAATAACTTAACCCAGTAGAACCTCTAATTAAAGCTTATACTGGGCAATATCAAAGTTCATTTGGCCACAACCTAATTTACTATAACAACTAAATGTGAAAAATATATGTTACATTTTTTAATCGCAACCCATCGGGTTGCTAACCTGCTAGTATAAAAATAAGTTTTGTTTGCATTCTCTTTTTTTAGCAATAAAAAGGATGTGATTGAGAGCAAATGCTACAAGAAACTTGCATCTTCTCACCCCCAACTTCTGATGGAGTTGTATGCTGCTTAGAATTAAAGAACTACTTACGAATTACGAAATCAACTATTGCCATTGACATGAAAAATTTAAGTATTTTAATAATCACGTAATCAAAGTATGTATTTTATTTTCAAGAATTATGTGTTTAAGTTTTTGCGCCTGCAGTGTTTTGGAATACCATTTCAAAGTTTAATATAAATGACAATCAGCACTCAGTTTCTTAGTAAGTCGTTGACAGGGCCGGATAATTCGGCCAGCGCAGGTTGCCCTCGCTGCTTGAATTTTCAGAAAACACGTAAATGGAATATTTTCTAGTTTTCAAAAATGTGTGAAGTGAATATTATGATTTTTCAAAAAAGTGAAAATAAAAGTATTTTGTACATTTCAAAAACATGGAAATGAAACATTCCACTTTTCTCAAAACATGTAAATAGAGTATTTTGAACTTTTCAGAATCAAGTAAAAAGAACATTCTAAACAATTCTAAAGCATATAAAACAAAATTTTACTTTACCAAAATAAAATTTATATGGTGGTTTTTGTATGGAAACAAATTGCTGTGTAAAAGTAATTCCTTCGTCCGGCCCTGGTCATTGAGCTAGTATTCGGAATGTATTATTTTACTTTAAAATGATTTTGTACATAGCTACTCTTCAACTTGTACATAGGTACGTGCATTTTTAAATTAAGTTATTACCTATGTATCTATTACTAATAAGGCTAATTTAGTGATTTAATTCAACAAGTTTCTTTTAAACTTAATTTTTTACCACTGAAATAAATAAAAATATTTAAATCAGAACTGTATACGAGTCCTAGCTAAAGCTTAGCATCTAATAAATATGTTATTCAAATTATACAATGCTTAGGTGTTCTCTAGTTATTTTGAAAAAACCTCCCTAGTTTGGAAAAGAATACTTAAAAATAAGTGGAAAATACTGCACACCTGATTTAACTGTCAGTGATTGCAACCCACGCTATGGTTGTGCCTAATTAGCCAAGTAAAGTTCCATCAACATTTCGGGGTGGGTCTTGGAAAGCGTCTTGAATGGCTCAGTTTCGACCATTTTCTTCTTGTTCCTACATTCATTATTATAAATTCATTATCAAAACGTTTGCATGGTTATGATTAAATTCACGATAAAGTCATAATCTCAACAAACAAAGTAGTATTAGTTTGAAAGTTCTCAATTCGTTAATATTGCTGAAATTAAATTATACAAAAACAAAATATACACAATTTCACTATAGAGATTGAGATGACCTACTAAATAATCTGATCATGAGTATTAAGGTATTCGTTACGGCCTAATTACGTTAACAAATAAGTTGACTTTGTTCTCCCATATTGTACCTACTTATTAATACAGTTAATTGCAGTCATTTTTAAAGCATCACAGTTGTGACGATACGCCAAAATGAGCAGCTCCACCGCATTCTCCATTTTGACATCCAACTGCAAGAAATTCTCAACGTGCGACTTTAAGTCAAGCAATTCGTACTTGTCTGCAATTCGGAGTAAATCTGGACTGAACTGGCTATCGGTAGATAGTTTTGTTTTTCCACTGTACATAAAATCTACCATAGCGTCTACTATGTTATCCTTAAAGTCCTTGATTTCAACAGAATTCGTCTTGGCTTCTTGCATATCAGAACGAAACATTGCCGCAAATACAGAACTTCGGGCTGAAATAATAAATATAAATACATATGAATACATACAATAAATTGTTACTGCGTAAAATCACACAAAACAAATTTAAAGCCTATAGAATCTGAGTCAAGAAACAAACGCATTTTAATAATATTAGCCTAAATTCAATTCTACCTGCCAAGACAACTTTGTGAACCGATATTTTCTTGGTTGGAGTGATCAGTTGAACATCTGCTAGATCACCAGAGTTTAGGACAGACTGCAATGATTTGACGACAGAGTCGGAGCTATTGAAATGTGTAGGAGTAACACTTGAATGTTTTATACCGAAATTAATAAAGATGACACAGTGAAATGTGAGTACGTTTTTCACAAGCCATGGACTTGCATTTTCATAAAAATTTGCAAGTTGCAGACGCGTATCTAACTTGTCTCCACACTTGAGCGTTTTATAATGAAGATTAGTTGTGGCTGCAAGGTCAAATTAATTGGATTTTCATATAAAAATTATTGTACAGCGTGTAAACAAAACGTGAAAAGTTTTTGTCTGCATTCGTAATAAGGTGTTTAATTAGTATAAAATATTTAATGTATGTATGAGTATGTAAGACCAGTTGACGTGGATATTTTCCTGACAGTACCTTCATAAAGCGCACTCTGTTCACTCTTATAACTGGCAAATCCACAAGCTAACATCTCACCGTCCTTGGATGATTCCGTTTCCCCTACAGTCAGTAAACTCAAGTCAAGCTGAGCGCAGTAAGAATTTATAATAATCAACTCCAGTTGCCTAGAAAAAATAAACACAATTACGAGAATTACAAATAATTAAAACTCGTAATATTTCAAAGCAATAAATATCCTTTAAACCGCACCAGGAGTATTTGAGAGCATTTCCTCCAGAAAACACAGGTGACTGAATCGGGCTCCCCCCTGATGCTTTTAAATTAACATGTGAAAACATATCAACTTTCCAATGGAATTTAAATTCTTCTATCTCCATCTACAATAGTTATTCCCAATTTAGTTAATTATGCTTTTGAAATGGAAATGTTATCACGGACTACACGCTTAGAAAAATAGGAGTGAATTGACTACTTTACTGTTAATTTCTAACTACTTTCTTGTTACTCCGACATCCACAGTGAATCCTGTTAACCACGGTCAACAGGATTATGGTTAGTGATTTGCAGTGTGTACTGTTAGACTGAGTATACTAGAACGGTGTTGGATCACGCAACACTAATCTTGTTGAACGATTTTATTAATTAAAAAATAACACCAAAAACTGGATTCGAAACCCTGGATTCGAACCCCTGGATTCGAACCCACACCCTTTGGAATACGAACCTGACTCCTTCACCACTAGAGTTTCACAACACATTAACTATGGATTACTAAGTTAGCATACATGCAGTGATATAAATTCTTCAACAAGTTTAGTGTTGATTTAACAAGTTTGGTGTTGGGTTTTGCAACACCAGTCTTGTTGCATGTGGTTCACAGTTTTCCCCACCCTCAAAAATTTCAAAATTTACTACTAAACCTGTCAAAGTTAACAGCTTAACCTGTTGCCACGGCCTAACTACATTCGTGTCAAGATCTTTTCTAAGCGTGTATCAAAGCATCGAGTATGATCAATACTTTCTTAAAGTTAAAAGCTACCACAATTTAAAATTAATCCAACTGAGCTCTTTGCATTTTACATTATATTAAGCAATATGAATTATTATATGAACCTACGCATTAAATAATATCTTGTACGAGAATATTGCATTATTCGGTATTTTTACCTTGGTTGAAGCTTCCAAGTCTGTCGAACCTGTCACGGAAAAACTCATTATTAGGTTGTTAACAGGCAACAGAAGTAAATTTGACCCCCTTCAAACAAAAATAATGAGATAATTGTACACAATGCAATGCTATAAGTATAGAAACTTCTATTTATAACGAGCATATTTAACTGTAAACCTGAAAAATTCACTCAGTGCGTCTTGGGGGATGAATAATGACAGGATCAATTCCTTTTTTTTTAATTTCTGCCGCTTCTGCCTGACATAAAGCTATCACCCGGCCGCAGCTATACTGACACTTACGTTAACTGTTGAAAAATCTCGTCAATCACAAAAACAAAAGAACTCAAGTTAAAATAATTTAAAATGTACGACAATGCTAATTCTAGGTCTGTTCCCTTCAAAGTTTGACAGCCGGTGTGCCGATGTGCGGGCACAGTACAGATAGCAGAAACTCCATAAGAATTTCACCTCCAAAAAAGCCGAGAAACTCGGCTTCAATATAAATGCCAATAACTCCAAATCAAAAACCTTAGTTAACTTGTAAACTTGGATACAGGTACACAAATGTATGGCGAGTAAACATGTACAGTTTAATTTAAGGTGGCACACCAACTTTAATGACGAAATCAGTTTATAAACTGCAATTAAAGAAATTAGGAAATACTCGAGAAAAAAAAGAAGAGCTGAGATGCTGAGCAGAGGAAAGGAGGTGGAGTGGAAAAGGCGATACACAAGGAAAGTGGGCGGACGCTTCTAGACCATACACTTCAGCAAGGAGCACCGTGATGCTGTATGTGGGCTTTCGGGCTACGAAGGCTGAAGTGTTACGTGAGCTCATGTAATACAAAGTTTGCATTCCCGCTGCTGTACTCGCGCAATTGCTTAAATTCTATATTATATCACTTGTAAAGTACGACATAGCTGGGCAAAAATATTTGACTTACGCTCACCTCATAAGGGGTACCTACAAAGGAGCATGCACTCAGCCTCACCCTCACGCTCACACCATCTAAAACTTTCGCTCGCACTCACCCTCAGGAGTGTCATTTTCAAATACAAGGCACTCACCCTCTCCCTCATGATGCATGCCTCATCGTTTAATGCAGAATTACAAAAATCAAATAAATGGCAAAGTAAAAGGGATGTAGAGTTTAAAGTAACAAAATTATAAGCAATATTATAAGGTAAATAAAGCAAAAACGGCCTTAGACAGCGTACTACATACAGTATTTTTCTAATTTATAAATACGAAAATGCAAATTTCCTCTGCTTACTGCTGCCGTGAGATGAGCGATGAGTGCAACTTGCATGTCCTCACCCTCACCCTCATGAGAGGTTTGCTGGGTCCTACTACACTCACCCTCACGGTGATGGGTAGACAAAATTTAAATCTGCGCTCGCACTCATCCCTCACCCTCACGGCAATGAGGCTGAGGGTGAGCGCGAGGCATGCCCTCATCCCTCATGAGGTATGCCCACCTATGAAGTACGACGAGATGCCCGTCAATTCAAAGTCCGCCGTGATACTAAATCTAAAAAAGAAAAATACATCTCTTCATTCCTACGTATAATTACAGATGACAGAACTTTCCAGAGAACTTTACTTAAAATACGTTCGACTTCTCCCTTTAAAAGGGTACGCACAACCTAACGACGACATTAAATTACGAAAATCAAACGTCCACGCTTTCACATTTAAACTACATGGCTTTTTACTAACATTCTTATGCCACTTAAAATATTTTAGAACGTTTCCAGCAAATCAAATGGAAAAGTCGAATACACTCAATTTCACCTACTACACACACGTACGCGGTACGCACATAACTATATCCATTTAAATTTTTTAGATACATTCGCCGTCGCTAGTCGGTAAATACTACATATTTAAAGAAAATTGAACTTAGCTGACATACCACATACACATACGACTATTGTCGATATAACTTTGCCGGCAATTCTCACTAGCACTAGCCAGATAAAATTATGACACCGAGAGACACAAAATTAGTTGTTTAGGATGCACTGCACCAACTTAACTTCTAATATGCAATCTGATGCTAGGGATCGTCCACAAGCAACGTTAGTAGCTGGGCGAAAGCTTTGGCCCAACTACTAACGTAGATTGTGGACGATCGCTCGCACCAGATTACATATTCGAAGTTGAGCGGCTGTCTTGCTGGCGAAAATCGAAGGTTATACTAAAGTATCAAGTCATAAGTAAAGTGCTGGCCTCAGCTGCGAATTCAAAACAACCCAAAATAGGTTAAATAAGCACTCTTTGGTCATAGCATAATATGTTGTATGTAGCTATTACTACTACAAGTTTATTAACAGTAATAAAAAAACTAATTGTTATTTTTAATGGTCCTATTTAGAAAGGATGGCCAGTTCCCAGAACAGACATCGCGCGGCTGCTGCGACCCAGGGTCATGGTGGAACGTCGTCGCCGTGTGTAAGCAGAAACTACCGAAATAAACCGGATTTTGATATCCAACAGGTTGTTCATTTATTGTTAGGGTGTGTAGCTGCTTGGCGTGAGAGGTTTACTTTATTACTTATTTATCTATATCAAAAGGTCAGTCCGGAGAGAATAGCATGAATGATACAATTGCTATCTATTCTCGTGGTAGATCCAGACTGTCGTTACATACATTTCATCGTTGTATTTATATCAACTGTGACGTCACTGTTAGTGACGTTCTTACATCCTATGGAATATTACTTAAATAACAATTGTACAATTATGCTGATGTGCCATTCAGCACATTAGAATGCAATGTGCAACATTGGCATTTTAACACACTCGCCTCTACGTTGAGTAGCTGGATGTGTCATAACAATTTAAACGTAATAATTTTACACACAATCATATTATAATTCTTACATAGGTAATTTCATAACTAAATGTTAAAGTATTTACCAGTCATGGTTTCAAATTATAATTTACAACTAATGCCTCTCATAGATAATTACAATTAATATTAATTACTTATATCCTGTCATTAAAATTGTCATTAAAATTACTACTCATTACATTGAATAATAATTCAATTCGCAATCAATCTCAAATGCTTGTAATTTAAATTATCATATGCTAATATGTATACCCACTACCCCCGTATTTTTTTCTTTCGGTAGGTAGGCTTAATAACTTTATATTATATAACTAACAATATTTTCAAAATTTACGGAGCAAATGATTGGTATTTCCGTTGATGTCACTTCAAGGTATATCCAATTAAAGTTCAATCACCTAATAGTAATTATATGTATATATTAATAGTTATAATGAAAACAAATTCAACTAAACTATAAAATACTTATCAATAATTACATATCAAAAATCAATTCATAATTTCAATTTCAATAATTTACACAATGTATGTCATATATTGTATGTACATAACATAATGTTATGTCATAATAACAATCCACCACCTCCATAATTTTTTTCTTTTGGAGTGTGGAAAAAATAATTAATTTTTTAACAAATAAAAACAAGGGCAAAAGCCCTTGTTTTTTTATAGTAGCCTTAACAGTAATATGGGGTATTACTCGCAAATGTTAAAATCGGTATTAAAAAATTGCAAATTTAAAGTAAATTATAATTTTTAAAATTTAAATGTAATAAATTGCAATTTTAACTGAATTTTTTGTTTTCAGGAGCTTCAAAATCATATATTGAATGTGAAATGTCCTTAAGAAACGCAAAAATAAGATAAATTATGTAGATTTTTAGAAAAAATAGAATATTGAAAATTTGAATTTCCCGCCAAACTTAAAATGTCAAATTTCGACCGGTAACTCTCTTTAAATATTAAGAAGTGATATATCAAAATGACGAGAATGAGGAGAAGAACAATATATATTTCGATTGGTGCGCGAATTATGAAAGCTTTAATTTAAAATTAGACATTTAAAGTTAATTATGATTAAAACAAATAGTAAATTAAATAATTTTCAATTTTCAAAGAATTTTATATTTTTTATTTTAAAAGAGCTTCAAAATGACATATCGCATGTCTAATTTGGTTGAGAATTGCCAAAGGTTGCTAAATTATGTAGATAGGTAGGAATAATAAAATGTTTTGAATTCAGATGGTTAGATAGTTGGGATGATATACAAGGCTTACACGAAAAAATGGTTCGGGCGGCTTATGTGGCGGTCGTAGGTTTAAAAATTTTTTCAGATCAGGCGCGTATCCGCTGAAAAATGGTAATGGGGCTCTGCGTTGTTGGAAATTTCCAGCGTTGACATTATGTAGGTTGGCTCTCGGTCCTCGTTTGTGGCACGTCTGTGGAGTTCGTAAATACCGTTGTGGGGCAGCTACATGACTCGTGCGTTGTTTTAAAGGACGTCTATTATGGATGACCCTCTTCCTCAATTTCTGGGATGGAACTGCTTTCCTGACAGTGGCGTTGCTAACTGCGGTTAGGCGGACAGAAACTTCCTTCCTCAATGTATGAGTGGCGGCTTGTACTTAACGTAAGTAGGTCACTCGCTGCATGTAGACTGATGACATTTGCAACTGTCGTCTGTCTGTAGCGGGTGGCTGGCTTCTGGTATCAGCAGCTTCAAAAGTGGCAGCAGTAGCTTCAATAGCGGCAGCTTTGGCAGCAGCAGCGGCGGCTTTCTGGGCAGCAGCTTCAATAGCGGCGGCTTTGGCAGCAGCAGCGGCGGCTTTACGGGCAGCAGTTCTAATTTTTCCTGCAGCGGCTTTTTTCTCATTTTCGATTTTTTGAGCGGCTTGTTTTGCTTCTTCTCTGGTTTGCTCCACTAGAGCCTGGTAAAGAGCAACCCTGTCAGTGGCATCCTGGGCCTTAGCAAGTGTATCTGCAACATACTGTTCGCTGTACACGGCAAGAGTTGCCTCGTATTCCGCAGGGATATATTTGTAGCGAGTAAGACTGGTTAAGGCCCTGCTCCTGGTATCTATAGCAGCTTGGTATAATGCCCATGAAAACTCCTTTGCACCAAGAGCATCAGCAAGCTTCTTCTCGTAGTCCATAGTAAGTCTGATAGGATCCAAAATTAAATTATCCTCTTCTTAAATATAGTAGCCTAACATATCGTTCTTCTTTTAAAAATTACAGTCTCCCTCGTAACCCAAAATAAGAAATTCAAAAATTCTTCTTTCCCAAAATTAAATAACTAAACGGGGACAAAACCCCTTCGCTTTTATTATCTATATAACTTTAAATTCTAACTTATGAGGTATCGTAGTCCAACTAAAAAGTTGAAACCCGCACTTCCGCCAATGTTAGGGTGTGTAGCTGCTTGGCGTGAGAGGTTTACTTTATTACTTATTTATCTAATTATATCAAAAGGTCAGTCCGGAGAGAATAGCATGAATGATACAATTGCTATCTATTCTCGTGGTAGATCCAGACTGTCGTTACATACATTTCATCGTTGTATTTATATCAACTGTGACGTCACTGTTAGTGACGTTCTTACATCCTATGGAATATTACTTAAATAACAATTGTACAATTATGCTGATGTGCCATTCAGCACATTAGAATGCAATGTGCAACATTGGCATTCTAACATTATGCATACATAGTAATTGCCTGGTATTGTTTTTCTGTAATTATTTTTTATAAAAATATAAGCAATAATATCACCAATTATTTTCTACTTTATTATTTTAGTATAAACTGTAGGCGTGGACTATAGCTACTGAAATTTTTCTATGTAAATTGTGTGAATTAACTCATGTTTACTTTAGTTGTGTGAGTTAATATTTTGTAAATTAATTGCATCCATTCCAGGGTCGTTATTTCCCTCGTAATACTGAAAAAACTGTGGATTAAATTCTAAATGCTCTGGCAATTTTATTGTCCACTCTGGATCGGGTGAAGGTGGAAAATGAGCGCTGGAGGTAAGTTACTATTTATTTTCGGCCACGTTTTACAGTAGTAAATAGACCAAAATATTATATTTTAACTCACCTTAGCGCAGCACCAGATAATGTGGTCAGCGCAGGCAGACCCTCTGCCTGAATTTTCAAAAATGTGTAAATGGAACATTTTTGAGTTTTTAAAAATATGTAAAAAGAATATAATGAATGTTCAAGAAACATGCAAATAAATTTGTTAACACATGTCAGTAATATGCAAATAAAACATTCAATTTTCTTAAAACGCATAAATAGAACATTTTGCCTTTTCTGAATCAAGTAAAAAGAACATTTTGTACTTTTCTAAAATATGTTAGTACAACATCTTGCTTTACTAATAAAAAAAAGATCAATAAAGTTTAAATAGCGGTTTTTATATAAAAACAAATACCTACAAGCAATTCCTTCGTTCAGCCCTGCCTCAGGGATCCTCTATTATAACAAGGGTCTGTAGCTTTCAATCATATGAAAACGATTTTAGTTTTTGATACTCTATACTATTTGAAATACAAAAACTTTTTCTAATTTTTTTCAGTTCTCACTGCCTTGTCCACTTGTCCCAGATTTGTGCGAGACTGGATTTGATTGATATACATCTTGGAATCAAAAACGCACCCGTAGCCGTAGAAGGTCTGGGGAACATCGCTGATGAAGATAAAGTTCCTACTTTGACTCAAACCTGAGCATCTTCGGGTGTTAAACGTGATTTTGTTTCTTGCAAAGTATCTCAATATTCTAAATCTACTACCAGCCATTGCATTAAACCAGTCATACCTGTAAATGAACCCTTTGTAAAGGAATTGGTGGCAGCTGCTAGGGTTTGGTCGTCAATAGCTTCTTTGAGAGAAAAGTGGCTGGCGATGAAGAGCTCTTCGAAGATGTCAGCTTCGGTCAAGCCGACGCTCGGTAGTCCCATTCAAGAGAAACAAACACAAGCCGTCAAACTACAAAAAATGAATCCAGTTCCGGTTCGGGTTCCTGTTCAGGTTCAGGCTTCGACGTTATCTCCTAATAATTCTGCTACTGTATCTGTGATCGACACTGAAGATGGAGGTGAAGCTGATAAGGAAAATGCTCCTAAGAAGTTCGATCCTGTTTTGAATAATATTCAGCCCTTTGTAGTGGTTTCAGCTCAAGATTCCACTTTTGATACTCTACTAAATATGGATCGTCCAGTAAAGACCGTCAAACTTCCCCAGATGGTAAAACCCAGGTAACATAATATATTCTTACGTTATTAAAGGCATTTCAAACTTGTAATTTTTCTCACGGTTGCATGAATGCGGAGCCTTAAAACTCACAATAAATTTTGGAATAATGTATTACAGTAATATATCTCGGCCACCTACAACAGGAAAATCTGTTTCGCCCCTAACGACAGTAATGACCAATGTGGATGCCTTTAAAGTAGCAATTGGGAAAATAATGAAAATATTGGATACGCGTAACCTTTCCATGTTTGCGGAAGTTTTAGCCGCTATTGTTACGATACTGTCTTTAATAAAGGAAACAAATATATGAAATGAATTCCCAATCTTTATTTTCAAAATTGTGAGTAGAAAAAAGTAACTTTTTTGCTTGTAGTAATAAACATAGTATCAAATAAATTTTTCCATTCTTACTTTTCCTAGAAGGAAACAATATGAATTGAAATTTACCCAAATTACACTGTTTTAATACTTTTTAGTTTGCTAAAGATTCCGAAACGGCAAATATTGGGGGCAGGTTGTGCAAGAACATGTCGGAGCACCCTACTTGTCGGACTGAATTCCTTAATTTGTTAATTAATCGGTAACGAAAACATTTTTTTAATTTATTTCATATTTGCTCATGCTTAAAACAGATTTATATAACGATATTAACTAAAATCGGTTGCACCTGGTGTCCACAGCCAGGCCCGTTTAGCTTCCCCATTCGTGTTTATTTGTACTGGTTTCACAATTGTGTTTGTACTTTTAATAATTCATGTTCTAGATCTCAGAAGGAGTTAAATAATGTCGTTCGAAGACTGCAAATCATTGCAAAAGGAACGGAATCGGACGTTGAAACACGGACCCAAGGCTTAATTTACTTTTTGGCTGCGTTATATTTGAATGTGTTGGTGAACAACAAGGCCCGGCGAAACCCCATTTTTGCTCTCGCCACAATAGAACTAATAAAAAATCTGTTGACTTTTAGTGGAGCTTGTCATCTCACGTGGAATATTCATTGCATCGTTAACGCTTTGAAAGTATGTACATCGCTTTTAATTTTATAACATTAAATTTCATTAAGTGCATCCTTGTTTCGCTCCAAGTTTCACTTAACTATAGACACAATTTTTACTTGTTTAGTATTTTTACAGTTTCTTAAATATAAAACTTAGCAACTTGCTAGTATACTAACGCTAACAATCGTTTAGTGTTTGACGAGCAGTAATTAAATATATATCGTGTGTGAAGAACCAAATGGCCCATATGCATTTTACGCTACAATCAAAATGAGCAATGTCATAAAAACAAAATAAGAAACATGTTTTTCAACAATGTAAATTGTCCTTTTTAAATGTTTTCGGAACGGTGCAAAATGTTCTAATTTTATGTTTTCGGAAAGGTGCGAAATGTTCTAATTCCATGTTTCTGAAAAGGTTCAAAATGTTCTATTTCCATGTTTATGAAAAGGTGCAAATTGTTTCATTTACATATTTTTGAAAAGGTGCAAACTGTTATATTGACATATTTTTGAAAAGTGCACAATGTTCTATCTGTATTTCAATGCTCTCAAGATATACTTTAATATTTTTGTGGATAGTCGATATTGTTTTTAGCTAAAAATCGACATGGGTCATTATGGTTCTTCACAGACGATGTAGCAAATGTAATTACTTTTGATTTTAATATTTTAATAATTATAATTTGTTTTTCAGCTTCTTAAATGGTTTCTCATCACTGATGGCGCAGACGATAAAAGAATTGTAGCGGAATTGAAAAAATTGAGCGAGCAGTGTAAGCGATTGGAGTCTTCAGAGGCCTTATCAATGTTCGCAGAAATAAAGAAGACCATAAATTTTACCTGTTTGCAGATAAAGTTAAAGCGTTTGACAGTAAGCAAAGGTTAATACTGGGCATGTTTCACCCCCGCCCCCCATTAACAAACTAACTTTGTCACAGATTGAAGATATATAAACTTATTTTACAAACTGATGAAATTCTACGCAAGGGGTGGTCCAGAAATTATGTCACCCTTATTATTGGTACTCTTCAATGACCTACCCTCCCTCATGTCATTACTTTAACATTACGTGAAGTGCTATCTATTTAATATGGTGTCTCATTAATACCTGATTTGACCCACTATGACCCCACTGATGACATCATTTTTTGAATGAACCCTAAGTAGGTACAATAGTTAGATTTGATTATGTCCTATATTATTATAAATGCAGTTAGTTACAGTTCTGTTAATGTACTTTAACTTTATAAATATTATAACCTTTCTGACTAGTGTATTGTATAATTCTACTGCGTTCTTCGAATTGATTAGTCTTGTCCTTATTTGTAACCAATAAATATGGTTTTTCTTTTATATTTATTAAAGCCGGTCATTTTCTGTATTAAAATATATATAGATAGTTATTCTCTGCTTCAATATTCTGTTGCCTGCTGCGATGCACTGAAAAATTCAACGTAGTGGTTGGTTGCAGCAAAACTGTAATATACCTAATCATAATAAATATAATGATGAGGGTGTGAAAGATGGTAAGGGTCAGATGGTAGTATTTAAATTAATAACGGGGGTGTTCCACCACTCCGGAGAAGGCCGGAGACCTATGAAGAAGGGGGAGGGAGGCTCAACTGAAACTCCAGCCGAGGCACTCCAGTATAGCTTCAGATAGTAAGAATGCTAATTTTATTTATTTTAATTTTTACTGAATAATTTATCTAGCTAGGATTTATGCTTGATTTTTAGGAGTGAGAATTCCAAGAGCAGTGTAGCTCGGTGGCTGAGGTCAAGGCTGAGGATAATGTCATCCACGGCCCTGGCTTCGCCACCACGAGCTCCCGACTTCATGAGGGACTACGGGACCACATCGACCGTTGACGGCAAACGGAGCGAGTAGACGGTCGAATGGTCCTTGGTCCCTCAGAGGAAATTCGGTCTGCTCGGGAAATTTTGCTAATTGTATTTTTAGTTGTTGCTAATGACATTGAGGAGTGAAGGGAGAAGACTCACTAATTTTGCTTCTCTTTTCAGGAGGACAAGCCGGCGTGAAGGTCGGAGGCCTGGAGGACGCTTGACATCCTCCCATGGCCCTCAGCTCCAACGCCACTGGACGGGACGGACAAGGGACAGTGAGAAGCTCTTGTATTTCCGAGCATTCCAGACGGCAAGAGCTCCATGTCCAGAGTCCACCAGTTCAGCAGCAACGACTTGTCCTGAATTTTGGACCAATTGAGGTAAGTTTTATTCTTATTTAGGTTAATTTGTTTTTATTTTATTCGCAGGAGGATCGTTGGGGAAGTGGTGCTGACTCCGTGCCCAGCAACCACATCCAGCCCAGAAAGGACGGAGAGGCGCGGTGGAGAGTGTCCGGGCTTCAGAGGACGGCATGCCACGGACACACACCGCACCATTACCACCAGTCCAGAACGACTAACGATCCTGAATTTTTGATGCCAATCAGGTAAATTTTTAATTTAACATTTTATTTTAATTAGGTTTTTAGTTTCATTTTAGTTCAGTTAATTTTTCCAATTAGGTAAGTCGGGGAGGTTGGGCGGACGATGGCAAAGTCGTGTTGCGAAGAAACACGGATCGCGTATTTGCTCCACCGTCCACTCCAACTTGGAGGACAAACCCGCAAAAGACAGCCTGTGCTGCGGGTTCGTTTCTCCCAGTCTCTCCTCAATTTTGGCTTTTTTTTTATTGATTTTTTGCCTGTTTTGATGTATGAACCGAAGTCCCTAAATTACGTCAAGCGGGTTTAGGGAACCACTGCTGACGACTTATGAATGAGCCAATGATTTATGATGCAAATTATGTTAACTTAAATTTTGATTTCTTAATTCTAGATTCCATGGTGGAAGATATGAGAATCAATAACAGATTTGCCAATGTAAATGAGAACGCTCAACGAACGAAGGTGAGAAGGTAAGTTTAAGAATAAATATTTATATTAATTGTTCAAATCAAAAAGGAAAAGATAAGTTGAAATTCAATGAAATATTTCCCAAACGACATAAGGTCGAGGGCCACAACTGAATAATATTAATTAATTCATGTTTTTGTTTTTGTTTTTCAGATTTCGTCCAAATGATTTACAACATAATGAATTACAATATAATGATTTATAACTGATACGCTTACGGATGCCACGGGCGTGGCATCTGAGATTTCCGATTCCAGGTCCAGGTTGATTACAGGTAATTCACAATATATAATTTGATATTTTATATTTTATACAATTTGGTCCGATTGACCTCGATATTAAATTATAATAAACTTAAGAAGAACTCGTAGAGAGGAATCGCGAACACAGTGAACGCCATGAATAAGAATAGGAATATGTAAAAGTTATCAGATTTTCTCTTTTTCTTAATTTTAGTTTCTTTTTGATGGCACCAGCAGGAACCATGAGGACAAACCCCTTGAGTTGTTCTTATTCCTTTCGGAGTCTCCATGTTCCTTGATTCCTTTCTATCCATTTTTCTACTGATTTTCCAGAAGGGAAAATGGAAAAAGAAATTAAAGATTTTGAAGGATTTGGAAGAATTTATGACGGAGACCCTCTCTTCGTCGAGGCGTGATTGTTTCTGCCTTAGCTAGTTCGCCTCCACTCCTTCCTCGCTTCTTCTCCTGTCGCCTCGGAAAGCATCACTTAATTCCTTTTGTGGCTCATAGACGCTGTGTGGTGGAGGGCTGCGAGTTGTATTTATTTTATTATCTCCTTCCATGGATCTTCCTCACTCTCTGTCAGATGGCCGATGCTGTCTGGAGAATTTGAGGAGAATCTGTGGGAGGACGTGTTGTGATTTCTATTCCTTTCTCATCATCCCCTCGTAGGGCTCCGTGTCATAACGGAGGGGGCTATCTGAAAAGATTGGAATAGAGGGCACAACACACAATTACATTTAACCTTTTTATTATTTTGAATGGACCTTAGAATTTGGATCTGATTATTTTCTGAAGGAATAAAATTTCTGAACCTTGGATCTGTGGAATTTTGGAATTAATTCATTTTTATAAACTTTATTTAGTCAATTGGCAAACTCATTCATGTCATAAATTTCATAATAAAATTTTACTGGACTTGGACTGAAATTTCTAAGAAAATCTGTAGAGCTTCCTATGGCTTAACTTTTATGCATAGCGAAGTTCTTTCTAACGAAAATAACAATTTTTGTAATTAAATTGAAACTTGGCAAATTTCCTTAAGACCCTATGACTTAATTAGGAATGCATAGCGATCTGATTCTCTTGGTCAATACATATTTCATTTAAAAACACAACATTTCTAATTAGTCAGATCATTTGTGTTTTATAAGCTATACTACGTATGCCTAAGAAATATCCTACGGCTAACTTTCTAATGCGTAGCAATACCACTATTCTAAGCATCTAATGCTAATTTCGAAAATCGAAAGAGATAATGTGAAAACATAAGTGAAAATGTCGTTATTACTACTTCTCTAAATAATGCACGTAGAGATTCTAAATTCATACAAATGCCATCCAAAACAAAGATACAAATTTTTGTTGAGATCATAAGCTAATAAAATTTTAACGTAGAGATTATTTTTATAAGTCTTAATTTTATTAACGGAGGTAAATTTTTGTCTTTAAAGTGAACACCGCGGGTCTTGAGACTATTTATTTTCACCGGGTATTTTTATTTAGCACGATAATTGTTCCGAAGTTATTTTCTTTAAGGGGAAAATTAATTGGGTCTTAGGACTCTCATTAGGAGAGGGATGTCTTCTTCATCGACTTGGGGATCTTGAATCATTCCCTGTACGGGAGTCGAATCCACTGCTATTGGTTCTTGAAGATCCTGGGGATTGGGATTTGGTTCTCCAGCTGGATCTTCAGTATGAATCAATGGGAGTACGTGCTAGATTGGAGCTCCTGGAGATGCTTGCGGCATGGGTAGATGTAGGTTTCCCTGTATTGCAGCGAATCGCAAAGGCGCATACCATTCAGTCTCTTCGTTAGCTAACAATCGGACTGGTGGGATGATTGCTGGTACGAAGACGATTAAGGTTTCTTGAGGAATTATAGGCGCAAAGCTTCCTGGTCCCGATTGGAATTCATATTCCAAGCGTACATTGAGATTGTTTACATGCATGGCTAAAAGATCTCTGAGTCCATACGGATTATTTGGTCTCAGAATTGCGTTAGTTTTTCCGGGTCCCAGCCATAATTCAAACTCCGGAATGACTTCGAATAAGATTCGATATGGAAAATTGGATCTGGGATCCCTAACCAGCGTCTGGAAGCGATGCTGTAGATAGACTTGGTACACCATTGCGAGTGTCAGAGTCCTAACTGATCTTGCCTGCATCTGGACATGTGGCATGATTCGCCTTGGGTTGTCTGCGAAAGCGGGAACCGTGATCGTAGTGGGATTTGGATTTTGTACATTCAATCCCCCATGTCCTATCTGAGTGGACTTGTCCTGCTTGGTCATGTTGACCCGTAATACTGCTGCATCTGCGGCTGTCGGGGTTTTATAGCTGGTGGAGGCGGGTGGATTGACCTCTGGCCCTGGTTGAGTGATCGTCAGACGACGCGTAGATTGCTCGCTTGTAGGAGATGCTAGTGTGGGAGCAGGGCGTTGAATGCGCTTTCCCCGTGGGGGGTAAGAGACTCCTGCTCTTTCATACTGTTGACGAATAAAATCGATATCTCTCCTACGTCGGTCTGCCGAAGACATCGTCTTTCTTCCCCGAGCGTAGGGAGAGTATTTGCTCTGCTCTGAATAATTAAGAGGTGGTCGCCCACCCAATGCTGCAATACCTCTGGGTTGTCGGCTTACTTCGATGGAGGCGTCCGGCGTTTTCTTTGATGTCGGAGTACGACTTCCCGTCGAAGTTAAGTCATATTTTTGGCCGACAACCTTTGGTTTTCCTCCGGACGTGGATGGTTTTGATGCAAAGATGGGAAGCGGCTGTGGAGCTTTTGAGCCGGATTTTAAGAGATGAGGACCAGAGCTTGAAGGAAGTGCAGATTTTGCTGCTGCAATAGCGGCTCTGGCTATCTTTGCTGTAACTTTCGGAGCACTAATCAAGGGTTGGGGCGGTGGATGTGTGACGGATCTTTGTACACTGGAGGGACCTCTCATTTGTATGACAGTGTTGTGAGGAGACTTCGGCACATATTGCCATTGATATATGGGCCGTCCCTGGTTTTTGGCTCTGTAACCCGGTTGCCTTTGTCTCATGCGGGCATGTTTATTTCGGAGTAGACGTTTTTCTACTTCGTTTTTCTTTCTTGGTCGCACCGGGATCCATTCCATATTTGGATCATGACTAACGGGGCGATTTTTGTTCGTTCGCCAGCGTTCACGCCTAACGCGTTTTGGTCGGGTTTGCGAAGGACGTGGACGCGGCGGCGGAGCCTTGGATGAGGTTGAAGGCGTTGGGACTCTCGGACCCATCGACACCCTTAAAGATTTTTGTCGTAAGCTTAATTTCTTTGGGTCATATGCTCCCTTTAAGACTTCTTTAATTCGTTGTTTCTCTTCATCAGTATCAGCGGTTGTTTCTGCGGAGGATGATGATGAAGATGGTGTCAATTTACTTGGTTTGTTGGGGTTGTATGAATATTTAATCGCCCGCTTTAATCGTTTCTTTTCTTCTTCGGAGTCACTGGATGATGAAGAAGATGACGAAGATGAACGTGAGGATGATGAAGACATCTAATTTAGAGAAAAAGAAAGGAAGAGAAACTGGAAATGATTAAATTGTTCACTTTTTGAAAGTCAATGTTTTTCTCCCCACTTGAAGCACCGATTAATTTGATGCTAAAATGAGTTCAAACGCCGATATTTCACCGGTGTTTGCATTTTAAATTAATGTTTTTCACTTTAGAGTTATTTATTTTAAACTAAATTTCTTATCCTGAAGGGATCAAAAGGGAAAATCTTATGAATTATTTGTATTGATCTCTTTTAATTTTTATAATCTCTGTTTTGGAGGTTCGCTCTTGAACCGGCAAAATTTGTATCGGTGGCCACCACCGCAGTGACCACAATGCCTAATTTGTTTCTTTTTAGGCGGCTTAAAAAGGGGGCAATCTCTAAAGATGTGCCGAATATCCCCTTTTACAGATTGTTCCCTACAATTCGGACATTCCCTAAGTTTTAAACTAAATTTATTTTTAATGACCACATTACCAAGCTTATATGGTCGCTCGTGGACTTGGCCTTCGGCGATCAAATTATTTTCTTTTTGTGTGGAGGCGGAGGCTGAAGGTGCTTCCGAGTCCGTATTTGCTTTCGAAGGGAATTCCGGATCAGGGTCCCAATTTACGGTGTTAGTAGGGCTCTCTGGTGAGATTCTGAGCTCCTGTGTGTCTGGTCCTAACCAGAAATCTTCTTGATCGGAGGGAACGTTTCCCTCGTCACTGTCGCTGAGGGATATCTCCATTCATTTACTGCGATATAGGATTTTCATTCAATTAATCTTACATCCTACCTGATTTTAGAGATATCATTTAAATTTTTATATACTTTTTATTTTTGTAATTTCTTTATGATAATTAAGTATGGAGGTTCAGGAGTGAGATTCCGCATGTGAGCATTAGTTTCCCAGTGAAATACTTTACCCAGTTCGCATTGCGCTGGAAATAATCAGGGATCCGATGCTCATATGGAAATCGCAATCCTGAATCCCCTCGTAATTTTATACTAAGGGTTCGAATTGTTTGGAAGGAAAGTTTTTATTTCGAAATTTTTGAGAATTTAAATTTTCATTCTCAATCTGTTGGTGATGGGAGGAAATGAGAAATATTGTCATGCATTCTTCCCATGCATTTTATCATACTGTTAATCAACCGAATTGACTTTGTATTTTCCTTCCGGGTGGTGGAAGAGGAACTTGGTTCCTTATCCCTCCTTTTACGGGGTTTCGGAGGGGGATCTCTTCCTTGAGCAGTACAGCTGGTACCTTGTTCAGGGGCTTTTGAGAGTGCTCTTCTCGATCGAGTTGCCACTCCAGGTCGACGATCACTATCCGTTAAGGTGCGAGGGGTAACCTCGCGATTCTTTCGCCGAATTCTCTTTTTCTTACGGCTTACAGATTCTTCATCTGTGTACGAACTGGGATCTTCGGTCGTTTCTACCTGAGATTCTACTGTTTCAGTCTCGGAAACCTGTTGAGCTTCATCCCTTTTTGGAGATTCAGTTCGAGATTTCCTCTGAGTGGGGGTTGCGTTAACCCAAAAACTTTCACTATTTCGCTTCTTTCTAGGAGATTTACTTGGGCGAAAATTTGACTGAGGTTCCCTACTTGAGGCAGAATTTGTGTTTTTTTTTCTACGATGTGTACTCCTTGGTGGATTGTAATTTTTAGGTTCACCATTTATGAAACTGGGTTGTTAGGAGGGGATGGGGTTCTCTCTCCGCTGACTCTAGTAGGTGGGGAGTTTTTGGATGAAGAAGTCCTGTCCCTACTCCGATTCGGATCACTACGCGAGTAATCCCTATGGGATAAATTTATGTTCAAATTAATGTCTTGTCTTGGAGAAGGTTGAGTGGAAATCTGATTTTCCTGAGATCTAGCTCTGGGAGATTGACTACTTGACTGAGTCTGAATTCTACTTTCCCTGACCTGCGAATCTAAGGGGTCAACGTGAGAAGGCGAATTTATATTCGCACTTCCGTGATTGCAAGAGTCTTCGGCGCTCTGAGGCGGAAGTGGAATATTTTGAGTTTCCCCAGTCCAAGAATATTCAGGACACTTGGGAAACTGGTTTTGATCTTCCCTGAAACTAGCTTGATTCTGAGCCGTGGGGCTCAGGATTACTTCAGCGAGACTAAGATTTCGCGGGGTAGTACTGAAATTAGGAAGGGCTGAATTTTGAGGTGAAGGATTGTCTCTAATTACCGGCGAGGTAATTGCTCTTGGTTCTCTGCCTTGGGCATAATGAGACATTTTCCCTTTATTTGATCGTGGATTCGAATTTTGACTACTCTCAGTACTCCACGGGATTAGTTGATTTTCAATTTCAATATTGTTTTGCATGCGTTCAAATCTTTCTCTGATATTTTGAACTGTACTCTTATTAAATGGATAATTTAAATTTAATTTCGTAGGTTGTATTATTGAACTGTGAGGCGTTCCAAGTGGTTCGTTCCTCGAAAAATTTTGGGGGCTAGTATTTTTCTCCACACCGGCGAAGGAGCAAGTGCCCTCCATGCGGGTGGGGGAAGGAATTTCAGCGGAATAAGGAAGTTCGAAGTCGCCTTCGGAGATCCTTTGTGTGGGAATGTCCTGATAGTTGGAGCCTGCAAGAATGTTGTGGCTGCTCATCTCACCATCTAGGACCTGAGTTTCCTGTCTATCATTTAGAGTCGAGCTTGCAAGAATATTGTGGCCGCTTGTGACGTCATTATGATTGACAAGTGCGCTTCTGCTGCTTGAGCTCTCGGAACTGCTCAAGCCGCTAACAGCGCCGGGAAGTCGTATTGGACCAGTGGAGCTGGAAGCATCGCTTCGTGGAGCTCCCTCTGGTTGTGCGATTTTCTCCAGATCTGATGGAGATTCTAAAGAAGATGTTGAAGATTTGTCTGAAGTTTGGACCCGATGTGTACATCCATCTGGGTCTTAAGAAATAATATTCAGACCATCCCCGACATCACCCCCAGGCGTTTTACTAAACGCCGACATATTAACAAAGGATGGACGCGAGGGTCCGTGTTGAGGATGGTGAATGTCAGGATTGAGTGTATTAGGTGGAGGAGCACGAACATTCCAAGAGGAATGAGAACCATCCGTACTTCTCATGCTTTGTAGGTGAGGGTGTGACGCATCTGTGTCGTCACATCTCAGTAATTTTTCTGAAGATGGAATATGTTCCACTGGGGTTTTGACAGGAGGATCTGCCGAGTAATTGAAATCCCCACGGGGTAATACATCTACTATGGGGGTTCCATTTATTTGAGGTGGGTCCTCAGTGGGATCGAGACGGGGCTCCGCGAGGAAGACCTCTTCCGCTGGGACCGGCGGTAAGTCGTTCAACCAGTCGGAGTCAACGGCGGATTCCTCCGGAGCGGGCAGGGGTTCTCCTGTAACATATTTACGCAAATTATGGCCATGGGTCAGGCGGAGCTGACGTTCTGGCAAGAAAACATTTATGTCGACGTTGTGTGGACATAGAAAATAAGAATGTATATTTTCATTAACACTATAAACTTTATAAGGTCCCGTGTATTTCATAATAAATTTTGATTTGGTCCCTGCTGGACGCGTGTAGTTGCGCTTCCAGACCAGGTCGCCAATTTGGAATCTTACAGCGGGATGCCTTTTATTAAACGCTAATTTTCGCTTTAATTGACTCTCGCAAGAGTTTTGAAAGGCTTGCATACGGACGCGAAACATTTCGCCTATGCGTACCTGTTGTTGCTCCAAATCCCACTCGGGATTTAGATGATCATTTAATAAATTTAAATTACGATTAGGAAGGCTTATGCCATGAAGGAGAAAATAAGGAGTGAATTTAGTACTAGAATGCGGTGCACTATTATAAGCATCTTGAACTGCTGGGAGTTTTTCATCCCAGTAACGCTTGTCTTCAAATTGCAACTTCTTGAGAATGCTGCCGAAGGTCGAATTAACTCGTTCACAGAACGCGTTGGATGATGCATGATATGAAGCAATTGTGATGCGTGTAATATTATGTTCTAGACAAAATTTTAAGTATTCCTTAGCTATGAAGGCACCACCGTTGTCGGAGACAATGCTTTTCGGATGATGTTGTTGAACGAAAGGTATGAGATGCTTGGCGAAATCTTCCCAACTAGTGGAACGACACGGAAATAGCCAAAGAAAACAAGTGCATTGATCGATGATGGCTAGAATATACCTATGCTGTCTAAAAGTTTTGTCGAGAGGACCCATATGGTCCACTGATATTCTATGAAATGGAACTTGAGGTGTGATCATTACGTGTAATGGTCCCTTATTCTTTCGGTTGATCTTCGCGAACCTTTGGCACGTCTCGCAAGCGCGGCAGACATTGAGAATTATGCGGTGCATGTTAAAGAACCAGAATTTGTTCTTGAGTATTTGTAAAATCTTGTCACTACCTAGGTGAGATTGCTTATAGAAATCCTGGGCTGCTTCCTCCGACAAAGGATATGGAAGTACAGTTAGCCACATCGGACCTAAGGGATCGTAATTAATATGTTGTAGAAGCCCTTCTTCTGTGAGCTGATAATCCTTCCTATATTTATTTTTGCCTTCATATTTATTGGCCCTATCTTTTTCTAATGATTTTATAATCTTGAGGCATCGGGGATCGAGCTTCTGGCTAGCGGCGATCTCGTGATCTAAGTCGAGGGTAGCGAGGTTCGGATGAACGATCTCGGCATCCCGAAGACTACGGAGGTGAACGGTGGTTTCGGGCTCTCCTGGATTTTTCCATTCTTGATTTGGAATATCTCGTGGTGGTCTGCTTAAACCATCGGCCATTTCATTATTCTTGCCTTTGATGTGGTAAATTTTGATGTCGTAGGAGCTCAATTTGAGACTCCAACAAATGAGTCTTGAGTTTACTTCAGATGTGTTGAGGATGGATGTCAACGCAGAATGGTCTGTGTAGACATGGATTGTTCTGCCCAACACCAAGCTGTGTTGTTTGGCGAGACCATGGATGATCGCATAGCACTCTTTTTCTGGAGTGGACCATTTTAGCTGCGGACCGGTGAGTAGATGCGAATGAAAGGCGAGTGGCCTTCGAAAACCATCGATGTTTTGTACGAGGCAAGAGCCGAAGCAAAAGTCACTGGCGTCCGACCATAGTTCCAGTTGACCATGGGGGACTGGAAAAGCTAGTAGCAAAGCTCCAATTATGAGCTGGTTAAGCGTGTCAATGGCATTGCGACAAGCATCATCAAAATTGAACAGAGCATTTTTATAAGCAGTTTGAAAAGCGGACGAGCCACATGAGAATATCCATTTATCATTCTACGGAAAAAGTTGGAGATCCCTATAAACCTCCTAACCTCAGTAGTGTTCCTGGGATACGGATACTCAACAATAGCCTTAACTCTCTCACTGTCGATCCCTATGCTTTCTGCACTAACCCGATGACCCAGGAAAATAATGGAGGGGAAGCCAAAGAAGCATTTGGTCGGCTTCAACCTAATATTGGCTTTTAAGCAAGTAAATAAAACCTGTTCTAACCTCTCAAGCATCTGGCTAAAGCTAGAGCCACCAAAGCTTGTGTCGTCGACGTAAGAGGCTAAAAAGTCACAGGGGAGTGGAAACCAAATTTTGTTTATTATTTGTTGAAACAAGGTTCCAGAATTTAAGAATCCAAATGGAAGACTAAGGGGTCTAAATACTCCCATATGGTTTATATAGGCGAGAAGATTTTGGGAAGCTTTATCGAGCCCAATCTGTTGGTATGAATTGGCTATATCAACATTACAGAAGTGGGTACAACCGAAAAATTTAGCAAATAAACTCATTAAATTTGGTATGGGAGCTGCAATGGGCTTTACCCTTTTATTTATGTCCCGATAATTTACCGGGCGCCAGTCGTTGACACTTTTCTTGACTACCAACATTCTAGATACTGTAGAGCTTTGACATGGCTCAATGCTTTTGCGTGCGATCCCTGCCAAAGTTTCTCGTTCGACTACCTCCATGAATTTTTGAGACATGACGGTCGGATTATGAATCATTGGAGATTTATCTAGCATTTCAATACTAGCCTCCAGGATTTGACCTGTTAAGGGATCCTTTACAGTCTCATGAAAATCTTCAGGTTGCCACCCGAAGACCTTATGAAATTTGCTGAGGAGATCCCTAAGTTGGTCTTTCTCTTCGGGTGCCAGTTTTTCATAAATTTTGAATTGTTGGAATTCGTCGTCGGTGAGCGCCTTGCTCCCTTCGACGGACGATGGCACAGGTGTTATTTTCGGAGTGCTTGGGAACTGCGGTTGATCAGTATTTGAATGAAGCATGCGTAATTTATGGTGATTGGGTGGAATAACTCGATAGGTAGTCAGTGCAGGCTGAATCGGGAGAATGAGATCTTCAGGATCAGAATTAATGAGGTGGCAAATGCCATGACTGTTTTCTATACGTAAGGCGGGTTCAAGAACTTGAAGCCTGTATTTTTGGAACAAAAGGTTATTGGGTTCCAACAGGATATCCCCATTAAAATGCCTATCTTCCACATACACGTTGATGGGATTAGGACGGTATGCCTCAATAGAAAGCGGGGTAACCGTGCACAGTCTTAATTTAAACTGAGGTAAAAGGCGCTCTGCACGAGAGGACATACTGGTTATGGATATAGTTTGTACGTCATCGTCGGAGGAGCTATCTGAGCCATATGAAGGGCGGATGGTGTGGACTACGGATTCCGTGTCAGAACCATCCCCGTTCATAGAGGTAATTTCTGTTTTGATAATTAAATTATAAAAAGGATCATCAATTAAGGGATTGAAAGCAAATTGAAGATCAGCATTCACATTAGACTCAGGATCTATGCTATCTGTTCGAGTTATTTCATCCTTTACCTTTAATTTCTTAACATTAGTTTTTCGGAGATGAAGGCAAGTTCCAGCCGCACGTTTTAAACTTTTTCGTGGAGGTGGCTTGTTTTCGTCATGTTTAGGTGGCAAGAAGGTCAAGAGTCTCTCGTGACACAAGACATACGCATGATTTTCCCGAAGGAGATTAATGCCGAATACCAAATGGTCATTGGCTTTATCCATGACGAAAAATCCCCACTTGATCCACTTATGAAATTCCTCAATATAAAGGATGAGGAATACGAATTTCTTTATGATGTGCTACTTGCCATCGTTAATGGATAAGATGGCCCTATTGGGAGCACATGGTTAAACTCTCTTCTGGAGTTCTAGTCTAACTAATGTACGAGGACTAATGGTACTAATTGTGGCTCCTGTATCAATGAGGGCTTCGACTGTGATTTCTCCGCCATACTTATTTTTAACTGGAAAAGAACGTCGAATTTCCATTTCGACTCGGGAGAATGTTCTAACATGTTAAAGAGATCCCGCATCGGGAACTTTGAAGATGTCATCGTTAGTGATGACATCGTCTGAATTTTCTATATTGAAATCAAAGGCGAAGTCAGTATCGGAGCCGTCATTGATAGGAGATGTGGGTGCTGAATTATATGGTGAGACTTGAATACACTCAGCTACTTCGGGTAATAAGTAAGGAAGTGAAGGAAGGTTGAGGAAAGGCACTAATTTTACTGATTTATTTAGGATATAACTAGGAGGTTCAGGCTCTAAGGCTATATCGGTAAGAGGCGATTGGGGTGGTTCTAGGAAATCTACGCCCCCCCTTTCGAGTTTAAAGAATTCTGATTTGAAGTGTAACCAAAACATGCCCAAGTGCCTTGTCGCTCAGGTGGAGGTTGATCACCGGGAGTTCCGGAGGAACCTCCACGAGTGTTCAAACCTCTGAGTGGTGCTCCACTTGATGGATGATATTCATCTGGTGGAGGATTTTGATTATAGTCCCTAAAAGATGGTTGCATAGGATATGCCTGTTGATACATAGGTTGTTGTTGAGGCGCAAGATACTGTACTGGAGCCGGTGCATATTGCAACGGTGGTATTTGTTGTTGTTTCAACTGTTGAACAGATTGAGCTAAATCTTGCAAGAGTTGTACCATGTTAGGATCTGTGGTGGCCGGAGCAGGAGGAGGATTAATATTGGTAGATTTATTTCCTCCCAAAGATGTATTTCCATTCGCCGTTTTGTTAAGAGCTGCCCTGGGTTTCGAAGAGGGAGCGATGCGGCCTTGTTCCTTGAAGAGGATTAAGCATTTGCGGGCTCCGTGGTTCTCCTTACCACATTCCATGCAATTCATGCGACCTTTGGAGTTCTTAGCAGCTTTATGTTGTGCAGATGTAAACTTGGAAGTATCAGCAGTTTGATATTCCAGTCCATCCCAGGCCACGTAGTAATCTCGGTAAAGGACATCGGTGGGTTTCTTTTGATATGGATGTTGGACTTCGGCTTCGAGTCCTCGAATATAAGCTTTAGGGATGGATGCCGACGCCAAGTTACTCTGTGTACTAGGTTGGTTTAGCTTAGCTTCTTGTTTTTCTGCGATGTGCCGTTGCATGACAATGCGGAGGCTCTTTTGAGTGGTGCATTGCTTTGCTTTTTCAGCAATATCTGGCGGTAAACCCTTGATCAATTCGCGCATCCGTTTTTCGGGATCCATGTGAGGATCTATAAGATCTAAGCATTCGCCACGAATGGCTAAGTAATCACGAGCGCTTTGATCAGTTTTATAAACAGTGGTAGGAAGATTTGCCTTAGCACGGTCTGCAACATAATTTCGATCGAAATAGCGAACAAGGGATTTCGTAATTTCATCCCATTTATCAGCGCAATGATCGAAATCATCATAATCCATGCGGGATGTAAATCGATTTTTATTATTGCACCACCATTGAGCTGCTTGATGGGTAAAGACCCTGTCAAGTCTAGTGATTATGGCGGACGGTGGCAAGCCATATAGACACACCAAAGAATTGGTATCAATTACCTATTTTCGAGCTAACATTTCTCCGTTAAATTTGGATAATAGGTCAACATATTTAGTTAATTTATAATGATCATATCCAGCAGGGTTAAGGTGTCTGTCTGCGCTCCTCCCTCTTGGGAGAGGTATAGCAGGAGCTGAAGGCATACGCCTATGACCTGGTCGTCCCCAAGGGGATGATGGGAGTTCTTCGTCAGAACGATGAGACTCATCACCACTAGGAAGGGATCGATTTGATCTGTGACTACGACTGCTACGACTTGATTGTCGTGGCGGTGAAGAATCATCTTCACGAGATCTGCTATTTCTATATGAGCGTCGAGGAGACGGCGAATAATCCCTATGGGATCGGCTGCTACGACTTGAGTGTCGTTGCGATCGTGAATGGTCCCTTTGAGATCTATGATCTTCCTGATCTCTTGTAGGTTATCTTTTCCTACGTGCTGAATTATGTCTCGATGTTGAATGAGATTGTCGACCCTCGTCACGATGTTGACTCCTACGTGACTGACTCCTGTCCTCTCGGGGACGCGATGCCAGTGGTGGAGTTGGGGTTCTATCATTGTGATGACGAGGTGGACTATCGGGTCGTCTGGAACGAAATGTTCGAGGTGGAGTGGACCTTCTATCATCGCAGTGATGAACAGGTGGACTCTCAGTTTGATGAGATCGAAAAGATCTTGGGGGAGTGCCTGGTCTCTCGCTGCGGTAGCGATTTGGTGGACTCTCCGGTCTCCTCGATTGAGAAGGTCTAGGCGGTGTAGGTTGCCGAGATGACTTAGAATTATGAGTTGGAACAGGACCTGACGTATGTGGTGCTGGATTTGATCTCTCCCTATGGGATTGACTTGTTGAAGAGGGAAAGGGATCCCTCGATAAATATTGGCGCGGAGAAGCATCAGTTTCGTGATGTCTTCGCAAGTCAATTTGTGGATACACATTATCAAAATTTACATGCGTTGTACGTTGAGGAACGTTAGGGAAAGGGTCCACCCATGGGGCAGGTTCCCTTAATCGATCAAATCTTCCTTCGTATGTAAGAGGTACAACGTTACTTCCCATTATTGGACGTTGCTGCGACCGGTTTGATGGACGAGATTCCCGTGTCGGAGCATGTGCCAGATATACCTTCAGGTCAGCTCCAGGAGGAACCGGTGGTAAAAAGCTAAGAACAGAGGATGGAGTTTGGACTGTGTAGCAAGTCAGGTTGACATCGCGGCTCTGTACCAAAGCGGTGACCGGAGGTTGCACAAGAAGATTGCCCATAGGATTAGTCTGCGGAGGCTGTTCTACGCTACGAAATGGAGGATTTTGAAAATGAGAAGGCCTACTATTTTTAGATCTCTGAATTTGTTCTCCATCTAAATGAACAGATGCAAGTGCGGCTCGAAGCTGTTGTTGCGTGACAGGAGGAGTGGGAGAAGGAGCCGGAATGAGGCGCCTATTTCCACCTCCTTGGGTCAGCTGTTGATTAGATGTTTGAGCAATATTATTTTGTGCTGGAAATGGTGAACGTGATCGATTTGATGTTGGAGGATTGCTCTGTGATCTCTCTTTAGGTTGAAAGTTATAAGCTTCCCCAGTTGATGGGGTTTCCACCAAAGGAGTTTCACAGTGTGGAAAGCTCATGAAGGACCATAGAGCGATCTCCAACGTGGTATTATTTTCTCTAGCTATATCCACTATTCCTTTGTAGAAGTCTTTATCTAATGCACGAATCATATGCTCACTATGGGACAACGGAATTTGACGGTCGTCATACCATTGTTGCATATGTAAGTTTATTTGTTGTCTAATGCGAGATGTGACCACGGTGGGGAGTACTGAATCTCCCTCCGGGTTATCGTCAGCATATTTCAGGATGGGTAATGGGTGTGTGTTTGAGGATGAGGCTTGGGGAAGCTCCATTGGCAAGTGACTTAGATCATGAGCCCCTGGTGGAGGACCCTCCTCAATGGATCTCCTATAAAAAAATGGATCCAGTTCAGTAATATCCTCATGATCGAGGAGAACCCGAATAGTTGGATCAATGATGGAATGAGATCTATTTACTTCTATTATGTAGCCCGCAGTTACACCATCACGCAAAAGGATTCTTTTAGGATTTATTAGAATAGAGATACGTTTGCTATTGAAGATGAGATAATTTTCGTGTGGACCGTATGCCTCTAAGGCGTAATGAGTAATATTATTACTATGTTGATCGATGTGAGCATCTAATTCAGATTGGTTGGGGTCATCAAAATCGGAATCTCGGGGATTCTGATCTGTTTGGACCGAACCTTGATCATCCCCGAAGGGTAATGTTTGATATGAAGATGTCTCACAATCCTGATTCTGATCAACCCCTGGAATCTTCTTTTTCTTAGTCAATCTCGATTTGAAAGTCGAGTGTGACTTGGAATGAGAAGAACTTCCAGCTTTGTGGGTTCTGCTGTATTATTTTGAAGAAGATTTATTGGAAGTTCCCTTCTTTTTATTTGCATTACTAGGAGGTTTTCCGTTGGGGCCAGGTGTTTTTGGTACCACGGTATCATCCATGTCGGATGCACCGCTGGAAGTACCACAGGCATCAGTGTCCTCGATATTCACTACGGGAATGTTTTCGTCGCCGTGTCGGCTCATTTTCAAGGTTTAATTGAGAGAAATAGGGAAATATAAGAGAAAGACTTTAATAATTCTAAGAATGAAAAATCAGTATGTATGCACTACTTTAATAAACTCCTCAGAGTTTTAAGAAACTTTAAACCTATCTATTTACTATTATACTTAACTAGTGGCGAAAATTGGTGAAAGCAAGCTTTCTCCGCCTTTTGATTTTTCCCCGCGGTTCTTAACCTTTAATAATAGTAGATATTCTAAATCATACCAAGTAATGAAAAGCTATTGAAAAAGAAATTATCTATAAATATCCTTAATCCTAACTAGCGCACTTTAATTTTGGTCAAAGACCTCGGAGAATTTAATTCTTTATAAGGGATAGAAGTATGGGAGAATCAGTCTGTTAGTGTCGGATTTTACAAGATTATATCCGTGCGCTTCGGGCTGTTTTCTCCGGGTGATTCTTGCAAAATGAACTTTTTCCAATTTCACTTTTGTTCTCGAGAACGGTTTGAAGTTATAGGTGGGTAAAACTTGTAAGAGTACTCGCTGAGTTGTGTAGAGGTCGGAGACGGCTTTTCAGCTTTACGCGGACCACCACCTGTTCGCAAGGTTGTAAGGGTGAGATTAGTGAAAAGTTCAATTTACAAAATATGGGAGTTTTTTATATTTGGAAATATATATACTTTATTTTTGTTCTCCCGTAGGGATGCAGGAATACCTGTGCAAATCTTTGGTGTCTCGGTGGCAAGTGAATGGGGCGCGAAGCTCTCCCTAAATTAATACCACAGTCCGAGGTAAGCCAAAGATTTGTTCAGTTCCTGTTGTTCCAATTCCGGGAAGAATAAATTGATGGTTTCAAATGCGTAGAGGGCAAATATGACGAGTAGACACAGTTGATCAAAATCGATTGTAGAGTGACCTCCAGAGAAGAACCAAGTGAATGCGTCTTTAGTAAAGGCGTAGAATTGTTCTGGCGGAACAATTGACATGGGTTCCTAAATAAATGTGACTCAGAAATAAATTTTGATATTAGACCTCAAGTAAACAAAATTTTATTTTATTTTTGTAGGTATGTTTTTATTTTATTCTTCTTTGTATGACCACTAGTATGTTTTTAAGGAATTTGAGTCACGGTTTGCGTCCCAAATTTTAGCTAAATGGTCTCTACGAGGATTTTGTGTAGTTGTAGATCGAGAAGCTGTTCGTCTCCCAATCCACTAAGTCTGCAACTACAAGATTTACAATTAATTGTTGATGAAATTAATATTATGGGAGGGACGCCTTTATCAACTGCGTTGACGGCGTTATGGTTTAAGACCTAAGGATTTTGTACTTAATACGATTCCAAATTACTCTCCAATGAGTTCTTATAAAGAGATTAGATTGTGCCCTGCCGATGCAGAATTTTCTTATATGATTAAGTACTATTATGATGAAACCAAGTAGTTGTATTTTTGTCAAATGACTATGACCTACACGTCTATGCCAACTGACTACTGATGACACGAACTTTCGAGGAAAGTCTGATTCTCTAATCGAGTTGATTCGCTGCATTTACTCTTGGGTCACTACAACCGTAATTGTCATATGCCATACACAATTGAAAAAATTTACGAGCTTGTGCGTAAGACAAACTTGGACGATTAATGGCTATGAAGTATATAAATACTGCTTCTTTAAGTTTCGGAAACCAATTTTCTGCGTTAAGATGTGGTATTGACGTAGCTATGGGACTAGTCAAACCTGTACGGAGTTTTAACTTATGGAAAACGAAGTTAATAAAAGAAGTTAACTGGGCTTCAGTAATGATGTGTTTTCTCTCCTGTGCAAACCAGAATCTTATGGCGTTTTCGGTTCGAGTAACCAATTCAGCAGGAGTGGGATCACTCATTCAGTAATGATATTAACTTTTTCTATTATTGAAGAAAAAAGTTGTTGTTGACAACAAACAATAGGGATAGGATCTAGATTAAGAAACCAGTGAAATACCGCGGCTTGGTATTTCTTATAAAAAGAATGGGAATTAAACTTGGGAAGAGTGATGGGAGAATGTTGATTTTCGCGCAGTCCCAAATAATTTAAGACAAAATCACGAAAGTTCTCAGTGCTAATCGCTGAAAAATGTTTATGGCCTTCGATGATGTGCTAATATATTATTTCAGACTCTATCCTTTTTAATAACGTATGGGGATCATCGAAGTTCATCAACAAACGTATAACATCTTTTTCGGCTGCTACGAATCTAGAAATTTATAAAGCTTGATTATGAGCAGCTGCCATGAAAAGATATTGATATGCGCTGTGGGTTGCTTCCGGATTTTCAGAACAGGTAAGGAACCAAGTATATACGGACTCCGCGTAAAAACGTATTTAATTTTGCGGAGTCAAACGTGTATGGGTGGTTGCTATAGGAGAATCTCTATCGTCCTGAATTTCCGATCGGGAAAGGACGAATTCAAGAAAAATATTTTTCGAGAACTGGGTATGGGTTTGGAAACCTACAATAGTATACCAGTTATTGATGTGTGCCACGATTTTAAACTCAGTCGGCGTGCCGAAGTACATTTATTTAATTATTTATAACGGAAGCAAGATAATGATTTAAAGATCCACCGTGTTCGTCAAAGAAATTTACGACTTGTCCTGAATCTTGAACCAATTGAGGTAAGTTTTTATTTTTATTTATATTAATTTATTTTTATTTATTCTGCAGGAGGATCGTTAGGGATGTGGTGCTGACTCCGTGCCCAGCAACCACATCCAGCCCAGAAAGGACGGAGAGGTGAGGTAGAGAGTGTCCGGGCTACAGAGGAAGGCATGCCACGGACACACACCGCACCATTTCCACCAGTCCAGGCCGACCAACGATCTTGAATTTTTGGATGCCAATCAGGTAAATTTTATACTTTTACATTTTATTTTAATTAGGTTTTAGTTTTTACTTTATTTTAGTTATTTTTACCAATTAGGTTAGTCGGGGAGGTTGGGCGGACGATGGCAAAGTCGTGTTGCAGGGAATGGCGAATAGCGTCCTTGCTCCACCGTCCACTCCAACTTGGAGGACAAACCCGCAAAAGACAGCCTAAGCTGCGGGTTTGTTCCTCCCAGGCTCCCCTCAATTTTGACTTTATTTTTATTGATTTTTGCCTGTTTTAATGTATGAACTGGAGTCCCTAAATTACGTCAAGCGGGTCCATGGAACCACTGCTGACGACTAATGAATGAGCCAATTAATTATGATGCGAATTATGTAAACTTAATTTCGTATTTTATAATTCTAGATTCAATGATGGAAGATATGAGAATCAACTGAAGATTGCCAATATAAATGAGAACGCTCAACGAACAAAAGTGAGAAGGTAAGTTTAAAGGATAAATATTTATATGAATTATTAAATCAAAAAGGAAAAAGTAAATTTAAATCAACTGAAATATTTCCCTTCCGACATAAGGTCGAGGGCCACAACTGAATAATAATTTTCAATTCATGTTCTTGTTTTGCTTTCAGGTTTTCGTCCAAATAGTTTACAAGATAATGGATTACAATATAATAATTTATAACTGATACGCTTACGGATGCCACGGGCGTGGCATCTGAGATTTCCAATTCCAGGTCCAGATTGATTACAGGTTATTCACAATATAAATTTTGATATTTTATAATTTCTATAATTTGGTCCAATCGACCTCAACATTAATTTATAACAAACTTAAGAATAACTCGTAGAGAGGAATCGCGAACACAGTGAACACCACGAATAAGAATAAAAATATGTAAAAATTATTAGATTTTTTCTCTTTCTTCACTTTAGATTCTTTTTGATGGCACCAACAGGAGCCATGGGGACAATCCCCTTTTGCTGTTCTTATTCCTTTCGGAGTCTCCATGTTCCGCAGTTCCTTTCTAATCATTTTTCTACCGATTTTCCAGAAGGGAAAACGGAAAAAGAAAATAAAATATTTTTAAGGATTTTGGAAGAATTTATGACAGAGACCCTCTCTTCTTCGAGGCGTGATTGTTTCTGCCTTAGCTAGTTCGCCTCCACTCCTTCCTCGCTTCGTCTCCTGTCGCCTCGGGAAGCATCACTTAATTCCTTTTGTGGCTCATAGACGCTGTGTGGTGGAGGGCTGCGAGTTGTATTTATTTTATTATCTCCTTCCATGGATCTTTCTCACTCTCTGTCAGATGGCCGATGCTGTCTGGAGAATTTGAGGAGAATCTGTGGGAGGACGTGTTGTGATTTCTATTCCTTTCTCATCATCCCCTCGTAGGGCTCCGTGTCCTCACGGAGGGGGCTATCTGAAAAGATTGGAATAGAGGGCACAACACACAATCACATTTAACCTTTTTATTATTTTGAATCGACCTTGGAATTTGAATCTGATTATTTTCTGAAGGAATAAAATTTCTGAACCTTGGATCTGTGGAATTTTGGAATTAATTCATTTTTATAAACTTTATTTAGTCAATTGGCAAACTCATTCATGTCATAAATTTCATAATAAAATTTTACTGGACTTGGACTGAAATTTCTAAGAAAATCTGTAGAGCTTCCTATGGCTTAACTTTTATGCATAGCGAAGTTCTTTCTAACGAAAATAACAATTTTTGTAATTAAATTGAAACTTGGCAAATTTCCTTAAGACCCTATGACTTAATTAGGAATGCATAGCGATCTGATTCTCTTGGTCAATACATATTTCATTTAAAAACACAACATTTCTAATTAGTCAGATCATTTGTGTTTTATAAGCTATACTACGTATGCCTAAGAAATATCCTACGGCTAACTTTCTAATGCGTAGCAATACCACTATTCTAAGCATCTAATGCTAATTTCGAAAATCGAAAGAGATAATGTGAAAACATAAGTGAAAATGTCGTTATTACTACTTCTCTAAATAATGCACGTAGAGATTCTAAATTCATACAAATGCCATCCAAAACAAAGATACAAATTTTTGTTGAGATCATAAGCTAATAAAATTTTAACGTAGAGATTATTTTTATAAGTCTCAATTTTATTAACGGAGGTAAATTTTTGTCTTTAAAGCTAACACCGCGGGTCTTGAGACTATTTATTTTCACCAGGTATTTTTATTTAGCACGATAATTGTTCCGAAGTTATTTTCTTTAAGGGGAAAATTAATTAGGTCTTAGGACTCTCATTAGGAGAGGGATGTCTTCTTCATCGACTTAGGGATCTTGAATCATTCCCTGTACGGAAGTCGGATCCACTGCTATTCGTTCTTGAAGATCCTGGGGATTGGGATTTGGTTCTCCAGCTGGATCTTCAGTATGAATCAATGGGAGTACGTGCTGGATTGGAGCTTCTGGAGATGCTTGCGGCATGGGTAGATGTAGGTTTCCCTGTATTGCAGCTAATCGCAAAGGCGCATACCATTCAGTCTCTTCGTTAGCTAACAATCGGACTGGTGGGATGATTGCTGGTACGAAGACGATTAAGGTTTCTTGAGGAATTATAGGCGCAAAGCTTCCTGGTCCCGATTGGAATTCATATTCCAAGCGTACATTGAGATTGTTTACATGCATGGCTAAAAGATCTCTGAGTCCATACGGATTATTTGGTCTCAGAATTGCGTTAGTTTTTCCGGGTCCCAGCCATAATTCAAACTCCGGAATGACTTCGAATAAGATTCGATATGGAAAATTGGATCTGGGATCCCTAACCAGCGTCTGGAAGCGATGCTGTAGATAGACTTGGTACACCATTGCGAGTGTCAGAGTCCTAACTGATCTTGCCTGCATCTGGACATGTGGCATGATTCGCCTTGGGTTGTCTGCGAAAGCGGGAACCGTGATCGTAGTGGGATTTGGATTTTGTACATTCAATCCCCCATGTCCTATCTGAGTGGACTTGTCCTGCTTGGTCATGTTGACCCGTAATACTGCTGCATCTGCGGCTGTCGGGGTTTTATAGCTGGTGGAGGCGGGTGGATTGATCTCTGGCCCTGGTTGAGTGATCGTCAGACGACGCGTAGATTGCTCGCTTGTAGAAGATGCTGGTGTGGGAGCAGGGCGTTGAATGCGCTCTCCCCGTGGGGGGAAAGGGACTCCTGCTCTTTCATACTGTTGACGAATAAAATCGATATCTCGTCTACGTCGGTCTGCCAAGACATCGTCTTTCTTCCCCGAGCGTAGGAAGAGTATTTGCTCTGCTTTGAATAATTTAGAGGTGGCCGCCCACCCAATGCTGCAATACCTCTGGGTTGTCAGCTTACTTCGATGGAGGCGTCCGGCGTTTTCTTTGATGTCGGAGTACGACCTCCCGTCGAAGTTAAGTCATATTTTTGGCCGACAACCTTTGGTTTTCCTCCGGACGTGGATGGTTTTGATGCAAAGATGGGAAGCGGCTGTGGAGCTTTTAAGCTGGATTTTAAGAGATAAGGACCAGAGCTTGAAGGAAGTGCAGATTTTGCTGCTGCAATAGCGGCTCTGGCTATCTCTGCTGTAACTTTCGGAGCACTAATCAAGGGTTGGGGCGGTGGATGTGTGACGGATCTTCGTACACTGAAGGGACCTCTCATTTGTATGACAGTGTTGTGAGGAGACTTCGGCACATATTGCCATTGATATCCGGGCCGTCCCTGGTTTTTGGCTCTGTAACCCGGTTGCCTTTGTCTCATGCGGGCATGTTTATTTCGGGGTAGACGTTTTTCTACTTCGTTTGTCTTTCTTGGTCGCACCAGGATCCATTCCATATTTGGATCATGACTAACGGGGCGATTTTTGTTCGTTCGCCAGCGTTCACGCCTAACGCGTTTTGGTGGAGTTTGCGAAGGACGTGGACGCGGCGGCGGAGCCTTGGATGAGGTTGAAGGCGTTGGGACTCTCGGACCCATCGACACCCTTACAGATTTTTGTCGTAAGCTTAATTTCTTTGGGTCATATGCTCCCTTTAAGACTTCTTCAATTCGTTGTTTCTGCGGAGGATGATGATGAAGATGGTGTCAATTTACGTGGTTTGTTGGGGTTGTATGAATATTTAATCGCCCGCTTTAATCGTTTCTTCTCTTCTTCGGAGTCACTGGATGATAAACAAGATGACGAAGATGAACGTGAGGATGATGAAGACATCTAATTTAGAGAAAAAGAAAGGAAGAGAAACTGGAAATGATTAAATTGTTCACTTTTTGAAAGTCAATGTTTTTCTCCCCACTCAAAGCACCTATTAATTTGATGTTAAAATGAGTTCAAACGCCGATATTTCGTGTTTGTTAGGAGGGGATGGGGTTTTCTCTCCGCTGACTCTAGTAGGTGGGGAGTTTTTGGATGAAGAAGTCCTGTCCCTACTCCGATTCGGATCTTTACGCGAGTAATCTCTATGGGATAAATTTATGTTCAAATTAATGTCTTGTCTTATAGAAGGTTGAGTGGAAATCTGATTTTCCTGAAACCTAGCTCTGGGAGATTGACTACTTGACTGAGTCTGAATTCTACTTTCCCTGACCTGCGAATCTAAGAGGTCAACGTGAAAAGGCGAATTTAGATTCGCACTTCCGTGATTGCAAGAGTCTTCGGCGCTCTGAGGCGGAAGTGGAATATTTTGAGTTTCCCCAGTCCAAGAATATTCGGGACACTTGGGAAACTGGTTTTGATCTTCCCTGAAACTAGCTTGATTCTGAGCCGTGGGGCTCAGGATTTCTTCAGCGAGACTAAGATTTCGCGGGGTAGTACTGAAATTAGGAAGGGCTGAATTTTGAGGTGAGGGGTTGTCTCTAATTACCGGCGAGGTTATTGCTCTTGGTTCTCTGCCTTGGGCATGATGAGACATTTTCCCTTTATTTGATCGTGGATTCGAATTTTGACTACTCTCAGTACTCCACGGGATTAGTTGATTTTTAATTTCAATATTGTTTTGCATGCGTTCAAATCTTTCTCTGATATTTTGAACTGTATTCTTATTAAATGGATAATTTAAATTTAATTTCGTAGGTTGTATTATTGAACTGTGAGGCGTTCCAAGTGGTTCGTTCCTCGAAAAATTTTGGGGGCTGGTATTTCTCTCCACACCGGCGAAGAAGCAAGTGCCCTCCATGCGGGTGGGGGAAGGAATTTCAGCGGAATAAGGAAGTTCGAAGTCGCCTTCGGAGATCCTTTGTGTGGGAATGTCCTGATAATTGGAGCCTGCAAGAATGTTGTGGCTGCTCATCTCACCATCTAGGACCTGAGTTTCCTGTCTATCATTTTGAGTCGAGCTTGCAAGAATATTGTGGCCGCTTGTGACGTCATTATGATTGACAAGTGCGCTTCTGCTGCTTGAGCTCTCGGAACTGCTCAAGCCGCTAACAGCGCCGGGAAGTCGTATTGGACCAGTGGAGCTGGAAGCATCGCTTCGTGGAGCTCCCTCTGGTTGTGCGATTTTCTCCAGATCTGATGGAGATTCTAAAGAAGATGTGAAAGATTTGTCTGAAGTTTGGACCCGATGTGTACATCCATCTGGGTCTTGAGAAATAATATTCAGACCATCCCCGACATCACCCCCAGGCGTTTTAATTAACGCCGACATATTAACAAAGGATGGACGCGAGGGTCCGTGTTGAGGATGGTGAATGTCGGGATTGAGTGTATTAGGTGGAGGAGCACGAACATTCCAAGAGGAATGAGAACCATCCGTACTTCTCATGCTTTGTAGGTGAGGGTGTGACGCATCTGTGTCGTCACATCTCAGTAATTTTTCTGAAGATGGAATATGTTCCACTAAGGTTTTGACAGGAGGATCTGCCGCGTAATTGAAATCCCCACGCGGTAATACATCTACTATAGGGGTTCCATTTATTTGAGGTGGGTCCTCAGTGGGATCGAGACGGGGCTCCGCGAGGAAGACCTCTTCCGCTGGGACCGGCGGTAAGTCGTTCAACCAGTCGGAGTCAACGGCGGATTTCTCCGGAGCGGGCTGGGGTTCTCCTGTAACATATTTACGCAAATTATGGCCATGGGTCAGGCGGAGCTGACGTTCTGGCAAGAAAACATTTATGTCGACGTTGTGTGGACATAGGAAATAAGAATGTATATTTTCATTAACACTATAAACTTTATAAGGTCCCGTGTATTTCATAATAAATTTTGATTTGGTCCCTGCTGGACGCGTGTAGTTGCGCTTCCAGACCAGGTCGCCAATTTGGAATCTTACAGCGGGATGCCTTTTATCAAACGCTAATTTTCGCTTTAATTGACTTTTGCAAGAGTTTTGAAAGGCTTGCATACGGACGCGAAACATTTCGCCTATGCGTACCTGTTGTTGCTCCAAATCCCACTCGGGATTCAGATGATCATCTAATAAATTTAAATTACGATTGGGAAGGCTTATGCCATGAAGGAGAAAATAAGGAGTTAATTTAGTACTAGAATGCGGTGCACTATTATAAGCATCTTAAACTGCTGGGAGTTTTTCATCCCAGTAACGCTTGTCTTCAAATTGCAACTTCTTGAGAATGCTGCCGAAGGTCGAATTAACTCGTTCACAGAACGCGTTTAATGATGCATGATATGAAGCAATTGTGATGCGTGTAATATTATGTTCTAGACAAAATTTTAAGTATTCCTTAGCTATAAAGGCACCACCGTTGTCGGAGACAATGCTTTTCGGATGATGTTGTTGAACGAAAGGTATGAGATGCTTGGCGAAATCTTCCCAACTAGTGGAACGACACGGTAATAACCAAAGAAAACGAGTGCATTGATCGATGATGCTAGAATATACCTATGCTGTCTAAAAGTTTTGTCGAGAGGACCCATATGGTCCACTGATATTCTATGAAATGGAACTTGAGGTGTGATCATTACGTGTAATGGTCCCTTATTTTTTCGGTTGATCTTCGCGAACCTTTTGCACGTCTCGCAAGCGCGGCAGACATTGAGAATTATGCGGTGCATGTTAAAGAACCAGAATTAGTTCTTGAGTATTTGTAAAATCTTGTCACTACCTAGGTGAGATTGCTTATGGAAATCCTGGGCTGCTTCCTCCGACAAAGGATATGGAAGTACAGTTAGCCACATCGGACCTAAGGGATCGTAATTAATATGTTGTAGAAGCCCTTCTTCTGTGAGCTGATAATCCTTCCTATATTTATTTTTGCCTTTATATTTATTGGCCCTATCTTTTTCTAATGATTTTATAATCTTGAGGCATCGGGAATCGAGCTTCTGGCTAGCGGCGATCTCGTGATCTAAGTCGAGGGTAGCGAGGTTCGGATGAACGATCTCGGCATCCCGAAGACTACGGAGGTGAACGGTGGTTTCGGGCTCTCCCGGATTTTTCCATTCTTGATTTGGAATATCTCGTGGTGGTCTGCTTAAACCATCGGCCATTTCATTATTCTTGCCTTTGATGTGGTAAATTTTGATGTCGTAGGAGCTCAATTTGAGACTCCAACAAATGAGTCTTGAGTTTACTTCAGATGTCTTGAGGATGGATGTCAACGCAGAATGGTCTGTGTAGACATGGATTGTTCTGCCCAACACCAAGCTGTGTTGTTTGGCGAGACCATGGATGATCGCATAGCACTCTTTTTCTGGAGTGGACCATTTTAGCTGCGGACCGGTGAGTAGATGCGAATGAAAGGCGAGTGGCCTTCGAAAACCATCGATGTTTTGTACGAGGCAAGAGCCAATGCAAAAGTCACTGGCGTCCGACCATAGTTCCAGTTGACCATGGGGGACTGGAAAAGCTAGTAGCGGAGCTCCAATTATGAGCTGTTTAAGCGTGTCAATGGCATTGCGACAAGCATCATCAAAATTGAACGGAGCATTTTTCATAAGCAGTTTGAAAAGCGGACGAGCCACATGAGAATATCCATTTATCATTCTACGGAAAAAGTTGGAGATCCCTATAAACCTCCTAACCTCAGTAGTGTTCCTGGGATACGGATACTCAACAATAGCCTTAACTCTCTCACTGTCGATCCCTATGCCTTCTGCACTAACCCGATGACCCAGAAAAATAATGGAGGGGAAGCCAAAGAAGCATTTGGTCGGCTTCAACTTAATATTGGCTTTTAAGCAAGTAAATAAAACCTGTTCTAACCTCTCAAGCATCTGGCTAAAGCTAGAGCCACCAAAGCTTGTGTCGTCGACGTAAGAGGCTAAAAAGTCACAGAGGAGTGGAAACCAAATTTTGTTTATTATTTGTTGAAACAAGGTTCCAGAATTTAAGAATCCAAATAGAAGACTAAGGGGTCTAAATACTCCCATATGGTTTATATAGGCGAGAAGATTTTGGGAAGCTTTATCGAGCCCAATCTGTTGGTATGAATTGGCCATATCAACATTACAGAAGTGGGTACAACCGAAAAATTTAGCAAATAAACTCATTAAATTTGGTATGGGAGCTGCAATGGGCTTTACCCTTTTATTTATGTCCCGATAATTTACCGGGCGCCAGTCGTTGACACTTTTCTTGACTACCAACATTCTAGATACTGTAGAGCTTTGACATGGCTCAATGCTTTTGCGTGCGATCCCTGCCAAAGTTTCTCGTTCGACTACCTCCATGAATTTTTGAGACATGACGGTCGGATTATGAATCATTGGGGATTTATCTAGCATTTCAATACTAGCCTCCAGGATTTGACCTGTTAAGGGATCTTTTACAGTCTCATGAAAATCTTCAGGTTGCCACCCGAAGACCTTATGAAATTTGCTGAGGAGATCCCTAAGTTGGTCTTTCTCTTCGGGTGCCAGTTTTTCATAAATTTTGAATTGTTGGAATTCTTTGTCGGTGAGCGCCTTGCTCCCTTCGACGGAGGATGGCACAGGTGTTATTTTCGGAGTGCTTGGGAACTGCTGTTGATCAGTATTTAAATAAAGCATGCGTAATTTATGGTGATTGGGTGGAATAACTCGATAGGTAGTCAGTGCAGGCTGAATCGGAAGAATGATATCTTCAGGGTCAGCATTAATGAGGTGGCAAATGCCATGACCGTTTTCTATACGTAAGGCGGGTTCAAGAACTTGAAGCCCGTATTTTTGGAACAAAAGGTTATTGGGTTCCAACAGGATATCCCCATTAAAATGCCTATCTTCCACATATACGTTGATAGGATTGGGACGGTACGCCTTAATAGAAAGCGGGGTAACTGTACACAATCTTAATTTAAATTGGGGTAAAAGACGCTCCGCACGAGATGACATACTAGTAGTTGATATTGTTTGCACGTCATCATCGGAGGAGCTGTCTTAGCCATATGAAGGACGGATGGTGTGGACCACGGATTCCGTGTCCGAGCCATCCCCGTCCATAGGGGTAATTTCTGTTTTAATGATTAAGTTATAAAAAGGATCATCAATTAAAGGATTAAAAGCAAATTGAAGATCAACATTCACGTTTGATTCAGGATCTATGCTATCTGTTTGAATTATTTCCTTCGTCACCTTTAATTTCTTAACATGAGTTTTACGGAGATGAAGGCAAGTTCCAGCTGCACGTTTTAAACTTTTTCGTGGAGGCGGCTGATTTTCGTCATGTTCAGGAGGCAGGAAGGTCAAAAGACCCTCGTGACATAAGACATATGCATGATTTTCCCGAAGGAGATCCATGCCAAATACCAATTGGTCATTTGCTTTATCCATGACGAAAAATCCCCACTTGATCCACTTATGAAATTCCTCAATGTAAAGAATGAGCAATACGAATTTTTTTAAAATGTGCTCCTTGCCATCATTAATGGATAAGATGGACCTGATAGGAGCACATGGTTGAACTCTTTTCTGGAGTTCTAGCCTGATTAATTTGCGAGGACTAATGGTGCTAATTGTGGCTCCTGTATCAATGAGGGCTTTCACTGTGATTTCTCCACCATACTTATTTTTAACTGGAAAAGAACGTCGAATTTCCATCTCGACTCTCGAGAAGGTTCTTACATGCTGAAGAGACCCCGCATCGGGAACTTTAAAGATGTCATCATTGGTGATGATATCGTCGGAGTTTTCTAAATTGAAATCAAAGGCGGAGTCAGTATCGGAGCCGTCATTGATAGGAGATGTGGGTACTTAGTTATATGGTGAGATTTGAATAGACTCAGCGACCTCAGGTGGTAAATAAGGAAGTGAAGGAATGTTGAGGAAAGGCACTAATTTCACTGATTTGTTTAGGATATAGCTAGGAGGTTCAGGTTCTAAAGCAATGTCGGTGAGAGGCGATTGGGGGGGTTCTAAGGAATCTACGCCCCCCCTTTCGAGTTTAAAGAATTTTGATTTGAACTGTAACCAAAAGATGCCGAAGTGCCCTGTCGCTCAGGTGGAGGTTGATCACCAGGAGTCCCGGAGGAAGCTCCACGAGTGTTCAAACCTCTTAGTGGTGCTCCACTAGAAGGATGATAATCGTCTGGTGGAGGATTGTGATTATACTCCCTAAAAGGTGGTTGCATGGGATATGCTTGTTGATAGATGGGTTGTTGTTGAGGCGCAAGATATTGGACCGGAGCCGGTGCATATTGCAACTGTGGTATTTGTTGCTGTTTTAATTGTTGAACGGACTAAGCTAAATCCTGCAAAAGTTGTACCATGTTAGGATCTGTGGTGGCCGGAGCCGGAGGAGGATTATAATTATTAGATTTATTTCCTCCTGAAGAAGTATTTCCATTCGTCGCTTTGTTAGGAGTGGTACGTGGTTTCGGAGGTGGAGCGATGCGGCCTTGTTCCTTTAAGAGGATTAAGCATTTGCGGGCCCCATGATTCTCCTTACCACATTCCATACAATTCATGCGACCTTTGGAGTTCTTTGCGGCTTCACGTTGTGCAGATGTAAATTTGGAAGTATCAGCAGTTTGATATTCCAGACCATCCCAGGCCACATAGTAATCTCAGTGAAGGACATCGGTGGGTTTCTTTTGGTAAGTGTGTTGGATTTCCATTTCCAACCCCCTGAGGTAAGCTTTAGGAATAGGCATCGTTGACGAGTTACTCTGTGTACTGGGTTGATTTAGTTTCGCTTCCTGTTTTTCTGCAATATGACGCTGCATGACAATGCGGAGGCTCTTTTCGGTTGTGCACTGCTTCGCTTTTTCAGCAATGTCTGGTGGTAAACCCTTAATTAATTCGCTTATCCGTTTTTCAGGGTCCATGTGGGGATCAATGAGATCCAAACATTCGCCGCGGATGGCTAAGTAATCACGAGCGCTTTGATCAGTTTTATAAGCAGTGGTTGGAAGATTAGCCTCAGCACGGTCTGCAACATAATTTCGATCAAAATAACGAACAAGAGATTTTGTAATTTCGTCCCATTTATCCGCGCAATGATCGAAGTCATCATAATCCATGCGGGACGTAAATCTATTTTTATTATTGCGCCACCATTGAGCCGCTTGATGGGTGAAGACCCGGTCAAGCCTAGTGATTATGGCTGATGGTGGCAGGCCATATAGACATACCAAAGAATTAGTATCGATTACCCATTTTCGAGCTAACATTTCTCCGTTAAATTTGGGTAATAGATCGACATATTTCGTTGATTTATAATGATCATATCCAGCTAGGTTCATATGTCTGTCTGCGCTTCTCCCTCTTGGAGGAGGTATTGTAGGTGGTGAAGGCATACGCCTATGACCTGGTCGCCCCCAAGGGGATAATGGGAGCTCTTCATCGAAACGACGAGACTCATCACCACTATGAGGGGATCGATTCGATCTATGGCTACGGCTGCTACGACTAGATCTTCGTGGCGGCGAAAAATTATCTTCTTGAGATCTGCTATTTCTACTGAAGCGTCCAGGAGACGGTGAATAATCTCTATGGGATCGGCTGCTACGACTTGAGCGTCGTTGCGATCGTGAATGGTCCCTCTGAGATCTATGATCCTCCTGATCTCTTGTAGGTTCTCTTTCCCTACGTGCCGAATTATGTCTCGATGTTGAATGAGACTGTCGACCCTCATCACGATGTTGACTCCTACGCGAATGGCTTCTGTCCTCTCTGGGACGCGATGCCAGCGGTGGAGTTGGAGTTCTGTCATCATGGTGAGGTGGAGGACTATCGGGTTGTCTGGAACGAGAAGTTCGAGGTGGAGTGGACCTTCTATCATCGCGATGATGAACAGGTGGACTCTCAGCTCGATGAGATCGTGAAGATCTTGGTGGAGTGTCTGGTCTCTCGCTGCGGTAGCGATTGGGTGGACTCTCCAGTCTCCTTGACTGAGAATGTCTGGGCGGTGTAGGCTGCCGAGATGATCTAGAATTATGAGTTGGAATAGGACCTGACGTTGGTGGTGCCGGATTTGATCTCTCCCTACGGGGTTGACTGGTTGAAGAGGGAAATGGATCCCTCAATAAATATTGGCGCGGAGAAGCATCAGTTTCTTGATGTCTTCGCAAGTCAATTTGTGGATACCTGTTATCGAAATTCACGTGTTTTGTGCGTTGAGGAACGTTAGGGAAAGGGTTCACCCATGGGGTAGGTTCCCTTGATCGATCAAATCTAGCTTCGTATGTGAGGGGTTGTACGTTACTACCCATTATTAGTCTTTGCTGCGTTCTGCTTGGTGGGCGAGCTTCTCGTGTCGGAGCATGTGCCAAATATACCTTCAGGTCCGCTCCAGGAGGAACTGGTGGCAAAGGGCCAAGTCCAGAAGATGGAGTTTGAACTGTGTAGCGAGTCATGTTGACGTCGCGGCTTTGTACTAATGCGGTGCCCGAAGGTGGCACTAAAAGATTGGCTGTAGGATGACACCGATGAGGTGCTTCCACACCACGAAATGGAGGATTGTGAAAGTGAGATGGCCTACTATTTTTAGGTCTCTGAATTTGGTCTTCATCTAATTGCACCGACGCAAGTGCGGCTCGAAGCTGCTGTTGCGTGACAGGAGGAGTGGGAGAAGAAGCCGGAATGAGCCGCCGATTTACTTCTCCTTAGGTCAACTGTTGATGAGATGTTTGAGCGACAGAATTTTGTACTGGAAATGGAAAACGTGACCTATTCGATGTTGGAGGGTTACTCCGTGATCTCTCTCTAGGCTGGAAATTATAAGCTTCCCCTGTTGATGGGGTTTCCACCAAAGGAGTCGCGCCGTGTGGAAAGTTCATAAAAGACCATAAGGCGATCTCCAATGTGGTATTATTTTCCCTAGCAAAATCTACTATTCCTTTATAAAAATCTTTATCTAATGCACGAATCATGTGCTCACTATGAGACAACGGGATTTGACGGTCGTCATACTAACGTTGCGTATGTAATTGTATTTGTTGTCTAGTGCGAGATGTGACCACGGTGGGGAGTACTGAATCTCCCTCCGGGTTATCGTCAGCATATTTCAAGATAGGTAATGGATGTGTGTTCGAAGATGAGGCGTGGGGAAGCTCCATTGGCAAGTGACTTAGATCATGTGCCCCTAGTGGAGGACCCTCCTCAATGGATCTCCTATAAAAGAATGGGTTAGGTTTGGTAATATCCTCATGATCGAGGAGAACCCGAATAGTTGGATCGATTATAGATTGAGATCTATTTACTTCGATTATGTATCCGGCAGTTACACCATCACGCAATTAAATCCGCTTAGGATTTATAGGAATAGAGATACGTTTGCTATTGAAGATTAAGTAATTTTCATGTAGACCATATGCCTCTAAGGCATAATGAGTAATGCCATGGCAATGTTGATCGATGTGAGCATCTAATTCTGACTGGTTGGGGTCATCAAGATCGGAATCTCGGGGATTCTGATCTGTTTGGACCGAACCTTGATCATCCCCGGAGGGTAATGTTTGATATGAAGATGTCTCACCACCCTGATCATAGTTAACCCCCGGAATCTTCTTCTTCTTAGTCAATCTCGATTTGGAAGTCGAATGTGACCTGGAATGAGAAGAACTTCCAGCTTTGTGGGTTTTGCTGTTATGTTTAAAAGGAGATTTATTGGAAGTTCCCTTCTTTTTGTTTGCATTACTAGGAGGTTTACCGTTAGGGCCAGGTGTTTTCGGTACCACAGTGTTATCCATGTCGGATGCACCGCTGGAGGTACCACAGGCGTCGGTATCCTCTATATTTACTGCAGGAATATTTTCATCGCCCTGTCGGCTCATTGTCGAGATTTGATTGAAGGAAATATAAGACAAAACTTTAATAATTCTAATCATAAAAAATTAGAATGTCTACACTATTTTATTAAACTCCTCGGAGTTTTTAAGAACTTTAAACCTATCTATATATTATTATTATGCTTAACTACTGATGAAAATTGGTGAAAGCAAGCTTTCTCCGCTTTTCTATTTTTCCCTGGTTCTTATCCTTAAATAATGGTAGATACTCTAAATCATACCAAGCAATGAAAAGCTATTAAAAAAAAATTTATCTATACTTATTTCTATTTGTATCTAGCTAATTTTAATTTTGGTCAGGGACCTCGGAGACTTCACTTCTTTATTATGGATTGAGATATGGGAGAATCAGTCCGTTAGTGTCGGATTTCAAAAAAAAAATGTATCCGTGCGCTTCGGGCTGTTTTCTCCGGGGTATTCTTGTATAGTGAACTTTTTCCAATTTCACTTCTAATCTCGAAAACGGTTTCAAGTTGTAGGTAGGTGAAACTTGTGAGAGTACTCGCTGGCTTGTGTAGAGGTCGGAGACGGCTTTTCAGCTTTACGCGAACCACCACCTGTTCTCAAGATAGTAACGGTGAGATTAGTGAAAAGTTCAATTTACAAAATATGGGAATTCTTTATGTTTTATTTATAATTATGTATAGCTTTATTTATATTCTCTTGTAGGGATGCAGGAATACCTGTGCAAATCTTTGGTGTCTCGGTGGTAAATGAATAGGGCGCGAGGCTCTCCTTAAGTTAATACCACAGTCCGAGGTAAGCCAAAGATTTGTTCAGTTCCTGTTGTTCCAATTCCGGGAAGAATATATTGATGGTTTCAAATGCGTAGAGGGCAAATATGATGAGTACACACAGTTGCTCAAAATCGATTGTAGAGTGACCTCCAGAGAAGAACTAAGTGAATGCGTCTTTAGTGAAGGCGTAGAATTGTTCTTGAGGAACAATTGACATAGATTTCTAAATAAATGTAACTTCAGAAATAAATTTTGATATGAGGCCTCAAATAAACAAATTTTTATTTTATTTTTGTAGGTTATGTAATTTTATTTTCCTTGTATGACCACTAGTTTGTTTTTAAGAGATCTGAGTCACGGTTTGCGTCCCGAATTTGTGCTTAATGATCTCTACGAAGATTTTGTGTAGTTGTAGATCGAGAAGCTGTTCGTCTCCCAATCCACCAAGTCTGCAACTACAAGATTCCCAAATAATTAAGACCTAAGGATTTTGTGCTTAATACGATTCCAAATAACTTTCTAATGAGTTCTAATAAAAAGATTAGATTGTGTCCTACCGATGCAGGTTTCTCTTATGTGGTTAAGCACAATTATTATGAAACCAAGTAGTTGAATTTTTGTCAAATGCCTATGACCTACGCGTCTATGCCAGATGACTACTGAAGCCACGAACTTACGAGGAAAATTTGATTCTCTAATCAAGTTTATTCGCTGCATTCACTCTTGGGTTACTACAACCATAGTTATCATATGCCATACACAACTGAAAGAATTTACGAGCTTGTGCGTAAGACAAACTTGGACGATTTATGGCTATAAAATATATAAATACTGCTTCTTTGAGCTTAGGAAACCAATTTTCTGCGTTGAGATGTGGTATTGACGTAGCTATTGGACCGTTTAAACCTGTACGAGGTCTTAATTTGTGAAAAACAAAATTAATAAAAGAAGTTAACTGGGCTTTAGTAATGATATGTTTTCCCTCCTGTGCAAACCAGAATCTTATGGCGTTTTCGGTTCGAGTAACCAATTCTGTAGGAGTGGGATCACTCATTCAATGACGTTAACTTTTTCTATTATTGTAAAGAAAAGTTGTTGTTGACAACTTACAATGGGAATAGGATCCAAATTAAGAAACCAATGAAATACCGCGGCTTGGTATTTCTTATTAAAAGAATGGGAATTAAATCTGGGAAGAGTAATGGGAGAATTTTTATCCTCACGCAGTCCCAGATAATTCAAGACAAAATCACGAAAATTCTCAGTGCTAATCGCTGAGAAATGTTTATGGCCTTCGATGATGTGCCAGTATATTATCTCAGACTCTATTCTTTTAATTATTTTATAGGGATTATCGAAGTTCATCAACGAACGTATAATATCTTTTTTGGCTGCTATGAATCTGGGAATTTATAAAGCTTGATCATGAGCAGCTGCCATAAAAAGATATTGATATGTGCCGTGGGTCGCTTGTGGATTTTCGGAGCGAGTAAGGAACCAAGTGTACACGGACTCTGCGTAGAAACGTATGTAATTTTGCGGAGTCAAACGTGTATAGGTGGTTGCTACCGGAGAATCCCTGTCGTCTTGGATTTCCAAACGGGAAAGGACGAATTCAAGGAATATGTTCTTCGAAAATTGGGTATTGGTTTGGAAACCTATGTTAGTATACCAGTTATTAATGTGTGCTTGAATTTGGAATTTAAACTCAATCGGGGTGCCGAAGTACATTTATTTAATTATTTATAACTGAAGCAAGGTGATAATTCAAAGAACCACCGTGTTCGTCAAAGAAATTAACGGTGGTGTGAAATTCTTCTAATTGATCGAAAGTCAAATGATGACGACCAATGCCGCAGTACCAAGTAAATACGGCGTTTCTGAATTTCGCAGGAAAAGTGGCCATTGTGAGGTGGGAAATATCAGTTTCGATCGGGCAAGAGGGATGATATTGGATCCCTAATATGTTTAATACTAATATATTTAAGAAGCTTAGTTCAGATTCCGTAAGAAATTGGTAGCCAATAGTGGTATGCCAGTATTTCGTTGAATCTGTAATTCGCTTTGCTAAAGGAACAGGGTCCCAAGAATTCATTCAATTTTCATCTAAGCATAAATTCTACAATATTACAAGTTAATACCTCCGAATTAATCATATGCAGTGATTATGGATATGAAATCATTCAACTGAACAGTCGATAAATAATTATAACCACCACCGAAATACCAAAGGAACACCGCCTTCAAGAATTCTTGAAAGAAATTCGTGTGTTGAAGGAGTGGATTTCCCTGGATGAGATCAGTGAAGGATGTTTAAAGATTCAACTGTTTAAGGATAAATGCAATGAATAAATCTAATTCAGATTCAGGGAGATATTTATGGGCAATAATCAAATGCCAATATCTGATTGAATCTGTTATGCGTTGAACTAATACAATGGGTTCAAGAAAGGGCATTCAGGGATATTGTGGGAAAAGCGAATCAATATAACAACTTAAGAAGGTAATGAAACCTCTGAGTTGTTGATCTTCTAGAAAAAGGAAACCTTCCTCTTCGTGCCAAAGGAGAATTGAATGAATGAGTAAGGTTTGTATATTGAGCTGTGGGATATAATTCATAGGATTAATAAACTCAATGAAAGGTAATTTAAATTATGAAGAATTAGTAGGATTCTCTAAATTAATAGAACTTAAATCGTCATAAGAAAGGACAACACTGATGAGAACCTTAGTCTGGTCTACTGAAAGATGCTGATGACCGATGACAAAGTACCAATACACAAGGGCAAGTTTTAATTCTATTGTTGAAATTTATTAAATTCAAATGAGGAATTTCCTCGTTGAATAAAGTACCTGGTCCCTGAGGGATATCTAATTTGTTAATTACGAACACAATAAGATCCTTGAGTTGCGCCTTCGTACTTTAAAATTGGCCAAGGATTTTATACCAACGACGAATGCTCTTGTCTACACGTTCAATAGCCCAATATGGGCTGAGATTTGACATAAGAGAATTTCAATACGAAATTACCCTAAAAACGGGGTTGTGTTGAGATACTGATTGGTGACAGCTAACAATATTTCCAATTGATGTGGAGTAATAAGATGTTGACCCAAGGTAGTATACCAACACTGAATACCCTGATTAAATACAGCAACAAATTCAGTAGAAGGTTGATATGTGGTTGGACTAACAATAGGAGAAGTAGAAGTCTCTCGTAAACCTAAATGATGATGAATGAAAGCTATGAGAGTACCCAGTTGTTCAGAAGTGATGACTTGGTAATTGACAAAACGATGCCAATACTGCAAGGCTTGTTCAATTCGAGCTATCAAAATTACAGGTATAACCAAAGACATATATTATTATACCTTTAACATGAGTTATCAGAAGTTGCAGCGGCGTTATCAACACTACCTTGATCGTAAATTGCTATTATAGCAAGGAGTTGACTGATTTCGTGGTCGGTAAGATACTGGAAGCCAAATACGTAGTACCAACTCAGAATAGAATACCTTAATTTTTCTGGGAAATTAGATAAAGTTAGATGGGGAATAAATGCTGCTATTGAATTTGTGACGGGTGACCGAAGGCCTAAATACTCGGTCACAAATTCAATTAAGTGATTGGTTTGATCTTGGGATAAATACTGATATCCTGTGAGCGCAAACCAATAACGGACTGATGTGACTATACGGTGAATCAAAATAGTAGGTAAAAGAAATGACATACGGGATTTATTTAATTTGAATTTGTATTAAAAAATTGATATAGCGTTATAAATAATTAAATTGAGTTCGTCGAACTCGATCACCTTTATAAAGAATTGTTGCAATTGATCAATGGAAAAAAGGAAATGTCCAATCTCTTGGAACCAACTCGTTACAGAGATGTGGAAGCGATCTGCAAAATTAAGGTAAGTGTGGGGAGATGAAAAATCACTAATGGGTGGATTTAGTAATCCAGTAATGCCCAATTTAATAAAGATATACCTAATTAAATCGTCTACCTGCTGTAGGTTTAAATATTGATAACCGTATAGACTTTCCCAGTTGGTTATTGCAGCCTTTATTTGAAAATTTAATTCAATAATTTCAACAAATGACATTCACAAAATTTAATTAATTTATAAAGGGATTTAAATTATAACAAGGGTAATATTTCTACTCTGAACGTAGGTAAGATATTCGTTTCCAATATCGAAATACCAAGCCCAGATCGCGCGTTTAAATTTTCGGGTGAAGTTACTCGGATTCAAATGCGGGACTTGAGTTGCTATCGGTGAATGAGGGTTTTCCCTGAGCTGTAAAATACGAAGTACGTATTCAGTTAGGAAATCCTTTTGGGATTCAGTTAATAAATAATAACCACTTACAGAAAGCCAAAAATCAATAGTATCTTTAATTCTATGGATGAAGATAATAGGAAGAAGTGGTGACATTCAATGTTAAGCAATTTTTAACGATCATGGTCGTGGCGAAATGCCCGCTGCACGTTGAACTTGGACGATTCGTGATCGTCTCTGGCAAAAACAATTGCGAATAATTCGTGAACTTGAGCTGGGGTCATATGCTGAAACCCTATTTCGTTATGCCAGCCCCACACTGCGTCCCTAAATCTTTGAGAAAAGTTTTCAAAGGAGTGGGGAGTGGGGTAATGGATTGGAATGGCTTGAGGAACGTCTACAAGACCTAAGAGTTCTAGAACGTAGGTGATCAAACTTCGAGCTTGAGGTAGAGATATGTATTGAAGACCTACGTTGTCGTACCAACCACCTATTTCTAGTTTGATTCGAAAGGTAAGAGCTGAATTAGAAATAAACTGACTCATGAATTTACAATTTACCCTGATATTGTTGACCTAGGAATTCAGTAGTATTATTAACAATCATTAACACGTCATGCATTAAATTATGTAAGCGAATCTCGTTGATATAACCAAATTCAGACCACCAACCAAGAAAACCTGTTAGTAACTTGTCAGTGAATTCAGGTGTACCTTGAAGTAATAATTCGGTATTGAAAGTTGATGTGTCTGGGTCAAGGCTCAATGCCTTTAATAGATATTCGATCAGTTGATTTACTTGGCTTTCGTTAATAAGTTGATGACCTTCCACTCGGTACCAACGTCGAACAGCCTGAGTAACGTTAGAAATAATAAGGTTTCTGACAATATTAGACATCAATTTCCAATAACGAATCTGATAAGTTTATGAAGGAAACAAAAATAAGAAAAAAAATTGTTTTACCAAAAATGAGCAAATTTAGGATAATTCTGATCCTTGAAGAATTTCAAAGTGATGCGAATTATGCCGAAGACTTGAGGTCTGCTGATGTATGCTTTTCCAACGTCGTTATGCCAACTAATTATGCCGTTGACAAAATGTCGCAAAAGTTCAGCAGTAATAGGCTGATATTTGAGATTTTCAGGAAGAATATTAAGAGTTACGCATATGTCGTTGATGACAGAATTAATGAATGAAACTAATTGAGGTTTTGTGAGATGCGCCCTGCCTTCAGCCCTATGCCAAAGCCTGAGAGCCTGATTAACTTTATTAAAGAAGTTATAAGCTTCTCTATTAGGCAAAAATCCACTAGAATGGTTTAAATTTTGCATGAATTTATTTAGATATGTTACTTTTAATTTTGTTGTATAGAAAAGAATGAATTTTTAAACTGAAAATTGAATGTAAATTGAATGAATTTTCACGCCTCTAATGCCCGATGAAAACTGATAATTGTTTCCACAAATGCTTTTAACTAGGAAGCGGATAAATAGAGATATCCAATCTCTGTATGCCAATTAATAGCAATATGATGAATTCTTTCTTCGAAATGGGGAAGAATAATTTTGATTTTAGGTAAATTAAGTGGGAATTCGGTAACCGGTGTGAGTCCCAAACCGTCGCACACAAAGTTAATTAAGACGGCTACCTGTAATTCAGATAGGTACTTTTGTCCTGTGACCTGGTACCAATATCTGATTGATCGATCTACGTTGTTCACTATTATAGCCTGACCGTGATCAGACATACACTGATTCGAACTTTAATATTGAAAGAATGAAAATTCTTTGGAATTTTCTTAGGCTTTCTAACTTTTTTTATGATTTTCCTTCTTTAAGGAAATAAAATACTGGGAAACTCAAAAACTGAGAATGGGTTGAAGGAAGGTCTTGGACCTTACAACTTCACTTTCTCTTAAGGAAAATTAATAAAGGGAAATGAAAATTTTAACGGGGTGATTTCAGCTTATGATTACTTATGCCCTTCTTAATTTTTAACAAGCCAACTTACAATTTTTCCGGTGATGTGGTTCTTCAACACGGGTTGCTATAATGTTGCTTGTTTTCTCGGTAATTTCTTCTTTCTCCCTAGTTGAGGATTGACGTGCTGGGGTTCTCCACGACAGCACCGAAGAAGTTTTCACGGGATCCGGCGATGTTCTCTCGTTTGTCCGGTTCTTTTTTATTGAAATGGAGTCCTTTGAGGATTAACCCTGGTTTTGACTAAGGTTCTAATCAAATACTGAAAAGTTTCGGTAAGCACATCAATTAGAATTTTAATCAACTAAATTATTCCCAATAACCAACCATACCAATGCAATGCCCATGCACTTGCATCCATGTTCCCTTTCAGCATGCGCTACTATGATCAGGGAAGCATGGCCTGGGTCAGTGAACCCACCCGGCATGCTAATACCGGCATGTGAATTCCCGACCTTCCCCACTTATGTGCGAATCACCCGGGTTAATCTCCCCTGTTTTATTAGAAGTGATTTGGCACTGTGAGTTTTTTCAGGAAATGCAAGAATGAAAAGGAGGATGTAATTTACCTTTTTGCAAGACGGCAGCTCTTGGTAGATTGAAATTAGGGACTCTGGGTCGTCCCCGGATGGAATTTGAACTCGCGATTCCACTATTGATGAGGTCAAAACTGAACGGTCTTTATAATATTCAATTTGATATTTGACCTTTTAGCTTTTTGATCAGTAGTTGCCTGCTTTTAACAAGACTAGACACTAAGCCTAAGCTACAAGTTTCAATCCTTCAGAAATTCTTGCGCGATGTTTCTGAGGTGAAATTTTTATGAACTTCACTTAAAACAGTGAAAATATGAAGATAAACTTTTCTTTAACAAGAGATGGTAACTTTTCAAAAATGAAAAATAAAATTTCAAAAATGGTGAAAGGTTTTCGAGTGAAAATTCAGATGAATTTTCAGGAAGCTCTGATTCGCATTGAGGCACACACAATAATGAGTGATGCTGGCGGTTTTACTATGAGCTGATGAAATGCACTTGGCTGTGGCATGGTCATGGTGTGCGAAGTTGCCAAGTTTATACGGGCGAACGGAGACGGCGCCTTGGTTGCCTCTCGTTCACTCTCCGGCATAGGAAATACATGGCCCAGCTCATTATAGTGCTGATGGCATATGTATTCCCGGGGAGTTCAGCCGCAAGGGAGATGCTGAGGTTACCGTTCGTAAGAACGGCAACGTGGCGGACTTGGCCGAGCCCACCGCAGCATCCTGGCAAAAAGCGGTCTTCAATTATGGTCGACTTGCTGTTTTGGACGGGGCCGTGAATATTTAGATGATATTCAGGCACTATTTAAAAAGCCAAACGGCGACTTATTCGAGATTCGGATAGGCGGCGTTGGATTCGAGTTTGCAACCTCGAATCCTGCCATTATTTAGGATGTTTATTTTTCAGGGAATAGCTGCTGGTGATCCCTACAATACCCATATTAATTATATTTTCATGCAAAAATGGTATATCTTAATTTTTCCCTATAGGTACATAACAATTATGTTTTCGTGCGGGAACGGCGTATTTTTATTCCCTGCACGTACATACTAATTTTTTTTTTACTTTTTATTTGTTTTCAGGGAAAAAAAAATGTTTTTCTGATCAGAATTTTACGGTGTTTTTGATGCTTTTTGGTGACAGGGGGGTAGGGCTAAGCCTACCCCGCACCTTGTAAAACGAGTATGGTATACTCCTCCCCAAATAAGAGCGAGGGTGGGAGGCCATATCCGAGTTTACCACATCCCATCACCATCTGCATCTATGAAACCCCTTTAAAAATGGGGATAATTTTAATCCCAATAAATTTTGATAATTTAATAAATATAATAATGAGGGTGTGAAAGATGGTAGGTGTCAGATGGTGGTGTTTCAATTTAATTACAGGGGTGTTCCACCACTCCGGAGGAGGCCAGAGACCTATGAAGAGGGGGAAAGAGACTCGGCTGAGGCTCCAGCCAAGAGTCTCCAGCATAGCTACAGATGGTAAGAATGCTAATTTCTATTTATTTAAATTTTTAAATGCATATTTTATCTAAGCTATGATTTATGCATTAATTTTGAGCGTTAGAATCCCAAGAGCAGTGTAGCTCGGTGGCTGAGGTCAAGGCTGTGGAAAATGTCATCCACGGCCCTGGCTTCGCCACCACGAGCTCCCGACCTCCTGAGGGACCACTGGACCACCTCGACCGTTGACGGCAAACGGAGCATGTGGACGGTCGAATGGTCCTAGGTCCCACAGATGGAGATTCGGTCTGCTCAGGAAATTTTTGCCAATTATATTTTGGATGCCAATAATAATGAGGAGCGGAGAGAGAGAGAAGACTCATTTATTTTGCTTCTACTTTCAGGAGGACAAGCCGGCGTGAAGGTTGCAGGCCTGGAGGATTGGCTTCATCCTCCGGCGGTCCCTGGCTCCAACGCCGCTGGACGGGAGGGACAAGGGAAACAACAAAGCGTTTGAGTTGCCGAGCATTCCAGACGGCAATCGCTTGTTGTTCCCGACCCTCCAGTTCAGCAGCAACGACTTGTCCTGAATTTTGGAATCGATCGAGGTAAGTTTTTATTTTTATTTAAGTTCATTTTTATTTTGTTTATCTTCCAGGAAGATCGTTGGGGATGTGGTGCTGACTCCGTGCCCAGCAACCACATCCAGCCCAGAAAGGACGGAGAGGTGCGGTGGAGAGTGTCCGGGCTACAGAGGACGGTATGCTACGGACACACACCGCACCATTACCACCAGTCCAGGCCGACCAACGACCCTTAATTTTGGATGCCAATCAGGTAAATTCTTTAATTTTTACATTTTATTTTAATTAGGTTTAGTTTCATTTTAGTTTATTTAGTTTTTCCAATTAGGTTAGTCAGGGAGGTTGGGCGGACGATGGCAAAGTCGTGTTGCAGGGAATGGCGAACAGCGTCCATGCTCCACCGTCCACTTCAACGTGGAGGACAAACCCGCAAAAGACAGCTCGTGCTGCTTGTTCGTTCCTCCCAGTCTCCCCTCAATTTTGAATCTATTTTTATTGATTTTTGCCTATTTTGATGTATGAACCGAAGTCCGTAAATTACGTCAAGCGGGTTCATGGAACCACTGCTGACGACTAATGAACGAGCCAATTAATTATGATGCAAATTATGTTAACTTAATTTTGTATTTCTTAATTCTAGATTCAATGTTGAAAGATATGAGAATCAACGGACGGTTTGTTAATATAAATGAGAACACTCAACGATCGAAGATGAGAGGGTAATTTTAAAGGATAAATATTTATATTAATTATTAAATCAAAAAGGAAAAGGTAAATTCAAATCAACTGAAATATTTCCCTTTTGACATAAGGTCGAGGGCCACAACTGAATAATAATTATTAATTCATGTTCTTGTTTTTGTTTTGTTTTTCAGATTTCGTCCAATAGTTTACAATATAAAGAATTTACAGATAATGAATTTATAACCGATACGCTTACGGATGCCACGGGTGTGACATCTGAGATTTCCAATTCCAGATCCAGATTGATTTCAGGTAATTCACAATATATAATTTGATATTTTATAATTTATACAATTTGGTCCAATTGACCTCAATAATTTTGAGAAGAACTCGTAGAGAGGAATCGCGAACACAGTAAACACCATGAATAAGAACAAGAATATATAAAAATTATCAGATTTTCTCTTTTTCTTAATTTTAGTTTCTTTTTGACGGCACCAGCAGGAGTCACATTGACAATCCCCTCGCGTTGTTCTTATTCCTTTCGGAGTCTCCATGTTCCTCGATTTCTTTCCAGTCATTTTTCTACCAATTTTCCAGAAGGGAAAATGGAAAAAGAAATTAAAATATTCTCTAAGATTTTGGAGGAATTCGTGTCGGAGACCCTCTCTTCTTCGAGGCGTGATTGTTTTTGCCCTAGCTAGTTCGCCTCCACTTCTTCCTCGCTTCGTCTCCTGTCGCCTCGGGAAGCATCACTTAATTCCTTTTGTGGCTCATAGACGCTGTGTGGTGGAGGGCTGCGAGTTGTATTTATTTTATTATCTCCTTCCATGGATCTTCCTCACTCTCTGTCAGATGGCCGATGCTGTCTGGAGAATTTGAGGAGAATCTGTGGAAGGACGTGTTGTGATTTCTATTCCTTTCTCACTGCGTTCTTCGAATTGATTAGTCTTGTCCTTATTTGTAACCAATAAATATGGTTTTTCTTTTATATTTATTAAAGCCGGTCATTTTTTGTATTAAAATATATATAGATAGTTATTCTCTGCTTCGATATTCTGTTGCCTGCTGCGATGCACTGAAAAATTCAACGTAGTGGTTGGTTGCAGCAAAACTTTGTCAATCTATGACATTGTAATAAACACAACACAATAAATTCATATTTTACGTAAAGTTTCTTCATACTTTAAAATTACAATGTATTTGCATAACAATTATGAGACCTTCCGTAAAAATAATTGACGGAGCAGTAATTTTCGTAAAGGTGATTAGTGGCTGCCTTTCAAATACTACCGCCTGTAAAAACTACTACCACCAATCACAATTATCAATCCTAATATTGCCTTTTTAACGTAGGATATGTCATTAGACGTCAAGTAGGCCCATTGACTTCACGCGTTACGTTACGTCATTTATGAAAAATGGATATGGCTCATGACTCCTAATGCAATAGCACTATGTGTATTAGGCAAGTGCTTTCAAGATTTTATCTTGGTTACGAATTGGCGGTGTCAATTCAATTATTTGAGAATTCCAAATTGAAGTCATTTAAGCTGAAGTTGAAGCTTAACTTAAATTGTAACTGTAACACGTAACAGTAAACAGTTGTGCTCACACTTAATTAACAGAATTAAAGCATTGATGTAAATAAAGTAATGCGAGAATCCACTACCATTGCACTTAAAGTGTGTACCGTTTTCTAAAAATTGTGTGATTCGTGTGTGTGGCAAAAGCGGAATCAATGTGAAAAAAATTATATTGTAAATAATATTAGGCGGTTCATTGCAGAATAAATTACATGTTCAGCCTTCAGCAAAGCAAACTTGGATATAAAAGACTATGTCAGGTCCTGAAGTTAACGTTGAAAGTCCAATTATCGAAAGTGTTGATAGTTCTGACAATACAAAATCTAAAAAATCCGGCGCTTTGCGCCGGATTTGTCGACCGGGGGCGGGCCCGAAGTAGATGCTGAGCTACAACAAAGGCACAAGATAATTTATATTACGCTAAAAGATGATATAAGATTTATGGAAGCTCCTCTACAATCAATAAGACATATACCAATGTTTGTAGCATGTAATTTAATATAGCTGAATTTTTTTTATAAATTGCACCAATCACAAATAACGTCATTATAGACAATCCCTGAATATCTGCTACGCTTATAGGTAAGTACGTGACATGTAGTTAAAATAGGATGCAAACAACGTTAGGACTTGGGATACTAGAAACTATAGTATTTAAAGGACGTTATTAGGGACGATCTCTGAACATGTATAACACATATAGGTCAGTCCGTGACATGTAGAAGAAATTTTTACGTGACATCATTTGCGCGTCACCCTCAACCTGCTTTCTTAATAAAAATGCGATTCCATCTGGGTGGGAGTGTCTAGAAGAAATTTTTGCCTGACGTCAGTTGCGCGTCACCTCTAACCTGATTACCTCATGTAAATAAAATAGCAGCTGAGTGGGGCTGTCTCAAAGAAATTTTCACGTGACGTCCTTTGCGCTTCACCCCTAGCCTGCTTACCTAATGTTAATGCGATAGCAGCTGGGTGGGACTGTCTAACATAAATTTTCACGTGACGTTATTTGCGCGTCACCTCTAGCCTGCTTACCTAATGTTTATGCAATAGCAGCTGGGTGGGGCTGTCTAACATAAATTTTCACGTGACGTCATTTACGCGTCACCTCTTGCCTGCTCACCTAATGTTAATGCGATAGCAGCTGGGTGGGGCTGTCTAACATAAATTTAACCGTAAAGTCATTTGCGCGTCACCCCTAACCTGCTTACCTAATGTGAATGCGATAACAGCTGGGTGGGGGTGTCTAGAAGAAATTTTCACGTAACGTCATTTGCGCGTCACCCCTAGCCTGCTTACCTAATGTTAATGCGATAACAGCTGGGTGGGGGTGTCTAGATAAAATTTTCACGTGACGTTATTTGCTTCTCTACCCTAGCCTGCTTACCTAATGTTAATGCGATAACAGCTGGGTGGGGGTGTCTATAAACTTTTTTCACGTGACGTCATTTGCGCGTCACCCCTAGGCTGCTTACCAAATGTAAATGCAATAGCAGCAGGGTGGGGGTGTTTAAAAGAAATTTTCACATGAACCTGGCTGGAAATGGTGCTATATTTTTCGTTTCATAGCTGGGCATATGTGTTGCGCTCAGCTATGGTTATCGCTACTCTCGTTTTTAAGTTGCCTACTTCTAAATTTCTTGACCTTTGTCAGTTCAACATTTAATTGCTAAGCAATGGTAAGTTCGATTACAGTGAAAAAATAATACAGACCTGCCGGCTCGCTTTTGTGATTGTTTTAAAAAAGTTCTAAGACAATAGAGTAAACGGTTTGACTTGTAGCGTGGGGCCAACAGACAGACGGACAGACGGACATGACCATTTCATTAGATGCTTGCTCAGCATCTAAAAATCAAACCAAGATGTTGGTCACGCTATTGGAACTGCATTTCTGTCTACGGATTTTGCAGATATTCACTTAGTCACCGCGACGAAATCATTTCCAGCTCACAAAGTAATATTAGCAGGTAGAATATTATAACCAGTTTTACTATGTAGTTAGTAATTATTCTTCTCCTGAAATAATTATTCCTTGACGGTTCAGCGCAGCTATGAAAATACTGTTTGATATTGATGCTGTTGTTTTGTTGATTTCAGCTCGAAGCCCCGTATTTGCAGCAATGCTTCGATCAAATACATTCGACGTAGTCAAAAATTACATTCAAATTAATAAAGAATTTTGTGAGGGTGATGTTGAAGCAATGCTGGAATTCATCTACACTGGAACTACATCAAAAACGAAGTGTATCGATTTGTTTCGCCTGATGTCAGTCATTTACGGATTAGTGGATTTACAAATTGGATGTAAAGAATTTCTTGCCTCGAATGTGACAGTTAAGAATGCATTCAAAGTTCTAGTTCTAGGTGATAGTCGCAAGGCGAAAGTTTTAAAAGCTGCAACCATTAGGTTTATTACAGAGTAAGACGATGTATACTAATATTTCAAAACTAACATGTAACCCTATTCATTTACAAGCCATAACGTTGCATAGTTAATTTTCTAATTGCCTAATATCGCAACATAGATAAATAAAAGCAAGTGTTGTTTGAATGCTATCTTTATAGGAATAAAAAAGAAGTGATTGAGATCAAATACTACAAGAAACTTGCACCTTCTCACCCACAACTTTTGATGGAGCTGTATGCTGCTTAGAATTAAAGAATTACTAAATTAACTATTGACATCCACATAAAAAAATGAACAATTATAATAACTACATAACTAAAGTATATGAATTTTATTTTTCAGCATTATTTATTTATGTTTTTACGCCGGCAATATTTTGGAATAACATTTTAAATTTTAAAGTTTAATATGAGTGACAATAAGCACTCAGTTTCTTAGTAAGTCGTTGACAGGGTCGCATAATGCGACCAGCAAAGGCTGCTTGAATTTTCATAAACCATGTAAATGGAACATTTTGCAGTTTTAAAAAATATGCGAAAAAAGAATATTTTGACTTTTCAAAAACATGCAAATCAAAAATTTTTGCACATTTGAGAAACATAGAAATAAAACTTGTTCCACTTTTCTTAAAACATGTAAATAGAGTATTTTGAACTTTTCTGAATCTTTCAAGTCAAAAGAACATTTTTAATTTTTCTAAAACATGTAATAATTACAACATTTAGCTTTACTAAAGAAAACCATTGATAAAATCAAAATGGTGGTTTTTGTATGGAAACAAATTGCTGCCTAAAGCCTAACAGTAATTCCTTCGTCCGGCCCTGGTCGTTGAACTATGTGTTTAAGTTTTTGTGCCTGCAGTGTTTTGGAATAACATTTTAAAGTTTAATATGAATGACAATCAGCACTCAGTTTCTTAGTAAGTCGTTGACAGGGCCGGATAATTCGGCCAGCGCAGGTTGCCCGCGCTGCTTGAATTTTCAGAAAACACGTAAATGGAACATTTTCTAGTTTTAAAAAATGTGTGAAGTGAGTATTATGATTTTTCAAAAAAGTGAAAATAAAAGTATTTTGTACATTTCATAAACATAGAAATGAAACATTCCACTTTTCTCAAAACATGTAAATAGAGTATTTTGAACTTTTCAGAATCAAGTAAAAAGAACATTCTAAACAATTCTAAAGCATATAAAACAAAATTTTACTTTACCAAAATAAAATTTATATGGTGGTTTTTGTATGGAAACAAATTGCTGTGTAAAAGTAATTCCTTCGTCCGGCCCTGGTCATTGAGCTAGTATTCGGAATGGTTTGTTCTACGTTTAACTGATTTTGTACAGTAGCAACTCTTGAAATTGTACATAGGTATGTGCATTTTAAAAACTAAGTTATTACCGATGTGTCTAATACTGATACTGATAAGGCTAAGCGAATGAATTAACTCAACAAGTTTCTTTTAAACTTCGTTTTTTACCATTATACATATTAAATGAAAATATTGAAATTAGAACTTTATACAAGTATAAGCTAAAGCTCAGTATCTAAAAAATATGTGACTCAAATTCTATAATACTTAAGTGTTCTTTGGCTATTTCGCTAAAAACTCCCTATTTTTTAACATGATACTTGAAATAAAAATAAATGCATAATACTGCACATGATTTTATTGTGAGTGAATTCGCTTTCGTTTTGAGAAGTTAGCTAATCTGCGGAATCATAAAATTAGCTACGTAAAGTGTCGCCCATAAATGACGTCATCGCTAGGTCAGTGGATATAAGTAGTCATAGTATTGATGACTTGTCCTGTTATTTGCATTGCAAAATCTCCTTTATTTAATTCAAAATAAGAGCAGTAATTTACTATTACACTATTTTTGCTTCCACTGAAAAGTAGGTTTTAATGTGGATTTAGCGTGAAGAATACAATTTGTTAAGTTTTAATAATTATGGCTAATATAAACAGGAAATGGATATTTTATTGATTAGAATTTATAGAAAGGATAAGCCTGATACCAGAACGTAGAACTGATTGTGAGATTAGCTAATTAGCCAAATAAAGTTCCATGAGCATCTCAGGGTGAGTCTTGGCGAGCGTCTTGAATGACTCGGTCTCAGTCATTGTCTTCTTGTTCCTTTATTTGACATTTTAATACATCCAATAATCAATAACCTTATGTCTAATGAATGATTTAACTGAAGGTACAACCAATCATTTAACGAGTAAACTACATTTTAAAAGTAAGAAACACTTTCTCACATTGACAAAAAGAGCTCCTTCAGGATTTCAGGGTGAGATCCAGCTCCAAGATTTTTAAACGCTTCTGTTTCACTTAACTGTTTTTTGTTCCTGAAATTACACAAAATATAGAAAATTTACAATTTCTTTGTGGGGAATCGTCCATGATTGATGTTATTGCCAGGGTTCGGTTGGTAGGTCTACTGTTGGATGACATTATTCATTCATGGACTACCTATAAGTGGGAGTGGGCATAACATCAACATCCCTAATTGTCTAAATCAGATACATATCGTGTGTGAAGAACCAACATGACCGGCATTTTATTTTATACACTTATTACTAATATTGCCGGGAATATTCCCAGAAGGAATTAGTTAAATATGTAATGAAAATGAAATTACAGGACTTGAACATAATATTATGTAGGTACTGGTAAACTTAAAATGTAATTTATTAATAACATAATAGTAATAGTAATGTTAACCCATGGGCTGCTAAATTTAAATTGCTAGTTTTATCATTGATTTTTATTATTTTATTTTTGAGGGAGCAACTTCTATATTTTTGGCTAGCAAAATTACATTTTATTTATTTTAGTTTGAATATTTTATTTTTGTTATTTTTTGACGGAACCGAGCCTCATCGGGAAACAAAATTCAATAATTACGGTGGTGGCATGACCCATATTCAGTTGTAGCTAAAAACAATATTCACTATCTACAAAATATTGAAACTTGTCTTGAAAGCATTGAAATAGAATATTTTGCACTTTTAAAAAACATACGAATAAAACATTTTGCACTTTTCAAAAAAATAAAAATAAAACATTTTACGCTGCTCAAAAACTATTAAATTAACATTTTACGCATCCTCATCGTTTCGCGTTTTTTTATGACATAGCTTAATTTGATTGCAGCTTAAATTGGAAATAGGTCACTATGGTTCTTCACAGACGATATAAATCGAATGAATGATTGAATGCATGAAAGTCCACAATCTAGTTTACTTAGATAACACAATATTTGGTTTTTTTACCCATTGACAAAATTAATGGCAGTCATTTTCAAAGCATCACAGTTGTGAAGATGAGCCAAAATTAAAAGCTCTACAGCATTCTCTGCATTCACGCTTAACTGCAAAACATTCGCAACCTCTGACTTCAAGTCAAGCAATTCATACTTGTCCGAAATACGGAGGAGGTCAGGGCAGAACAGGATATTCGTGGACAATTCTGTTTTTCCACTGTACATAAATTCAATCATGCCATTCACAATGTTCTCATCAAAGTCGCTGATTTCAACGGAATTCTGTTTGGCTTCGCGCATACTGGATCCAAACATTGCACCAAAAACGCGGCTTCGGGCTAGAAATTTAATAAGGCAGAACAATCAATACAAATTAAAATTATGTAAAATAGCAATAACTGCGTAGAACCTATAGCATCTCAATTATTTACTTTTTTAACATCATTATCGTCTGTGAAGAACCAAAATTACCCATATCCAATGTGAGCTACAATCAAAATGAGATATGTAATAAAACCAAAGTGGTAAACATGCGTATAATGGTAATTATGAGATTTTGAAAAAAGTAAAAGGTCTCATTTATATGTTTTAGAAATGGTTCAAAAATTACTAATTCCTTGGTTTTGAAAAGGAGCAAAATGTTCTAATTCCGTGTGTTTGAAAAGTGTCAAACGTTGTATTTAAATATTTTTGAAAAGTGCAAAATGCGCTATATTTATATTCTCTAAAGACATATTTGAATACTTTTGTAGATAGTTGATATTGTTTTAAGTTTAAGCTAAAAATGGATATAGGTCATTTTGGTTTTTCACAGACAATATACGAAAATTCTATTTCAAATAAATAACTAGGTACCGGCCAAAACCACTTTGTGAACAAAAAACGTTTTAGTTGCTGTTATTAGCTGGACGTCTGAGAAATCGCCAGAGTTTAAGAGAGTTTGCAATGATTTGACGACAGAGTCTGACCCGTTGATTACTGAACGAGAAACACATAGCTGTTCTATTCCCATATCAATAAAAATAATACACTGAAAAGTAACTACACTCCTCAGAAAGGGCTTCCGTACCGCTTCATAGAAATCATCCAGTTTAATGATCATTTGCAACGAACTTCCGCTCCTAAGTTTTTCATACTGATGATCACCTGAAGTGTAATTAATTTATTCCAATTAATACATAATCAACGATTAAGTGTAGAATAGAACTAGAATCAATTGAACTACATAGTAAAGGGTCGTCCATAAATAAAGTCATCGAAATATCTCTTTACATCCATTTTCATTAACCCTGCATGTCCTGTAGTTTCATTTCAGGGCGACACTGTAAGTTTAATGTATTGTTAATTTTAACGAATGAAAAACTTATTCACAATGAAATACCTCTGGTAAATCCACGTAGATCCTGCTGACTTTTATTATAATTCGCAAATGCACACGCTTGTATCTCGCCGACTTTGGAAGAGTCTGCTTTGTCTACACTTAATAGCTGCAAGTTGAGGCTGTTGCAGTAAGGCGCTAATGACACGAATTGAAGTTGCCTATACCATTCATTATTTATTTGACAACCAAGAATAAATCATTAGCAAAATAGTGAATATAAAGAATAAATATATATTTAGGTAATACAAGTGTAGCACGCACCAGGAGTAATTTACACTATTTCCACCGGTGAACACAGGTGACATAATTGGTTCTCCCTTACCACGTTTATTCATAAGGGAAGACATGTTAACATCCCAATGGAATGTTAATTCTTCAATCCTAAGCTGAAAGTCAACAATACAAACAAATAATTACGCTAAATATATAAAGGATGTTAAGCTATCGCTATTATATGCGGCAATAACGAAATTTAGTCTTTGTCAAGAGTTATTAGTTGCCGTTGCATAATTACTCATATTTTATGTCATTAATAATTTATATATAAAATAATATTTAATCATGAGTTATCTTACCTTAGTTGACGGCTTAAGCTCTGCTGAACTTGTGATCCCACTCATTTTTGCCAATTCCGAAGCGGCGAAATAAATAACTGTATTCCTTTAACAATAGAAAATATATATAATAGCACAAAAAACATTAAATCAAGTACATAATAATATCTGATAAATCTGATTGATTATTAGTAAATGGTACATAGTAGGACATCAAGTTTTTAACTGTTAGTGGGTGGTCAGTGGTTTGGATTTTTCACAAACTAACTTTTCTTTTTTTTTTCGACGGAGGATCAATATCAGTGCAACAAATTGTTAGTATTGTTAATGTTTTTTATGTTATTGTTCGGCACAACATTATAATTGTATTTTATACAAAAAGTCACAGCAACCTTAATCTTACCTTTTTAGTCAGTAACAGCAGACAGCTGATACAAGTATACTTTTACTGCAGGGTTTAAACGGCAGTTATATGCAGATTCAAATTACAAATAAATAAATAATTACATGTCACGTTGTAACTATTAAAAATTACTTTCTTACTAGTTGCTAGTTAACTAGACTTGCCGTCGCCGTCTGCCGTCTTGCCGTGTCCCTAGAATAGAATCAGTAAATATCTAATTATTCTTTCAACCTTTTTACCACTCTGACTCTGACTCTAACTCCAACTCCGTCGCAAGTATAATTATCATTCAAAAAAAGCACAAGCGTACCGCCTATTTAAATCTATGCAACTAATATTTATATATGAGAATGAAGTTATCCGAATGTGAAAATTGTCGAATGCTTTTAAAATATAATTCCTTTTTCAGTCAGCGTCAGCCGTCGCCGTCAGCAGAAAGCCGAATGCCGAATGTGATACACGTATAATAGTCAATGTCCTTGAATTTTAACCTTGGGTAAAACTTGAGCACGAGTTTTGCGTTTTTGAATTCTTTATCAGGCTCGCTGGTGAGGTGCGAATGGTATTGGGAGCGCGCAAAAATGATATCACTTGGATAGGTAGATGGGTAGGAAAAGCGACGACTTGCCCTACGCTTAAATGTGAAACGAATGGTTTTTGGCGAAATATGAGGGCATCATTTGTAAACGCTCCCTAATCTAATTCATTCTGAATTTGAGTAAGTAGACAGTAGACAACTAATAGTATAGTTTGATCTGAATTTTAAGTAATAACACAATTAGTAGTGTTATCGTTATCGTTGATTTCGATTGCATCTATTTAAAGTACATCATCATAAAATAGAATCATTGTGTCCCTTCATTTTTGTGTAATTAAGTGGAAACATTTTCCTTGCATTTGCAAGTTGATCATCTGAAAGGTAACAATAATCATGATGTACATAATTATAATGAAATTATCATACCAAATTAACTTTCGTCTTCCTTCACATTCTGTTTATTTAATCAGTTTGCAAAGTGTATGCTGTAAAGATACTTGAGACTAAATTATCATTTATCAAATTATTATTAGGACTTAAGAGCGACTGTATATCTACCACAGTAGCAGCTACAATAGGGGAAACAGGAGGAAATTATAGAACGAGGTAAATTTTGCGTATCAAGTATCAACACTTAAATATTAATCTAATACAGAATTTAATACATTATAATATATAATTAATACAGAATATATTGTAATTTATGGCTTTTACGCTTTTTAAATCTTTAGCTCACGGGAGTGGATCACGTTTCTGGGTCAGCAAAATCAGTAGCTAGTGGGGACCAAGGCAGTTAAGTTTAGCATTTGAAATCTGGTGAAGCCGGCTAGGACACTAAAGTAGCTCAAGGAGACAAAGGTAACACAAATCGCCAAACTTTGCATAGCCTGTTTGTTTCCAAATTATCTTTCAGGGGTAGCCACCATACTTTTATCACATTAACATTAAGTAACTGGCGTTGGGGCTGTGAACAAATTATGTCACGCAAATTATCTTTTAGGACACCCACCATACTTTCATCTCAAGTAACCGGCGTTGGGGCTGTGCACAAATTATGTCACGCAAATTATCTTTTAGGACACCCACTATGCTTTTATCTCATTAACATTAGGTAACCGGCGTTGGGGCTGTGCACAAATTATGTCATGGGTAGGGTCAGTGGGTCTAGTAGGACATTATTATATATATATATTTTGAAGATATATATTTGATATATATTTTGAATTTTTTTATATTCACATATATATATATATATGTATATATATATGTGAAGAATGAAGATCAAGGTGCTCTTTTATACTACTTTTACGAAGTACCTAAATATATACTATAATCTTGGTAGGTCCAGTATTTGATTTCGACATCGTATAAATAAAGTATAAATTACAGTGATCCATATTATTATATATACCATTCGTTGCAGTGGTTTTCGTTGTCGTTCTATTCACTCTCTTAAATCTGATCTTCGGTTCGTTTCATGTTCTCAGTGTGTGTCCTTGATCACTCGTGCAACAGACATGTAGTACAATGGTATGTGATTTTCCGAACCAAATAAAATCCGAATCCGAGTCTTTCAGTTTCAGTGCATTCTGTACTATTTCTATGCAATTACCAGACAAGATTGGATTACGATTGACTAGATGTGAGTATATACGAGAGTTCTTTCATTAATAGTTAATATTAGGTAACTAAAAGTATCATCTGCACAAATAACCTATATTTGAGATATACATCTACGAAATATTTAAGCTTATGACTGAAGGGTGGGGGTCATTCATCAATTATGTCATGGTTAGGGTCAGTGGGTCTAGTAGGATATTCATGACTTCCCATATTACAGATATACATCTACAAAATGGTTAAGCTTATGACTGGGGGGTAGGGGACATCCATAAATTATGTCATAGATTCAATGGGTCTAGTAGGATATGCATGACTTCCCATATTAAAGATATACATCTACAAAATGGTTAAGCTTATGACTTTGTGGTAGAGGACATTCATAAATTATGTCACTAGAAGGGTATGTTCTATTTAACGTGCATGATACACCATATAAATTTGTCCTAAATAGTTTCTGTACTATCAACCATTAAATTTAAGGAGCCGAAATCAATTCTGTAACAAACCTATAATACAAATATGCAGTCGGTTTGACAGTTGCTTGCAAAGAAAATACGGTTGCCAAAATTTATTGCTTCTTAATTGCTTGCGACTCGCTTGCTTTATTATAACATAAATGCTAATAATACCTAAACACGAACCAAAATGAAATTCGTATGTAACATAAAAAATAAAAATGTGATCCCTAGGCTCTTGCGGTACAGTGTCTGTTAAACAAGAGCTTATATCACCAACGCCTGAACTACTTTCTATAAAACTAAAAACATAAATATGACAAAAACCATAAATGCAACATACCAAAATTCTTTAGAGCGTAATTTTCCAAAAACTATGTAGGTCTGAAAAACTTAGAATATTTTTGAAAAGTTCCAACCGGGACACCTAAATGAGTTAATCTTTGAGTTGGAGCAGTCGATTTTTTCAAGAGTAGGTTTTTTCAAAGGGAAAGAGATAATGCAAACGATCTTATTTTACAATATGCAAAAGTCGACGCAGTTAACCTTGTAAACAGCAGAAAGTTTAATGAAGCGAAATTCAAATGGTTAACTAAAGTAACTAAGTATCTGGAGTACTTAGATTAAGTAAGAAAATCTAAAACAGGTCAAATTCCATACCCAATACATTTTGACATGACAGGATGTCAAATGTTAATTGTTACTGATCCTCTTAATCCTTTATTCATATGTTTCATTAAAATAACAGTGTCCTGTTCACGAAAGAATAGAGCAACTTGTATCTATATGTTCACGCTTTGATGAAGACGATTTGCACACAATATTGAGAATGATTAACGAAGACGCTATTGTCAATTTTCACAGGTGTCCACTTCGGGACTGTCTAGAAACTGGGGTTAGAAGAACTTTTAAAGTACTTCGTAATAACTCAGTTCCGTTACTTTATTTCACTCCAAATAATTGCCAACTCAAGAATAGCATGCTAAAAGTTAACGTTTTAAATATTATTTACAATTTATTTGCATGTTCTCTGTGGATTCAATCACGTGGTCATTTTATGACAGTTTACCCGCACAAAGGCAAATGGTTATTGTATGATGTAACGTTTATAACTAAGCGCATAAGAGTGTCTCACTGTATTCCCACTCATACGAGAATGTCAACGGCTTGGTATAAGTCTCAGTAGTGACAAGCTTATTCTGTTTTGTGAATTATTGTTATTTACGTTTTTGTAATATTCATCGATGTTCTATTTTTGTATTTCACATTGCAACATAACCAGTTCGTAACTAATAGCCTTTTGTCTAATCTAATTGGTTGTTTCTATCTTGTTTCAGGTGTTCTTCTAATTTCTAATTATTCTTTGTATTTTCAAATATATATACGTTTGTATTTCTATGTTTATCTTCTAGAATTATTGTAAGGTCAATCTTTTTTGTAATAATCAAATCGTCAGTGTTCCATTGCTAGTTATTTTAATTAGCTTACGTAGTGTACACAGTGGCATGATGGCATGATTTATTTTTTAATACATGGACAAGTGTGTATCTGGGGTTGATTTAATATCTTTGTTGATTCTTTGGCATTTTTTAACGGTGACAGTAATTTATGTTGCACGTGTGGTGGTGGATTTATTACTAAGCGTAACATATATTTTCTAAGCACAATTGTTTTTCTTAAGTTAATATCGTAAAAAGTAGTTACAAATTGTATCTGTACAATAAGTAATATAAGCATAAATATCGTAACAGGTAGATAAAACGTAAATTAGTTTTTTAAAGTATTGTAATGCAAAACTTTCTTGTAATATTCAAATCGCCAATGTCTTGGTATTCTATGTTACATGCCAATATACATTTTTTGTATTTTTCTAGTTACCGGTCTAACTAATCTAATTAGTTGCTTGTACGTTGTTTTAGGTGTTCGTATTATTATTGTTGGTCAACTCTTATAATAAACATTTTTCTGATTTTAGAACTGCATTCAAACTAATTGTTGTGTGTTTGTAAATTCTTGTTTCTGCTTTGTTTACTCTTGTCTTTGGTTTTGAACGTATGTGCCTGTTTAAGCATCGTTGTTTGCACATTTGGGGCTTAGAAATTACATTTTGAGCTTAATGTGTTTTTAATAATCGATATGAAATACACAAAGTAAAAAAAAACGTTTACTGGTGTGAATTTGTTGTTAGTTGCTCACTAATTATTTAAGCGTATGATGTATTAGATGGTAGATTTGAGTTGGATGTTAGAGGTAAAAAATTAAAACTGGAGTGTGTGCTGGAATTTTTCTATCAGTTTGTTTTTACTCTTGCTATTAGTAGGTACATTAGTGGCAGTTTTATGCATCGTTGCTAAGACTTCTAGGGCTTGTGTAAACATATTTTTATTACATTGTATGCATATTCTGTCTTCATTATTTCTTGAAAAAACTAAACGTTTATCGGTGTCATTTTATTGTTACGTTTTAATATTACTAAACCTAATAGCATTACTGATGACAATTTTTATATGCAGTCTATTTTTTCTGAGCCCATATCACAATATCATAGTTAAAAACTTACGTATAACGAAAACGTTTTGTATTTCAGTATGGAAAACAATAAAACACTTGCGGCGTGGACCACGGATCGTCGCATTCCGGGATCCATTAAAATTAAAGATTACAAAAGATATAAGATTGTAAGTCCCTATTTGTTTCAAGGCCTTTCAGCTAGCTGATCTTTGCATTAAGCTCTTCTAAATTTCGAAGTAAGTGGTATATTACATACAATTTCTAAATACAATATTCTATCCTTTACAGCCCTTGGTGCCTGTCACAGATGAACAAATGGAAGCAGGTATGTGTTTTTTTTAAACGTATGGCTTGTAAGCTTTTTTGTCTTGATCAACAATAACAATTGTAGACGTCGTTGTAAAACATGTATTGTATATAGCATGGGACAAACTTCGGGCGGATAACTTAGCCAAGTACGGTGTGATGGACAATATTCAACCGTATAGTTGGATGCCTAGTGAGAACATTTTAATCGGTTATTCACTTAAAGATGTTGGTTTTGGAAATGATTTGGTTGACGCAGAAGTTGAGGTTTTACCAGATGCTGTTGCTGATACTGAAAAAGGTTCTAATTTAGTTACACTACACTATAATTGTATTAATTGTAATATTTGTTATGTTTACATCTATATTATATTCTACATATTATTGATTTTGTTTTTTGAACTGTGAAATACAATGATCGTCGCAGTTTTGATGAGGTTCTATTGAAGGAAGACTTTCGAGAACCTGGGGATAAAGAAAATCCAACTGAAGGTATGTTTAAAAATATTAAAATTGTCAATGCAGGACACTTAGGAAAATTTTCATGTGAAACATACAATGCACGTATAGCAAAATATACCAGCTGTAAAACGTGTTATATGTTATTTGAAATAATATTATTTCTGCTTTGACTCACATATTTTTTTGTTGGCGAAGAGTACAAGGCGCGAATGACATTCGACCAAAAGTGAAAGCTTAAAAAGAGAATGGCTAAAGACCCCGGAGGGAAGAGAGCAAGAAAATCTAAAGAAAAAGATGCGAAAAAGCAAGTAAAAGGCTGCTTAAGCTATCGACTAGGTTTATGCTAATTATAAAACTAATTTTGTTAGATGTCAGAACCTGAACCAGTTAAATAAATTTATTTTATTTTATGTGTGATTGTTAGCTATATTTTAATATTTTAATGTACGTTTGTCCTAAGTCGTACATAACTTATTCCTTAATTAAATATTTAGCTAGCTGCTCATGTTCGTATAACTGACCCACTATTGAATTTTTGAATTCTTGTCGTGTGTAACATTTACGTGCTAATGCAAGCAACAGATATTTTGTTTTCAGTTGCGGTTTCAACGTAGGTTAGGACCCGTTTAAGTTAAACCTAACGAGTTATTTTTATTTTATTTAGCACTAATCCACGTGGACACAGTCAAGGCCAATATGGCCTATTGCGGACAAACTTAACAAGTTAACTCAGACAAATACTAACGTTAACGACCACTTCTCGCCCCCTCCTGCTACAATTCCTATCAACACTCGTACCCCACCCACTCATATTATTCACACTCGCACCACGTACACATCCATTGTTAACGCTCTTACGCTGCCTAATCATATCATCGACACTTTAATTACTAAGCTATTTTTAAACAATATCTATCGTACCATGTCTACGCGTGTGCAAAATTCGTACAAATCCAACCTGCGATGGTGCTATTCTTGCCAAGCTCAATAATAGCAGCTTAAATCATTCGTAGCCCACTCGCGATTGTGCTATTACTACCAAGCGCACTTGTATCGGCGAAACTCATTCCCAACTAAATGAAACTTGGGCTGCTGATACTAACAACACTAGTACTGTCACTTTTCGTACACCGTCAACCCTTATTAACAAAACTTGTACTGCCAAATTAATTTAAAATGACACCGCAGGACTAACCAAATCCGTCCTTTATAACTAAATTTCTCTTTTAACTGTTTAAGGAATTTTTCTGTTAAACAGTTATAAAAAATAAATAATTTTAATCTCAGTAAAAGAGCATATTGTGAAGCCTTAGCGTGTCCTCACACGTTTGCACCTCGAAGTCAGCAGTTCTTTTCTCGTTCGGCTTTGTAATATTTTTATTTTCATTAACAATTCTTTATAAGTGACCTTGAATTCCAAAAGTTTTAGCAAATATGTCTCTTTTCACTGTTTAATCTCTAATAGCAGGTCCCTTATAAGCGGATAATTTTAAAATTGTAACAACCTGGCTGATTAAATATTTTATATTTTAAGCAAACAAATCCCTTTAAAGTGAATTTGCCAGTACTTTAACTGACGCTAACTACCTGGGACTTTACTACAAAAACATTGATTTCCAACTACATCCAAATCGCTGTATGCTCAGCATGTACTTACGTCCTATGGTCGACAAATCTGTCTCGAATCTTTTCGTATTACGGCATAGTCTACTCCAGATATTTATTTTATTACTGACGGGATTTTGGCTTTTGGCTTTCGGGTAACTTATCTATTTACTGATCCCATCAAAGCATTCGGATATATTATTTTATTTACTAACAGGATTCCAACTTTCGGGTAACTTCATTCTTATTATTTATATACAGCTTATAGTCTCACCTACGTTTAATAGTGATTTAAGCTTAAGCTTCTTTCCTAGAACAACTCTGGCTATTTATTAGATTAGATGATGAGCCTGGGGGTCGTCCATAAATGATATCATGGAAAGGGTCAATGGGTCTACTTGGATATGGATAGGGTCCCAGAAATGGCGATATTTCGATGATATCATTTATGGACGGCCCCTAAAGCATTTATTGGAATAGTCATGTTCGTCTGTCTGTCCGTCTGTTGACCGTACACTTCAGGTCTTAGTTTTAAACATATTTTCTTCAACCAGCTTTTGAGCTACCACAAAAGGAGCAGGCAGGCAGGTCTGTATTTTTATTTTTAATCCACTCCGACTGTCCTTTTTTTACGATTAACAATTTAATGGACCCCAGTCAAAACATATATAAGTAAATCATAGCAAAAACGGGTGAATGGGCCGGACATAAATTTACCAAATTGTTTGACCCACCCACCTACCTTGTCAACATCTTTACTGTTAACAGTAACAACGTCTACAAATGGTGCAGGGTGCAGCCCAAATTTTAAATTAATTAATTTAAGTTAATGAATAAATATAATAATAATTACTTTTAATTTAATTTTGTTTATCTAAAATCAAAGTCACTAACATAATTACAGTATTAATAGCAGCCTCCGTGAGGGACGTCACCTAAATTTTTACTCTCTTAAGGCCCCCTTTTTGACCCTCTCGCATGACGTAGCTTGATCATTTCATAAATAAAAATTGTTTTACTGATTTAAAACAATACATATCTACGAATAATTCGTACCCTCCGCCCTCCCCACTGGTGCCAGCTAAACTCGTACCTACTAGCACATTTGTACAGGCGCTATTCTTGCAACGTTCACTTGCACTTTACCCACTGGTAATAGCCATAACTCGTGCAACGCCCACTCGTATAGGTACTGCTCGTACCTAGCCAGCTCGAGCCTTTTCTGCTGTTGCTGACTCTCATTATACCATATGGATTAAAATTGAGTAGCTAAATGTCGACATGCGTTTAAATGCAAAATGTTAAAACTGGAATAACAAAAAATAGTACAAAATTATTTGTCTGATATTTTTATAAAAAATAATACCATAAATTAGCTACATTTTCATGGAAAGAATAGTTGCGCATTTTTGCGCGTAAGTAGTAAAATCTATTTTTAAAGTTTATTTCTGATCACTTACAGGAGCCGTACACAAATAACGTCACCACTTATAACGTAAATTTTGGGAATTACCCACCCACTCTGTCATCCTCTTACACATTGCTTAAATGACAACCGTTAACAGGGGGTGTCATATTTTTTTAACATAACCTACCCCTAACTTTGATGACGCCTTTTGTGTCCGACCCATTGCGAGTAAATTCCATATGTACATGAATTTGTTGAAAAAACTTGTCGAAAAATTTCGAGCAAGATTCAGCTCCCATACCAGCACCACTTGTACCACTTTAACTCGTACCTAGCCCCCTTGTACCTTCGCTTTTCTTATCAAGCCCAATTGTACCAGCATTGCTCGTATCCTTTCCATTCGTACCAGCAAAACTCATACCTAACCCGCTTTTATGGGCTCTAACTGCGATGGTTTTATGTAAGCCTTACTACATCAACAATGTTTTTTATTGATTAGAACAATTTTGATGCACAACAACACAACTAATATTAGCTGTCAAAATCTACTTTTATTCATTCTAATAAAAGCAAAATGTATTACGCTTTACTTTTTCCCTACCTATCAAGAAGGTATATTTTATCATGCAGTGAGCGTGGATAATTTAATAATATTTATTTAGGTAGGTAATTAATGCTAAGACAAATGTGAAATGCATTTTATGTTGGTTCTCAGAAACTTTAGGTATTTCCTAAACAAAAATGATGAAAAAAAAACAGCAAAACATTTTATCCCACGCTTTAGTAATGCCTAATTAGCCATATAAAGTTCCATCAGCATTTCAGGGTGGGTCTTGACAAGCGTCTTGATTGACTCTGTCTCGACCATTCTCTTCTTGTTCCTTTTTTTGTCATAATTCATTATTATTAACTTGATATTGTGTAAGTAAAATTAAATTTAAGATGAAAAAATAATTTGTATAAACAAAGTAGTAATTATTACTGTTTTAAGAGTTGGCTTTAAAATTTAAAAGAAAACATTTTCTTACATGGACAAGAAAAGTTCCTTCATTATCTCAGGATGAGATCCCGCCCCAAGTCTTTTGAATGCTTCTGTTCCACTCAATTTCTCCTTATTGCTGAAAATACACGAAATAAATAATTTGCAATTTTTTAATTTGTGTTAATGACCTGCTGAATAACCTAAATGAAACCTTTAAACCACCAAAAATAATTGAACTATTTGTTTTCCTATATTTAAATTACAAATGGATAAAGTTAATTGCAGTCATTTTCAAAGCGTTACAGTTGTAAAGATACGCCAAACTGAGGAGCTCAATAGAATTCTCGATTTTCACATCCAGCTGCAAGAAATTTTCAACATCTAACTTCAAGTCGAGCAATTCGTACTTGTCCGAAATTCGGAGTAAGTCAGGACTGAATTTTCTATCTGATGATAGTTGTGTTTTTCCGCTGTACATAAAATCTACCATAGCGTCAACAATGTTTTCCTCAAAGTTCTTGATTTCAACAGAATTCATCTTAGCTTCTTGCATGTCGGAACGAAACATTGCAGCAAACACAGGACTCCGGGCTAAAAAAATAATTATAAATATTTATGAATACATACCACGTTGCGTAACATTAAACAAAATTCAATGTAATTAATGCCTAATACTTCATTAGAAAATTAAGCAAATTTTAAAATTATAAGCCTGAATTTAATTTTACAAGTCAAAGCAATTTTGTGCACGGATATATTCTTCGTTGCGGTGATGAGCTGAACAACTTCTAGATCACCAGATTTGAGGGCAGTCTGCAATGATTTGACGATACAGTCTGAGTCTGAGCTATTGACAATTTTAGAAGTGACATTTGAATGTACCAGTCCCAAATTTATAAAAATGACACAGTGAAAGGTGATAACGTTGTTTGATACCCAAGCAGCACATCCACACTTTTTAGACGCGTAAAAGTAGTAGAAAAAGTGAACGTGTAGGCGTACACGTTTATTACACGTTCAATATACGTCAATTTATAAACGAATATTTATAAACCTAATTTAAACGTTGAATTATAGGCTTTAGTTCGCCAATATTTCAACGTGTTCAGATACACGTCTAAGAGACGTGAATTCAACGTTCATGAATACTCGCGCGGTATTTATATGAAAATTTAGAAGGGCAGGCATGCGCAGCATGGTTGGTGTTAGAGGAGAGAGCGACCAGCACGAGGAAGGACAGACAGCCATGGCGGAGCAGTAGAAGAATCCTCGGCTGGAACGGGATTCTACTTTTCTTAGTATCGAGGGTTCTTTCAAAGTTGGAACTTCTTTTTGCATGAATTAACTAGCCTAAAGTGTTTTTTTAGTGTTATTTTAAATATTAGTATACAATTATTTATTTTAACAGTAGTAAACCTTAAATAAAACAGTGCAGTGCCTACTTTGAAAATCATATAGTGCAATATTGCTTTTGTGTCAATATACTTACCATTAGTTTGCAGCCGGGTTTTCAATACTTAGCTGTTGGCTATTTATAATGTATAAGCAAGTCGTAGGTGAGATCGTACAATAATAACAGTGTAGTTTGTCCGGGATAAGAACTTCTTCAAAATAGTTCGTACTAATTACCTTGATTTCACTATCCGGCTTAGTAGAAGGATGACGTTTAGCCCACACTCGAGTTAAAAATAGTTAACTCGAGTGATCTACAGTAACTGTAGTTAAATTGGTTTTCCAATTTAATTCTGGTTGAAGTCACTAGCCGAATCAAGGTTTTCCTATTTGCACCCGTGTCTGCACTTTTATTATGAACGATATAACCGGCTGCTGACTGTCACTGCACTGCCATTATTTCCAACAAATAATCGGGCTTATTTTGTTTTACTTAATTATCAACACTAGTTTAATATAATTATTAGTTGACACTGAAAAAAGAGAGATTTATGAGCCGTGTGTTTCCTATTTTAAAGAAAAGTATCGATTGAAGAATATCGTGGTAATTGGCCTTTATATTGGGGCAAGAGGATCATTGTCAAAATTTTTTCAAGAATTTCGATCTAAGTTTAATTTACCTTCACAATTATTGGAAGAAATTGGATTATATGCTCTTAGAGGATCCATCCAGATTTATAATCATCATATAAATAATTATTAGTGATAAATACTAATATTTTCGTTAATCACATATTAATACTATAAAATGTTGTGTATTGTATACTGAGTCGTAAGGCTATTGTAGTTGTACAACAGTGACTGAATAAAGTTTGTATATATACTGCTAAACAACATTATGGGTTTTATTTACTCACCATCAGTTAGATAATGCCTTCATAGTAGTGCATAGTTTATGTAAGTGAAGTTGTGTGAAAAGTTATGTCGATCGATAATTTTAAAACTTCAGTGAATAATATTATGACCGCTTGACCGCTAGTCGTTGATATCTTCCTGTTTTACAAAGTGGTGTTAATAAAGAAAAAGTAAATAGTTATTGTGTGATAATAATATTAGTCAGTAATACGTTTAAGATGTACGTTAACATTGTTTTCTGATCAGTCCTTGTAGCAATAAAAATAAAAATAATAAAATACAGATTAATTAGAAGCTAGTTGAATTATTTTGTGTCCTAATCGTTAGTTTCATAATGGTTTTTATGTAAATTGAGCTATTTGCGAAAGCGAAATTCATATTCAGGGGCCCACGTGCATACGTTTATTTAAGGTTGAAATATGAACGATGATTCAACGTTGCTACAAGAAACGTGTAAATGAAAACGTTGAATACCCGTGTAAATACATGGTATAAAACACGTCTAATCACCCGGACATTTACACGGCGTATACACCACTTTAGACTCAAAAATACACGCCTTTTCAACGTAGATTACCTCTATTTGCAACGTTGAAAAAACGGCGAATTAACGTTGATGTGCTACTTGGGTAGGTAGCTTTTTGCATTATCAGTGAAATTACTCATATGAACACGCGTATCTAACAACTGTCCACATTTAATTGTTTGGTAACGAGGTTTAGGTACACCTGTAAGCCCAATTATTTGAATTAAAACCTATTATTATACAGCCTGTAAAAAAGGCAATAAAAAGTTTTTTTTTCCATTCTTAATTGTATAGGCTTTTATAGTATAACTTATGTAGGACCATTTGACGTAAAGAGTTTTAATACAGTACCTTCAGCAAGTGCAGATTCTTCACTTTTATAACTGGCAAATCCACAAACTAGCATCTCACCGTCCTTCGATGATTCAGTTTCACCCGCAGTCAGTAAACGCAAATCAAGCTGACTGTCGTTATCATCACTTGCAATAATCAACAACAAATGCCTAAAAAATGTAAAAAATGTAAAAAATACTTTACAAACAAGTTACTTGCAAATAGCTAAAACTCGTAATATTTGAAAGTAATAATTATTTTTTAAAACACACCATGAGTATTTGAGAGCATTTCCACCAGAAAACACAGGTGATTTAATTGGGTTTCCTGATGCTTGTAAATTTACAGGTGAGAACAGATCAACTTTCCAATGGAATTTAAATTTTTCTATCACCATCTAAAATATTAATTGTCAATTTAGTTAATGTTGCATTTAAAATTGAAATTGTAAACAATTCAACTTTGTACTAATGGACTCACCATCTGTACACTTTTAATAATATTTTGTTTCAAAATTTTAGATTGATTATTCAGTATTTTTACCTTAGTTAAAGCCTCTAAGTCAGTTTAGTCAGTCGAACCTCTCACATAATTACTCATCGTTGAGTTCTTCACAGGCAACGGAAGGAACGCCGACCTTTTAACAAACAGAATGAGATAATTAGTGGAATCAGTCGAGCCTTGTCTTTTTGTCAAACACGCTCAAGAAAACTTTTAGAAATTACTGAATAATATTTAGTCAATTTTCCGAAGTCCCACTTCTCTCTTCTTTTCACAACAACGTTAAACATACAGGGAGACGTCAATTCCCATACTTAAATTGTAAATTCCCCATAGCGATATAATATACGTACGTTTGCAAGTCAATTAGTTTAAATGTTATATACGTTATATCAAACATATAAACTATAGTACTGGCTATATTATTAACATACTCGTGTAAATAAGATATGTAGGAAAGGTCGAGGTCGTTAAGTTATACGTTGAACCAAAATTCTTAAGTAAATAAAAACAAAACAAACTGATACGTTACATGCCAGAACTAGAAGTGCGGCATTTGAATGCTTATCTGCTGCTTTTTCAGCTGTTGGTCATTTTTATGACTAACTAGTATGAAATTTTTTCATGTCTTCAGTATAACCACAATTTTGACACGATGACTCATTGACTCATGACTAACGAAATAATGAAATGCATACCATGTACCTAATATACCAGACAACTTAAACTATGTTGTTTATGTATTTTACATGCACTCCCTACAAATACAACGTACTCAAATATTAAGTGTAAATATTTAATTTTTGAATATTTCACGAACATAACATAATTAGGGAGTTTTAACAACGGGCGAAAGCGCTGTCTCATTCACACCCAATGACCCAAATACATTAATACCAAATATTGTTTTAGGTTTATACAACATTTTAAATGCCTGTTCGACTGATTGTGAGTACTTTTTATTTTGTTTATTATATTAAATTAATATTATTTGTCAAATTATTTTTGTATAAAATTGGACGTACTATATGTAATCAGTTTAATTTTATATTGTATTTATTTTAGTTTGAATATGAGGAACTTATTTTTCGGTAAAGGCTGAAACTCCCGCTTATTAAAGATAGCCTTATCCTTTATGAATTTACCTCACGGATTCTTATTAGTGAAAAAAGAAGTCAGCACTCATTGTAAGTCATACAATAATCCTCGTGACCAAAAATTAGTGAGCATTTTTGCTCACCAACAACAACAACAACATACATAGCTACAACTTTATTTTACTATTTAAATGCCATTATGTGATAACTGATAACATTAAAAAATCCTTTTTATGTAAAATTTTTTGTCATTTCAGTGTACATTAATTATTAGTTACCACTATTTAAAATATCATGAAATTAAAAAAAAAATAAACCATGTATGTTGGCGTTTGTGCAATTAATTAGAACATGCAAAGAAATATTTCGTGACAAATGTCATCGTCAGCATTATTTAGCTTAAGAAATTTGCTGAGCTCCGTTTTTATCTCTTTACTGGACCTGCTGTACAAAATAAATAACAAGGTCATTATATTTTTATAAATGACTCCATTGTATTCATGTTATTAAAATGGTAACAATGGCAATTTTATAAATAAAAATAATTAATAACATGCACCAGCGCTTACCACTTATTCTTCATCCATTCAACAGAACGCTGTTTTAGGTCCTCCCTCCCATAAAGCATCCCTGCTTTAAAACTCATTACCACCAGTTCAGACGTGAATTCAGAATTTGGGCGGCTGATAATATTTTCAACACAGAAATCCGACAGATCTTTAACTTGGTATTTGTGAGCCAACTGTAGTATTGGCAAAGTGGTACTTACAGTCCAATCATCAAGAGATTTGTTGCCAGCAGTATTCTCGGAGTAGCGCAAGCCCATTACTTCATATAGATATGCTAAAAACAGCTTAAACGAATTTAGTGGAGTATCGCTCTCCAGTTCAATGACACCCATTTTCTTTTCCAGCATGTTGGTCGTGAACATTTTGGAGAAAACAGGACTTTGAGCTATATTGAAAAAAGAAATAATGGCCTTTATAATATATACATATATAAAGTTATGCGTGTGTAACAAGTAACAAGTAAAAAATAAAACAGATTATTCAAATTCAAAAAGTGTCGAGGTAACATTAACCTGCAAGAATGACGAAATGTGCTCCCATTGTCTGCGGCGGTGTTGACATGATTTTGATAGTTACGTCAGATGCAACATCCAGAAATTTAAGCTTTGATTCCGTTTTAGGTACAAATAAACTGACAGTCACAGATGGGACAGACAATTTGTCGGACTGAAATATTTGTATTTTTGATGCGTCCATCAGGCAATTGTCGTCGCATTCAACTAGTTGCTGATCCAGAAGAAGAGGACACAAGTAAAGACGAGCTCTGAATTCAAAACCGACAGACGCGGCCAAAGGTTTGCCAGATTCTAATTTAAATTCAGTCACATTTCCTAACTCAGCTTTTGAGAGAAATCCCGATTTTTTATAATGCGTCAGTTCTTCTGAAAATGAGTACCCATAAGATTGATGAATTTCACAAGGCCCACTTTCGGAGTCCAAATGAAAATCTACAAGAATTCGAAAACGATCGTCATATTATATGTTACCTAGCTAGCTACACTGCTTATAGATGCTAATAGATTGTTTTTACTATCACATACATGTACATACCATAATAATTACCTATATAAAAATCACTACGTGAGTGAATTGTAAAACAAAATATTTCTTACTTTTAGTGATTGCCTTCCTTTCATCTTTTTCATTCCGAAAGGTCATTTTAACAAGGCATATGTCAAATTTCCAAATGAATGATCTTGAAAGCTGCTGCTTTCCGTACATGAAATTACTTTTTTTACTGTTTGACTTTGGCAGGTAGCAAAGTGTAAGGTCCACCTTATCTGTTTTGTCAGACGAGCTCAAACAAACATGAAATTGAATTGTTTTATGAAAATAATCCCACCCATCACTCGATTCCGAAAATACATGTTCTTTGTTTAATATCGGTTCGAACTCCAGTTTGGAGCCACTAACAACAAATTTCCATTTTTTCCCGTTGATTTGATCTTTTTTCTCGTAGCTCCAGTCCGTGGAAGCGAACTGTTTTTTCAGCTGAATCCACTGCCACTGCAATATAAATAAAACACTGTTTTTATTTGGTAACATAATTCTAATTTCAAAATAAAACTTTGGGAACTCTGTTCTATATAATAAATAAATATTCATTAGGTCGATTTAACTAAATTTCATACAACCAGACTCAACCAGTCACAGAGGGTAAGGAAATAGGAGGCTACCGCGTTAGATCGTCTCGGTCTTTGTACCCTTTCACCTATCCCCGTCCCCTCCTCCACAGTAAAGGAGTCCCATTCCCTAGGCCCCTACAGTAAGTAGTGGTCACTAAGGAGCACCGAAGGAGATTGGGTTTCAATCAACCATCCAGAGACGTTTACCGTACAACACAGAGCCGTTAACGATTAGCAGTGGCTGAGGATCGAAGCCAGGTCTGAGGCTGTAAAGTTCGTTACAGTCTGCAGTCGTAATTGCTCACCCAAGTATACCTGCTACTCTGTACTATATGCCAATGTATAGATGTGCCACCCAGGCTAAAAATATACCTTAATGCATGCTCCCATCGATTGTTGTTGTGGATCGTTACTAAATAAGTGGTAATTTGTATGACATCATTTATTGACCATACTAAGGTTATTGTGATGGCTAGGAGCGTGGCTGAACTAAATAGGTAACGGCAGAACCTATTACGTCTTAGGGCCTAGAATTCTCGGGGCCGAATAGTAGAAATGAGGGGACAATTAATCCCGGTACCAATATTCGGTGAACAATTAATAACTACTTCGGACCTTTGGGCGAAAAGCCAGATTTTTCTAATTTGTTCTAATATTCTTTCCCTAGGTATGCTGGCATTGTAAAAACTGCTTTGTTTTTAACTAGGTAAGAAAATACGATATAAAGCTTATTAAAGTTTTAAACCTTTTAAGTACGTAGTATCTAAACTTACACTATTAACTGATGCAATAACTTATCGCGAGGAAAATTAAATAACACACATTTAAATACTCTAATAGGTGAACATAAAAAAATAACCTTTAATGTAGCCTTTAGAGCAAATAATTTTCTGTGTCTGATGAAACGCTTAAAATAGAGCAGAGAGCTAATAATTACGAAACAATTCTCTAACATGTGTACCTTAGTTTGTGACATTTCCATTATGTTCTTGAATTGCGTACCTTTTTACGACAGCGTAGTGGTATGCTCACTAGTTGTTTAATTTTGGCTGGGGATGAAATGTTCAAGGTTACTGTATGTATGTATGAGTTTAGAGATTTTCAACCTGAGGTTATATCCCACTCAACTTTACTGTGTGATTTGAAGTTCCCGCGAAGTAGTATTATACTAAATCGCATTGGGCTTCGCATCGTATTTTACTTTACTTTAATTACCTACACTTGTAGTATTTGGATAAGTCGCTACTTGCTGCGGACCACTTGGCGATAATTTATTTAGTATCCTTATTCAGGAGCTATTTCAACTTTCCGCCCAAGATTGCTCTTGGGCGAGGAGGAGCGGTTGGGTATCGATCAAGTAGGCAGAGTTCATCACGCTCTGACTAAATGAAATACTTACGCCCGCTTGCACACCCCGCCAGTTAGCCCTCCAATCCTCCACGAGGGAAAGTACAGCAGCTACTTGCAGAATGGATTGGAGAGTTATATTGAGTTGTCATATTATGTTCATGCTCACGCTCGGCATTGAGCTGACTCATGTCGTCTATTACTGCTATCGCCTCTGTCTCCATCAGTATTAAACTGATACAGATAAACGAAAGCAAACTCATATACCTTGAACATTCAAACAACTCTCAAACCCCCCTCCCCAAGCCAAGTATTACCACTGTACCATTCTCATGCGAGAGGGTCTAAACTGACTACCGGCTGCGGTTCCCCCGGCGCATTCAAAAAAGAATTAGCCGAGGATTATTTAGGACAGAGCAAGCTCCCCTAAGCCACGAAGCCGGGTTGTTCAAGGTTACTGCTTGTGATGAAATGACTAGTATGAATAATTTTGTCGGCGTACGAGGGTTTATTTCTGCGCACTCATGAATTGGACTGCATTTTTTTAACAACGCATGAGATAATTCTTATGCGTTATGCGCATTTAATAAATCGTGTACTTAATTTTAATTCCGCTTTGCTCAACAAAAGTACTTTGATAAATACATTTAGTAAATAGAAAAAGTTGATCACGCCACAATTTGTGATCACATGCTTCATGTACGACTCAAGTGTTTGTATTGTTGTATGACTATAATTGGTACTATTCAAAGCTACTAATATCAACTGTAAATTCCACAGCAATACGATATACTAAGGACTACGTGCCACTTCGTTTTAGTGCCATATACTTTATATCCAACTTACAAGGGAATGACGCCACATGATGGACCCATAATTTCGAAATACAAATTTAAAAAACTCAGGCTACCTTTAAATAGTACAGATCCAAAGTTACTCGAGAGCATTTTATGTTGCTTGCCTAGAATGGCGCGGCAAAGTTTCCAAAAATTGAAATGTTTAAATTTTGCCGCCCTTTAGCTTCTACATTTTTCAACTGAATTTGATGGAATTTTATTTTTTCTGATTCTGAGGCTGATATCTAAAAAGCAATTGCAGGATTTTTGAAACTGCAAAGTTTTATCAAAAAATCTAGAAAGCCCATCATTTTTGAGGACCGGTTTAAAAAACGAATTTAAAAAAAAAATTTCAAACAACCAAATATTTAGACAACGGCTTTAGCTTCTGAAAAAAAGAAATTTCATAAAAATCGGTTAAAGAATGTAGAAGTTATAGGGCGGTAAAGTTTGAAATTTTGAATATTTTAAAAACTTTGCCGCGCCATTCTGGGCAACTGACGCGAAATGCACTCGAGTTACTTTGGATTTGTACTATTTAAAAGTAGCATAATGTTATGAAATAGGTCTTTCCAAATTTTGTTTCGGTCATGTTCTGTCATTCCATTGTTAGTATTTAAAACTAATGGTAAATGAAGATGTGGAGGAGCTAGCAAATCGCTAAGTTAAATATTAAACTGAAATTCTTAAGTAAATAAAAGCAAACTACAGTATATCCTATAGTCGTGGGCGGGTCTGTAACAGTATGCGGATTTGAGAGGTCTCAGTTTGAATAGTACGCGGGTCTGTAATAGTATGCGGGTCTAAAAGGCCTCAGTTTAAATAGTACGTGTGTCCGATTCTCTGCGTTTTTTCTTGCCATCAGATTAGTTTTACACAATTAGCTATTGTATTGGCCTATGCCAAAATGCATTAATTTTTTGCATGCGTAGGTAGGCACTTACTAGTAATAATAGTAATGGTAATTATTGCTGGTAATAATTACTGTAATAGTACGTGGGTCTGAGAGGTCCGAATTTGGATAGTTCGCTGGGAGTACAATTATAGGATATACGGTCCATTATACGTTGCAGACCAGACGTGGCATTTTAATCATACTTATGTTGCTTTTCTAGCTCGTGATTATTTGAATCAGTAAGCAGTATTACATTTTCATTCCTTTATTCCAGTCACAATTTCAACACGATGACTCATTGACTCATGACTCACGACATCATGAAATGCATACCATGTACTTCATTTACCAAACAACTAAAACTGTATGCTGTATAAGTATTTTAAATACACTCCCTAAATATACAACGTACTCAAATATCAAGTGTAAATATTTAATTTTTAAATGAAGCACGAACATGTCATACTGAATTTGAGCAACAGGTGAATGCGCTGCCTAATTCAGACCCAACGACCTGAATATTAATACCAAATATTTATATTTCTTTCCGTTATATCAGTATATTTTATAAGTAATTGAGCAGATATGGTATTAGAATATACCTTATTCCATGCGTGTATGAAATATGAAACTAATATGTTGAATATACAGGGTGGGCCATTTATTTCCGACTACTCTAACAGGCTATAAAAGCCAAGTTTATTATTCAAATATAACAAGCAATATACTAAAATAAAGACAATTTCTAGGAGATTTGTTTGACACCTTCATCATCAAAATTGGTTAACAGTAAGTTGCAAAATGGCCTTACTAACAAAAATCCCAGTTTTTAGATGTTTTAGATCTTAAAATTATTTTTTAACAACTTTGATTTAAATTTAAAGCGTGAAACAGTGAAGACTATCCCCACAGAACAAAATCTGTCATAAAATTTAAAACAAAACTAAAAAATTAAAAATTAAAAATTTTTAAATTTTAAAAAAATCTTAAATTTTAAAAAATCTTAAAATTTTAAAAAATTTAAAAAATTTTTAAACTAAAAATTTTTTAATTTTTAATTTTTTAGTTTTGAAATTTTAAATTTCATGACAGATTTTTTTTTGTAGAGATTGTCTGCATTGTTTTACGCTTTAATTTTAAATCAAAGTTGTTAAAAAATAATTTTAAGATTTAAAACATTTAAAAACTGGGATTTTTGTTAGTTAGGCCATTTTGCAACTTACTGTTAACTGATTTTGATGATTAAGATGTCAAACAAATCTCCTAGAAATTGTCTTTATTTTGGTATATTGCTTGTTATATTTGAATAATAAACTTGGCTTTTATAGCCTGTTAAAATCGTCGGAAATAAATGGCCCACCCTGTAGTATGAACATAAATATTTAATTGTATAATTATACTAACAAGAAAAGGTCACGACACGGGCGCCGATTTTCAACTTAAGATTATGTGCACAAAATGCACATTATTGCTTTGAAACTTCATGATTGAAACTTCAAATGCACATCCGTACGTAATTATACGTACGGAGCTAGTGCAGCAGCATCTTCAATCTTTTGAAAATTCCTCTTGTATGACATGACGGTTTCAGTTCCACTTTGATAGTTGCATTGCTTGGTAAAAATCCAACGAGGTTGCTTAGGTCAGAAATACGCTTTTAAAGGAATATATTGTGCATTTTGAAGTTTTAAGTGCACACAATATGACAAAAACACATAAAAGTAGTAATAGTTATGGGATAGTCCATAAATGACGGCGGTATATAGGGCGGATGAGATTACATGGAACATTTTGCACTTTTCAAAAAATCTTAATTAACATTTGACGCATGTTTCTGATTTTAGTTTTATGACATAGCTCATTTTGATTCTAGTTTAAATTGGATATCGGTCATTTTGGTTCTTTACAGACGATATACATAGTTTGGAATATTTTGAGTATCAATCAGTTTGTTTAAATTACTAACCCTTTAATAGTTTTCAAATTTTAAATTGAAATTAAGTTCAATACCAATCATGACTTATAAGTACTAATGCTTTAAAATATTGAATTAAAGGCACTCCTGATGTAGTATTTGAAAACATAAAATCTCACGGAATTTAAAAAATAATTTTCAAACTGGAGTCGATCAAAGAGACTGAATTCTGGGACAAGGCTAACGGCTACGTCTTTGACAATACTGTCACAATTTTTTGTAGAAACATTATCAATTGTGGCGCAAAGCACAGTCTGGTTTCAAACAGTGTTGTGCGGAACATACTTTTGCCTTAACTTTACAGTAGGTAGTGTGTCTACACAGCGGACGTGTGTTTCTTGTTTGTGCTCATACTAATTATTACTGCCTATTCACATAATTTATTACATTGTTGAAATATTGGCCCGATTTAGACAAATTATAGCTCATTTTGAAGCTCTTGCAAAAATAGGGACATTGGGGTTTTATTTTTCACTTTCGGCTCATACAACACTTTTTTAAATCAATTTTCAAAAATTTGACCAAATTCGCCCAAAAAAAACTGGCTTTTTTTCGAAATTTCAGAAACTGTTGAAATATCTCGCTGAACTCGAGCGCAGTTATATTTAGCTAATCATTACTGTTCGAATGATGTATCATATTAGCCCATACTCGTTGAGTGACCGGTCTAAAAACCGAATTTTCGGTTTCGACAAGATTTTTGCGGGAACTTCAAATTGTCTCCTAACATTATTAAGATTATGGGGCCAGACACAAATGAAGCCATCCATGTTGAGGGTGTGTCACATTGAAAAAACAATGCATGTTGAATATATCTTTTTAATCAGTGCTTACGATGGTGACAAGGTGGGTGAATCCAGAATTCCGTAAATTTGAGTGGCACCATTAGTGTTCGGCCCCAAATAGGTTTATGGTAGAAGCAGTGTACACTTGTAGCTGAGGTTTTCTCAATAGCTTAGGATGGAACGTCGGTCACTTTAATTTGTCATGAATTTTCAAGACGTAATAACCTAATGACATACAGACATACTGTCGCTTCCCTAATATCTAACTGTTACGAAAATATTTACCGCAAAAGTCTAAGGTTCACGAACAGGTAATCAGTCAGTTTCAGTTTTAATTATTATTTCTACCTATTTACCTAATATGGAACATTGTTGAAAAACTGGGCCGATTTGGACAAATTGTACATAGTTTATTTTAAAGCCCTTGCAAAAATAGAGACATTGGAATTCATTTTTCACTTTGAGCCCATACAACAATTTTTAGAGAGCATTTAAAAAAAAAAATCGAAAAAAAGCTGCTATTTTCGTGAAATTTCAGAAACTAAAAAGATCTCGCTGAACTCGAACGCAGTTTTATTCTGCTAGTAATCATTGCCGTTCGAATGACGTATCTTTTGAACCCTGTCCCAAACTGAGTGAGTTACCGGTCTAAAAATCGAATATTCGATTTCGACAAGATCTTTGCAGCAACTTTAAATTGTCTCCTATCACTGTTATCTTATGTGGGACCAGACACTAATGACGCCATCAATGTTGAGGGTGTGTCCCATTGCAAAAACAATACTTCTTCAACATAAATATTCAAGCGATGCTCACGAGGGTTACGCAGGGAGTGGATGGGTCCTAAAACTTGCTAAAGTTGAGTAGCGTCAATGGTGTTTGGCCCCTAATTTGGGACAACTAAGTTTTGGTTACTACAATGATAATGGTTTAAATTGCTGGGGGATTGCAAAAATATCAAGAAGTTATTATATATCCCTTCCCTGCTAATGAACAAATACATAATATCTTACAGCATGTGTGTACATACTGCAAATGCTCCAGTTGCACCCCAAAATGCAATATTAAATCTGAATTTTACAGCAAAACACTTTTTTGCGTAGGAATTTCCGGGGTAGGAAATGTCCTGCAACATTGGGTCTTATAATTTGGAACTCGAACTCGGACCTCAAGGGTAACTTGGAAATCTTGCTACGCTCCACTTTTCAGTGGAGCAGAATGGACTTAGTGGAGTGCAGCTTTAAGTTCTGTGTTCCCCCCTCCACTCCATGAGTTTGGACACCACTTGGACGGGGATGACTACGGGCATCTAATTGTGTTAAATTTCAATGTAATATCTCAATAGTTTAAAAAAATAAATTTATAACATCGTTTTTTGAAATCCCTTTATAATGTGTTGCATAAACTGGAAGTAAAACAAATTTCCAACTACTAAGAAAATGAATAATAAATAGGAGTTTAAATGGAGAAAGAAGTACGTTTAACCTTATTGCTTATAAATTGGTATCAGTGATGAGCTTGAGCTTTTTATTAGCAGAGAAACGATATTTGATTAGTATTAAATTAGGTTCTAATTACTTATCAGAGTCTAATTTTGCTCAAGCTCAGTAATATTGCAACAGATTTTGAATGTTTCAGAAAAAACGGCTTTATCTTTTCTGTCATAGGAATTGAAAAAAGAAAACGGATTTTTTTATTTTCAAGATCTTCAACGTGATATATTTTTTCGTCAAAATCGGCCGAGGATTTTAAAAGGGTTCCAAATTAAGTAAATAGGCAAAAATAAATAATACAACACATTAGTTCGTCAAAGGGAAAAAATAACAATAACAAAAAACACGTATACTACATATTTCTGCCCCATATTACTGTTAATGCTGCTATTATAATAAATCATTAAATTCGGTTGGATTTAGTGTAATTAACCATTGAGTGTTATGTTATACTGTACGTTGATTTCATTTTTAATATTTCAAAACGGATAAAAGTAAGTAAAAATAATCTAAAATTTACGTACAAGTTTTCTTTTACATATTTTAGATGTTCATACAATGAACATGTATCCAATAATTGTAGGGCAACCACTTTTTTATTTGAAACTTGACACTGACCATCATTGTCGACAACCTTATAAATTCTGTATACGTTTTAATATTTTATACTATTATAACATTTAACATTTATGTACGTGATGGTAAATATAATAAATGCATTTTCAAAACAAAATTGGGTTACCTATTTACATACAGTCCACAATTGTTTTTAAACCTAAGGCAACATCGATAATCGGCAATCCTTCTACCTTAAACGAAATATTTGGGTCATGCTTTTAAATTCTTTAGTAATAACACGCATAAATAGACTAACAAAATATATTTTAGGGGGTTTAACCAAATTTAGAAGGAAATGCTACAGTGACGTAAACGTAGGAAGCAATTAGGAAAGGGGAAAATAGCTTTGAAGATTTAATTGCCGTAAAACTCAAAAACGCAATTACGTGCTCCTTTCCTTTCAAAGCTATTTTGAACTTTTGTTTTAATACCACGGCTATTACTAAACCCTGGCTGGCTTACCTAAATTATTTCATTGATTGCAACCCGATTATAATTACAAGATTACAGTCCCATCCACATATAAAAGATACCGCGGGGCAGGCTAATTATGTCCCTTATATCCGGAATATCTTTAAGCTGTAAAAAGGCTTCCCCTGTAACCAAAAAAAGTACACATGTAATCAGATGTATACATTGGAAATTGTTATTATATTATTATAAGAGCAGAGTCTAAAATTTTAGCCCTTATAACCAGATTTTCCCTTATATCAGTTCGCTTAGGTGCGACTAATTTTAACATTGAAAGCATAGCTGGCCAACGCCAACCAAATATTTTAAATGTGTCTCTTGCAGCCGGTTTTTCCTTTAAAGCGCATCCCGTATAGGCGGATTTTACTGTACATCAATTGCTACGAACGGTTGTGTCTAATATAACTTTCAGTTTAAATTGCTTCCTATCTTTCAATTGCCCAATTGATTGGGACACATTATCTTAAAACCATGCTCGACTTGGTTTAAAGGTCATTTTTGTATCAATTAAAATAGCATGAGCTTCCTAGGAAAATTAAACGAGTTATAGTTTAAGCACAGTTTTGTACATTTGTGTATTACAAGTAATTAGCAGTAAAATAACAAGCATTGTTTTTAGGTCATTGCGTAACTTGCGAATTTTACACCGCTTTTCAGAAGGAGAAGAAAGAAACCTAAACAGTATAATTAAACTTACGCGGAAATAGTTAATTATTGTATTACACAGCAATAAGAAAGGCCGAGAGGTCAATTAGTGTCAATTCCTTGTTGGAAGAATCTGAAGATGCTTTATATCTGAGCGGTTTCAGTTCTAAAATTGAATTGGAACATATGTATTCACATAAGGAAAGTCCGGAATAAAACATTTTTAATTTTTTTAAAGATTCTAGTTTCAAGGATATTAAAATTGTAGAACATTACTGACATTAAGTAGAGCTGCCAGACCAAACTTCAACATTGCGTAGTTACAATTCTGTTTTTGTAGTAGGAAATTCTTCTAAATTAAAAATGCTTACACGAGCAGAGTTTAGCATTACGTTAAAATTGTACAACTTTTTATCTAGAGTCAACATTCTTCCCATGAGTATCGATGTAACTACAGGGAAAATTTCGAAAGAAAATGTTTTCCTTAAAAAGGTTGTTTGGCACTCTTTCTTTATTTGTACGGTTTTTGTTATGATTTATCAAAGTTTTAGACTAATTCAGTCAGTAATAGTTCCGGAATATTTTATTCTTCGTCATTTTCCTATTCAAACTGCTTTCTGCTTAGCCTTCATTATTGCAACCTACATAACATTTTCAGCATTCGTTCAATGTCCTGGGATGACTGTGGGACTTTTCAATCAACTTTTTGAAGGTGAGATTGATGCAAAAAGTTTACAATTGAACTGTAATAATAAAGATTTAAACAATTAACTTAAAAAAACAAATTAAATTAACAGAGTCGAGAGCTATTACAAAAAAACGGAATTTACGGAAAATGAAGATAATGGAGTTGGTCGTGACGTACCTTCCTTACCTTATCTTTGTAGATACATTTCTTTTACTCACAGTTTTTGCCTACGATCCAACGTACAAAATTTCACTATATTCTGCCCTGCCAAATTTCTATCAAAATGTTTATACTTTTTTGTGTCTTCTCTCAGTTGAGTTTTTCGTTAATGTTTTCTGGCTCTCAAATGTTATGTTTATTATCGTGTTTCATATGATCTTTTTCATGAAAGTCGACTCTGACTTGCGCAATGCAGTCTCTGGGCTTGTTGAACAGTCCACATTGAGGTTGACGAAAACGACCCATGAGAACCAAACGCATGCTAAACATAGTGTTTTGCGAGCGTTTAAAGAATTGCGTCAAATTCAGCTGTCTATTAATTGTTTTAACGTGGCCAACTTTGCGATTGTTTTTCTACTCAAAAACTTGCTGATTTTGAATACTATAGTGTGCGCAGTCTATGCAATCAAATACCTGAGTGTAGATCTGTTGGCTGGTTTGTTGGGTATAGCAATTCCAATATCGGATATAACAATATTCACTTCACTCTATGATCAAGCTTTTAAAATTCCTCAGAATATGAAAATTCTTAAAAACCAAATGTCGTTTTCGTCATGTACTGGATTGGAGCAGAGGGACAAGGCCTATTTTAAGAGACTTATTAGGTCAGTTAAAATTGTCGGGATCATGCAAGGGAGATTCCGTACCATGGAGCGAGAGTCCACACCCTTGTTTTTCGATTTTATTACAAGAAGTATAGCTTCTATTTTAATTTCACTTCGTTAATTATATACTTCGATTGAAACAAATTGCAGATTTAAATCCCTTTCTTGTCTGAGTTTAGAGTCTTACATGCTTTTGCAGGTTGCGTTTTATCACTTGCATCATCCTGGCTACCAATTAGGAGTTTTTGTTGTACATTCCCTATCTTGTAACTAATTATAGCAAGTCTTTTTATCCTCAGATTGTGTTTGTTAAAGTAATAAAGTGGCATACAATTACAACCCTATACTACCATAGTACTACACATACTATAGTAAAAGTAGGGCCGAGAATATAATACAATGAATACAATGTAAGTGTAATTAAATAGTTGCACTGTAGTGTACATTTAGTTTAACTTAACTTAATAAATCTTTTAATTTCCACTTATGTACATAATCTGGAACACTTTTAAAATAATAATAACTTTAACATCACAAAAATAATTTTATGGAAATTTGAACGTGTTTCATTTCTTACTTCTAATAAGGGGTTGGACACAAATGGTGCCAGGGGTTGGTCCGGTGAAAAGAAATTACACCCCATAATAAAGATAGCCATGTACTGTCAAATCGCGCCAGGCTGGACCGTAGCCAATTAAGCATATCTGACACAGGTAAGTAAGCCGCGCATGCTCAATACATCCATCCCATGTAGAAACGCCTACCATATGAAGTCATACAAAATGCACCATTGCAGTATATCACATCAGATTTCGACTGCTCCTTGGTACACCCGCGTTACTTATCGAACATTAAGCGGGAAATGATTTTAGGTGGGATTTATGTGAGAAGACTTAAGAGTTGACAAGGTCGGTGGGTGGGTCGATAAATATAGTAAACTTGTGTGGCGACATTTATGTCCGATCCATCCACCTGTTTTTACTCCCATTTACTTTAATGCGTTTTGACATAGGTGCACTTAACTGTTAATTGTGGAGAAATGGTCAGTCCTGTGAAATTATAAAAATATTACAGACCTGCCCGTTCGCATTATTTGTGGTTGTATAAAAGTAATTTACAGAAATTCAGTTAAATGGTTTGACCTGTAGCGTCGGACTAACAGACGGACTTGATCATTTCAATAAATGCTTATAAGTTTAGCATCTAAAAAGTACTTTAATATGGCGGGGCGATGAAGGGCGTAAAATGACACGGTACAATACATATTACTGCCAAATATAACTGCTAGGACTGCCATTAAACAAGGGGCGAAACCCCTTGTTTAATTACATAATGAATATAACTATTAAAGGTAAATACTAACAGTTGGCTATGCCACAATGAATTTTAAATTGAGTAGAATATTTGCAAGATTGGCTTTAATTTGCCATTTTATTAGAGCGTGTGTCCCATTACCCACCTTTAATAATTTTTATTAAGTACCAAATTTTCGCAATTATAAAACATATTCCTATGGAAGACCTATAAACAAAGAGTCTAAAATTAAATGTAGAATTATTTTAAATTTCCTTTCTCGTCATGAATTTACTATCCTATTATTTCCTAGCTGATTAGAGCTAGCTACTAAAACGCACATCTTCCTAAAGCAGTGAACACACAGCGGTCAGGTGTGCAATTTATTTGCAAACTAAAATAGTATAAACTTCTTTAAAAAATTGAGCAGTTTATTGTTTGAGATTGAGAACTGTGCTGAGTTATTAACGACAGTTGAGATGTATGTAAATGTTACTATGTAGTAAAATAAATTGCGAATGTTGATATAACTTTAAGTGTTCAATAATTATTCCCAAAATGAGGCAAGAGAGATGGACATCCAGTGGTGTCAAAAACTTAGTCAAAATTCGAAATTCAAGGATACTAAACATATTTACCGTTACCTACAAAAAGTTGCTAGATAGAAACGCTGCCAAGATCTTAAGGTAATTAATTCGTCTCAAAAATCTATAGTGAATTTTAACATGCTTACCCAAGAGGAGTTTTGCATTACTTTAATTTTGTACACGTTTTTAATTAAAATCAATATATTTGCTCTAAATATTGATTTAAATACAGGAAAAATTAAAAAAAGTGGAAATATAATTATATAGCATGATTTAAAAAAAATTATCTGGACTTTATCATTTCATACTGTTGAGTAATTACCTTAATGTTATTAAATATAAAGACTTAAACTATATTAGCGGGTTTAAAAATATAGACTAAAATGCCACAAAGACAAAGAAGTAGCAAACAATTATTACAACGAAAACTAGCTTACAAGTCCTAATTGTCTTTAAACTTAAACCAATTACGCATTTATATACCTTTTATGCTATTTTTTACAATTATTAATACAACAAGGCAGTTACTTACCCCACGTGTACCCAAATAACGTAATTAGTGAAGACCTCAATTACAAATATGTACAGTCAAATCCACATTTAAGAAACGCCGCTGAACACAATAGTTTTTAATATACTTTAATTTTAGCATAAATTCCTTCTAGCATTTTAATTCTTTAATTGGGACACATTATCATAAAACAGTGCATAATGACTTTTAAATTCAATTAGTTGGCCAATTAAAATGGCATGAGCTTCAGAAAATTAGTAGTCCACAGTTCTGTATTAATAATTATATACAGTAATAGCAAAATAACATAATAAGTTTTTGGGTAATTGAGTTGCTTGCAACTGTGGTGTAAATTCGCTAACGAAGGATTAATATCTTGTTTTATGTCGAACAGATATCAGTATTAAAATTGTATTTGAACGTTGACTGAGAACCGCAAGATCAAACTGCAACAGTACATTTTTACTATTTTGTTTTGTCAAAAAATTTCTTTCAAATTAAAAATGCTAACACGAGCAGAGTTTAGCATAACTTTAAAATTATACAATTTTTTATCTAAACTCAATATTCTTCCCATTAGTATCGATGTAAGTACAGGGAAAATTTCTATACAAAATTCTTTTCTAAAAAAAATTGTTTGGCACCTTTTCTTTATTTCTACAGTTTTGGTTTTGATTTATCAAAATGTTAGACTAGTCCAGTCAGTTATAGTTCCAGAATATTTTATTCTTCGTCATTTCCCTATTCAAACTGCTTTCTGTGTAGCCTTTAATATTGCAACTTACGTTATATTTGCAACATTTATTCAACGGCCTGGGATGACTGTTGGGCTTTTCAATCAACTATTTCAAGGTAACAGTACTACCAAAAGCCTTAAGTTTAACTGCAGTAATAAAGATGCAAAAAATTAGCTTACATATACTTTGATTAACAGATTCGATAGCTATGCGTAAGAAACGGAATTTACGAAAGATGAAGATAATGGAGTTAATTGTCACTTACCTTCCTTACCTCATTTTTTTGAATACATTTCTTGTAGTCACAGTTTTTGTTTACGATCCAACGTATAAAATTATACTTTATTCTGCCCTGTCATCTGCCCACCAAAATATTTATACTTTTTGGTTTCTTATATTAGTTGAGTTTTTTGTTAATGTTTTCTGGCTCTCAAATGTAATGTTCATTATTGTTTTTCATATGATTTTTTTCATGAAAGTCGACTCTGACTTGCGCATCGCAGTCTCTGAGCTTAATGACAATAGGCGTGCCCAAGTTAGTATTTGGCGAGCATTTACAAAATTGCGTAAAATCCAGCTGTCGATAAATTGTTTTAATGTGGCCAACTTTGCCATTGTTTTTCTTCTCAAAAACTTGCTGATTGTAAATACTATAGTATGCGTTGTCTATGCAATTAAATACTTGACAGAAGACATGTTTGCTGGTTTGTTAGCAATTGTAATTCCAATCTCAACTATAACGATATTTATGTCACTCTATGATCAAGCTTTTAAAATTCCTCAAAATATGAAAATTCTAAAAAGCCAAGTGTGCATTTTGTCATGTACAGGATTGGAACAGAGAGACAAGGTGTATTTTAAGAGACTCATTAGGTCAGTTAAAATTGTTGGAATCATGCAAGGAAGGTTTCGTACCATGGAGCGAGAGTCTACACCACTGTTTTTTGATTTTATAACTAGAAGTATTGCTTCTGTTTTAATTTCACTACGTTGAGTGTGTGTTGCGATATAATTGTATTAATTTTAGTTTAGCAAAGCCGTTATTAATCACGTATGTGTATGACCTTTTTCTTTAAAATTGCCTAATAACTTCTGTATACTGTTAGACGTACCTTCGCGTATTGTATAAAATGTACTGCTTAAATTAAAGTTCTGCCATTTTTACTACACAGCGGTCACTTTAAGGCTCATTAGTATGTCAATTTTGTATTCAAATAAAAATTTTAAAAACCTTAAACGTAAAAAATGTTAACTAATTCGTCCCTTACAACTGAGAAGCGGTAGTTGTTTGTATAAAATAGCGTATTTTAGTATTAGCCTAATAATCACTGAAAAACGCTGATTTTGATTCTTCCCCGATATTAAAATAAGATATATCGTCTGTGAAGAACCCAAATGACCCATATCCATTGTAAGCTACAATCAAATCAAGCTAACTAATAAAACAAAAATAAAAATCATGTGTAAAACGTTAATTCAGAGTTTCTGAAAAGCTTAAATTGTTCTATTTACATGTTTTTGACAAGTGCAAAATGTTCTATTTACATGTTTTTTAAAAGTAGAAACTGTTCTATTTACTTGTTTTTGAAAAGTACAAAATGTTCTGTTTACTTGTTTTGAAAAGTGCAAAATGTCCTATTTACATGTTTTTTAAATGCGTAAAATGTTGTATTTTAATGATTCTAAGACATATTTCAATATTTTTGTAGATAGTGGCTATTATTTTTAGCTACAAATGGATATGGGTCATTTTGGTTCTTCACTGACGATATGCATTTAAATATTTTGCTTAAGTGAGCATTCCTTCGACAGGAAAATAGATTTAATGGTTTTAACTTCCGTTTGAATTAAATGTCAGCTATAAATATGCGTATTTAATTGTGCTACTTATATTTTGTTATGAGATTGACCGAAACAAACATCCTGTTGTGATTTTCTATACCTTCCAAACCATCTTAATTAATTATTAAATATAAAATTTAAATCCACTTCTACTTTATCTTTTCTATTATAAGGAGCTGATTTAGTTTGCTTTACTTTTTTCGTCTTTATTTCTATTCTCTCAGTCTGTAAGAGTGGCTCATATAATTAGCATTTTGAAAGCGTTGCTTTGAAAACTGTAGATTTGCTAATTATTTGATAAAAAAAGAATATATATTTCTACAAGAAAAAACGTTTACTAAAATGGTCGATTTACGTTGTCGCAACTTTGTAGCTATCTTCCTTTTGTTGGTATTTGTTACAATTGTCTCGGGCCAGGGACGTCAAACTTGCGGACAAGTAAGACCATAATAAGACTTGTCAAAACTAACACTAATTCAAAATTAGTAATATAATTACGGGTTTTTACATGTATTTATTTGATTTCAGACATGCTTCGGACAACCTTGCAAAGTTTCTCAAAATAATTGTAAAGGACGTTGCAAGTGTGAACGAATTTTTAGTGCTAATCCAGATGACGGGTATGTAACTACCTAATTGAATGCACAAACCTCTTTGCATATTTTCTAATTACTTTTCTTGACCACTCAACGTTTAAAGATAAAATTGGAAAAGTTTTAATATTGTGATTTGTTGTTTTTTTATTTTAGCCTCTGCACTACAGTAAGTAACATTGAAATACATTGGGTTCTTTGTCTATTATTTTTATGTAAATCATGCATAAATAATTTTAAAAACGTTTTTGATATTCTTTCAACAGTGTCGGACAGAATTTTGTTCATGCTCAACTCTGATAATTACTGATGTTCCAAATCCAACCTGCTGCTCTGGATTACGATGTTTGGACTCGAAGACTTTGAAACCAGCTAAAGGGTAAAAAGTTTATTCATTTAAAAATATTTACTTTCACACATCACAGTACTGAATTAACACACTTGTTTTAATTGGTGTTTTAAATTCCAGGCAAGGCATCTGCAGAAAGTAGTGTCATTCAAATACCTGTGCTGCATTTTTTGGACATTAATTCACCTTACTTTTGATTTCATGATGATTTAGCCTGGAAAAAATAATTAAATAATGACTAACAAAATTGTACACATTTAATTAATAATATGCTCAAATAGCTAGAGATATTAGCAATTTCTTTTCATTGATTTTAATACCTAATGGAGTTTAATTGTTGATAATTTCAGTAGTTATGTTAAATATTTGAACGATAATAAAATACATAGATTGATATACTCTTGTATAGGGTCTATGGGTCGTCCATATTATAATTATGTCAGTATATTATTTACAAAGAGTTAGGACATTATAAGCTATAAGCCATCCTCGTCAGCGAAATAGTTCCATAGTTCACAATCTTGATCATGAATATTGTCATAAAACTACCAACAAACTCATTATTCACACTTTCTGTTTTATGATTTATGGACGATCCCTAACTATTTCGCAACTTTTGATTTCTACTGTACTGGGCCACTGGGCTGGTTTCATTATTACAGGAATTAGGAAGTATGTCAAGTGAACATTCTTTATGGCGATAAGCGAATTTTTTAAATTCTTAAAAAAATTAACCAATAAATCGGAATCCCCTGGTAGCAATTTAGTACAGTAATTATTTATTTCAATCGAAAAATGGTGCAAAAAATAATTTTAAGTTAATTTATTCGTACATTGCAACTGCGTTTGTTTTTCGTAATAGTGCAAAAATATCTAAATTATTAAATAGGCACGCATTGTATTGTCAAAGTTTATTCATCTCTCACTTGCCCCTTGGCAAACATAAGAAATATTTGCTCCATCGATGTCTGCCCGACACTGTAGGCTTGCAGCTGGAATAATTTTTTAGCCTCTTCCATTTTGCGGAACAAATAGCCCCATGTGAGACTTGTATTCGTAACGTGGTAGTGAACGTAGCCGGGATGAACATCCTTCAAAATGGAATCAGGGAAAGAAGTTTCGATGAACGTCTTCAATGGCTTCAGCTCAATTTCCCATTTAAACAGAATGTCTGGTGTTGCAGAACTCCGACGTTTCTTGAATTCCTATTTTATTACGAAACAGAACTAAAAACATTTTTAAAATTTTGAACTACACAACTGAAGGTTCTAGATTCTGGTTGTGCACGAGTCATTAAAAATAAAAGCAATGTTTGGTACACTTTTAAAAAATAATTGTTACTTGAAAACCGAGCTTGTTGAGTGAAGTTCGAGTTTTGATTTGGGCAATCACAGTGTATCCTTCACTGAATTTAGATTTCAAATGTTGAATGGCTCCCAGACAACGAAATCGGCCGTTGACCATGATCGCAAGTCTCGTACATAGAGCCTCACACTCTTCCATACTGTTTTAAAGCGCATTTACAATATTGGTAGTATAATTACGTTTCCAACTAAAGTCATTAATTTACCGAAGATATAAGCAAGACCATCCGATTTCCTGTTTTTTTGTCAAATAAATTTAAAGCGAAACCTGTGAGATGTGAGCACAACTGATGTCCCAGATTCTTTAACTTTTGCGATACAATTCCAAAGATGACGTCGAGCGACGGGGTCCATCCCTGTTGTGGGTTCGTCCAGAAAAATAAGGGGAGGATTACCCACCAAAGCAACGGCTGTGGACAATTTTCTCTTGTTACCCCCACTGAAAAATTCTATTTATTAGTATATTATGTTCCTACAAAAATAGTTACAAGTGAGTAGGCTAAAAAATAATGGACTTACGAATACGTTCCAACGCGGGTGTCCAGATACTCAGTAAATAGAAGAACACTTCCAAGATGATCTGCTAATTCCTCAATTTCATCTTCTTTAATTCCTCGCAATCTTGCAAAGAACCGAATTGTCTCTCTTCCAGTCAGCTCATTAATGAGCGCATCAAACTGGGGACAGTAGCCCACGTGTTTGTAAATGCTATTCATGTCTGTCCTTATGTCATAGCCGACAAGGAGTGCGCCGCCAAAACTGGGCCTCAAATCCCCAGTGAGCATTCTAATGGTTGTGGTTTTTCCAGCACCATTCACGCCCAGCAGTCCAAAACACTCTCCTTTATGAACGCCCAGATTTAAATTATCGACTGCTGTAAAGCTCCCAAAGTTTTTCGTTAAATTTTTAAGAATTAGGTACTCGGAATTTAGGAGCAAGGACATATTCGTGAATTGAATTCGGTCCATTTCTGCTGCTACATCTGAGTCTTCTACTGCATCCTCTGTAAAAGCAAATTTGACAATTAATTAATGCAACACTGGAGGAACTCGTTCTCTGCTTAAATTGTTAGCATTTTAAAATCAAAAGCAGAAAAACTCGGCTTATTGGGCTTATTAGAATAAAATGAATGTTGTAAATATATGGAATTTTGCGGACCGCTTGTTCGTAGGCAAATTAGATTTTGTTGAACACTCCTTCTTTTCTTTGTAGCGCAGATTCGTTGAAAACATTTTCTTTCAATCAGTGCAAGAACTAGGACTGCCGCAATTCCCGTTGAAAATAAAAATATCAAATTTTTTCCAATTCCAGGTTTGTGAATGTCCCATAAACCATATGGATCTGGGAAAACAAGAAAGCCAACGTGTTATTTACACAACTGCAAATAAGGTATTAGGTCTCACGATCAGTTACGTTTCATTACATATTGAACACATGTAATAGGACCAAAAAAGCTTACATTCGGCGCAGCACGGCTTATTTTTAGACGCATTGCAAACCACAGAAGAATTCTGAAGGATAAATTCTGATTCGCAGCTAAGATGCAGAATAACATTTTGAACCAGCTGTTTAATTCCGTAGCTCAGATTGTAATTAGGAAATAACATAAAGAGCCAGTCTAAGGACTTGGCCGTCTCTTTCAGCCCCATTGATGGTACCTCCATTATGACAATTGTAAGATATTCAGCTAAGCCTGAAATAAAATTTTTTGGTATTTTAAAATACAAATACAAAAGTCGTGGTGGTAACCCACATATAATTTTTAATATTTCCTTACGATTTTTGTTGTACCTGAAACAATACTGAAAATCACTAATTTTGAGAATCCAGTGGCAGGCCTCGTAAACCAAAAGCTGAAAACATACATGAGCGGAATAGTAGCCCATCCATAAAGAAACATTAGTCCAGCCACTGCAAAGTATATGTCTCGATTAGAAAATGGATCCACTTTAAACGAAACAATGACGATCATGAGAAGGAAACTCGTGAGGAGGTAGGTAAGGCCGTCAAAGGTAAAGTTGACCAACCAGAAGACGAGTATCCTACCACCAGACACAAACTGTAAGTGTTTCGCGTTACACTCCCGCTCCCGAATTAAAAAGATGACAAAGCTTGAGACTAGGAAACTAAATCCAAAAATAAAAATAATTCCTAAAATGAGTGCAGTTAAATGAACGTTTTCCAACTGTATCATTTCTTGTGCAGAAGTGAATGGAAGTGGATGATTATGGACAATCATAATTTTATTCTCGTCCCTCGTCGATTTTCTTAAAAGCATGTTCATGAGGAAATTGAGTGCAACAGGTTGAGCATGGTATGGCTGATTATTGAACAAGGCTGCCAAAATATCATTTTTATTGCTACGTTGTTGTGTATTTGTAACACTAAAATTCTTGGCCCAGTCAAAGTTAGCAACCTCAAGGCCAATAATATATCTCAAGTTTGTCTTGGCTAAAGATTTCTTGGACTCTGCGAGAAATACATCTAGAGCAAATTTATTTTGAGAGTAGGTTTCAAGAGGAGTTGCGAACTGGTACTTTTGTACAAACCGGGAGTAAGTATTACAGTAGGAAGCTTCTTTAGGACGACAATACAATAAAGTAGTTGTGCTTCCGAACATTTTTAGATCTAATCTTAGTTTTGTTGTGTTTAAGTTTTTTGAGACTGTGGTGATGACTGCAAATGCTATTAGAAAAAGCGCCAGTGGAAGTAGTATCTATAAGACATTATAAATTAGCATGTAATAATTTACTAACTGATTGGTTTAATTATTGTTTGATCGATTGCTGAGAGCGTAAATGAATAAATCGCTCTATTTTGATTACCTGAATAACGACTAAAATCCGGCTTCGAAAAGTATAAAGCCCTTTTTTAATAAAAAAAGCTCGGAACTGATGCCTGTACAAAGTAATGCCTACATTGTATTTTCTTTTTCCCCTAGAAATATCCATAGTCTCGCTATCAGCGATGTTACTATAATGAGTTAGCAAAAACGAAACCATTAAAAATATCTACGTCAACTGTTAGGGTATTTGATAAACTTTGATAAACTCTCACCCTGGAACTGTTGAGGTCTTAATGATGTCTTCTTTTTGGTTTTCTTTTTCTGCTGCTTTGCCAACTCTGAAAATTAGGGGGAATTTTAAAAGATTGTATATAATTGCGTATGAGTATCAATACTCAATACTAATTTCTGAACAACTTATTAATTAATTTTTAATTGCATTTTATATCTCTTACTGTAAAAATACTTCTTCCATAGTTGTGATGCTGGCCCCGTAGCTGTCAATTTTAAGTTCGTACCTCTTTTCTTCCAGCTCGTCAAACATTTGAGAAAACAAAACTGACTGACTATCCGGCAAGGAATATGTCAATTCGGATTCAGTATCATTTTCAACATGTACGTCGTCCCCTAGATGATTACGAAGTAGAACACTAATTGCTTCCACATCGCAACCTTCCTGTTTGACAATAACTAGATGGTAACCTTGGCCATATAACTTTTTAAGAAATAGTGAAGAGCCCAGAGTTTGAAGTTGACCATCAGCCATGACCGCTATTCGATCGCCAAGTAAATCCGCTTCGTCCATGAAATGAGTACTCAGGATTATGGTTCGATTCATCTTTTGCGATGTGAGTAAGTCCCATGTGAGTCGTCTCGAGGACGGATCCATTCCTGCAGTAGGCTCGTCCAAGATAACAACTTGTGATCCACCGACGAGGGATAAGCCCACAGAAAGTTTCCGTTTCATTCCGCCTGAAAGTAATCGTGTTTGGGTGTTTCTTTTAGGCTCCAGTTCAAGCGCTTTCAACATACCACGCACATTCTCTTTATGGCAACCTTTGACCTTCATTATGAGTTCACAAATTACACTTATTGGCATTCTTGACAGCGGTAAAAACATTTTTTGTGCTACTTTTATATTCATGCTAATAGCGTTCTACTTAGTTAAAATGTTAAAAAATTAAAAAATCATATTTGACACAGTAACTTACCCAGCAGTATAATTTAAGGTGCTCCTCACAGGTTAACTCATCAAAAAGAACATCTTTCTGGGGACAGACCCCAATATTCCGATGAATTTCACTCATGTTTGTACGAATGTTAAAATTGTTAACTAGTGCGGTTCCTGATGTAGGTTGATAAAGTCCTGGATATGTGTAAATTTTTACAATTATAAATTATCTAATCTAATAATGACATCGAACTTAAATTAGTGATCAGTCAGGAGTTAAGCTGTAATTTAACTGCTCGGAGCAGTAAATCTACATCCCAGCCCTAAGCTGTATATATATGTCTCTAAGCAGTTTATTTACACCTCCGAGAGGTATATTAACTGCTTAGGACGCGACGAAAGGCGCTGAGCAGTAGATATACATCTCAATTTTACATGGCGCGCTAGAAAGTATTATGTGACTGGCGCAATCGCATACCGACCTTCATACAGTTACAATTTTCTAAAAGAGGAGATTCGGTTTTCTAAATTGACACAAAAACTAAGGGTTTGAAACTTGAATTCAGGAGTTATAGAGAATTAAAATAAATAAATTTCATATAGTAAGGCAACAACAGGGCAGTTATATGGCGCCATGTTGTCATAATTGTGTGATGATTATAGCTGTTCTTTGATAAGCAATAACCATTATTAGTTACAGTTACTTTAGTAAGTGATGACAAACTTGTCTCTAGTCAGTGATGGCAGACTTATCTTTAGTAAGTGATGGCTAACTTGCAACTTGCAACTTGCCTTTAGTATAAGTAATGGCAAGCTTGAGTCTAGTAGCAATCCCGAAAAATCAACTGGCAAGACGCCTTGGCGGCCTGGGACGTTGGAAAACTGCAAATTCTGAACTATACATATCAGTAGTTCTGGCGACGAGCGGCGCAAAATCGAAATCGAGTTTTTTTAAGGTATTAGAAATATATATTCACTTATGTTCGTCACTAGTTATTTTTTGTGAACCCGAATCAAAAACTTGTGACTTGAATCAAAGTTAGTGTTTTATTGAATTAAATTTTGGAAAATGGAATCGAAGCTCTAAGTGGCAATCGATTCGATTCGAATTGAAAAAATCTAAAGTTTCATGTTCTGTGTTTCAATATATAACGAAGAATAAAAGTTCTTTTCACAACTGATAATAATACATAAATCTAATTCAGTCTGAACTCAACCTTTACGACAAACATATATTTATGCTTCACAGAAATTAATTTTTTAAAAATTAAATGAACTAGACGTATTGTACTGACTGAATGGGGCACGAATTATCGAAAAGGGGCATGGGTTATTGAAGAACGGCTGAACCCCAATATATGTATGGAAAGCTTAATGTAGACAAAAGATCCGGCGAGAGTAAAGAAATTCTGGGTCACAAACTGAATAAAGAATATTATTTGTTCAAATTAACTAAGTAATTATTGTTGACTATAAATAAAATATAAAAAACAGAACGTTTTGATTGTACTTAAGCGTTTAGTCAAAACAAATTAATTTCCAGATTCATGTTTAGGCAAGTTATTCCCTTCTGGCTACTCCTCGTTGTTTGACGACTTTATTTTACGATTTTGTCGTTAGGGCGAGATTTCTTCGGCGCCGCTAACCCCATTCCCATTAATTTACGAAAACATACTTTTCCTCCCGCCGTCGAGTTGGAAAATTATTACCTAACTATTCTCACCCAGCTTTAAGAATGAAACTCAATATTGATTCGATTTGAAATTTGAACCCGGATCTCTTTTAAAACTATGTCCCCGTTTATTGCACTGTTTTCCAAATTTCGAATAAATTTTGGGCTGTTACGTACGTACGCGTACTAAACATAAGTTAATCATCACTTTACTAATGCCAAGTTGGCCATCACTTCGCGATCTGACCATCATTGATCATAGAAAAACAAATATTTATCTTAAGCAGTAAATCTACAGCTTGGAGCAGTAAATCAACTGCCCTGGCCAGTAAATTAACATCCTACAATGAGAGGTAGATTAACTGCTCCGAGTAGTTAAAGTACAGCTTAACTCCTGGCTGGTGATCAAATCAGGTGCCATTCATAATGCTAAGCCTTAGCCGTCAAAAATAACCAAAATCGGACCATAATCATACTGTTGGATCTATAACAATAAGTAAAGTCTTAAGTCTCTCATACATAAACTTACCGGTTAATATTGACATTGTTGTAGTCTTCCCAGCCCCGTTGTGTCCAAGCAATACCGTTATTTGATTTTCAAAAATGTCCAAATTTAAATTATCCACGGCTGTCTTCCTGCCAAACTTTTTTGTCAGTCCACGAATTTGAATCCCTGCTTTCAAATGTATGGGTGGCTGCTCATATTGTGGGATAAATGCGTAGTCAATAGCAGGAAGTTTTTGATGATTAGTATTGTTGTCTGGTTTGTCTTTGTTGCCCTTTAGCTTGTTGTTTGAATTCAGATTCGTTTTCAATTTACAACAACACCAAATGCAACAACTGCAGCAGCTCTGATTCACGCTTCCACACCAGTAGGATTTTTGAAAGGGAAAATACAAAGGTCTAGGAATTCCAAATTCACCCGGTCGAACTTTCTCAATGTACACAGCAAGGATAAAGTAGAAACTTGCGTCAAGAAAGAGCATGTAAAAGCAGTAGGAAAGATCAAATGAGTCTGCATCATTAGATTTAGTTGGATTCTCTTGAATATTGCTCCAATTTATTCCAACTCCTATTCCTTCATATTGTAAAATAATCCGACATCCAAAGGACATTGCCACGTTAGACAAGATAGAAGCACAAATCTTCTGGAAATAACCCAAATCCTCGTACCTTTGCTCGAGGAATACAAATGGAAAGTAGGTCAAAAGAAATATAAAGCAAGTTCCCGTTATAGCAGCATTAGCTATGGACCACAACCAAAATAATTGCAAGCTACAAACATTAAATCCCACAGTGTGACATGTGAAACAAAATACCCAGAACACGACCTGTGACCTTTGACCTACCTTTAGAAAACAAAGTTGACATCAAAAATCCAAAAGTAGTAGTACTGAGTGCGTACAAAAGTAGAAACATAAACAGTATTGTGACATCAGATTTTGGAATTACTGCCAAATTAACTGTAAATTTCAGGGTGAAAGCAAATGACTGTATAGCTACTACGACAACCAGGAACAGAATGTTCTTTACAAACCAAGCAGACCAATGTAAGCAACTACCAATTCCCATCATTTTCATAGTTTCCTGCAGAATAGTTAACATCAAAGAGATAATTGCAACGTATTCGATCAAAGATTAAAATTGCAAAAATCAACCAAAAGTTTAAATGTAAGGTTAAACTTTTTTTTGGCATACCCAAATTACCTAATTTAATTACGTAATGTAAAGCCTATAAGTGAAGTAATGCTGAGTTTACCATGAGCTTTTGCTCCTTCTCCGTCACAATAAACTTGACAATGTTGACGAGAGGATAAAGAAAGCTAAGGACAATCATGAGCGGGAGATACTGTTGAAGCGCCTTGAGATATCCATCACTTGTATAAGGTGGGTAGGCAAATCTTCGCAGTAATATTCCAACATTCTCACTTTCAAAATCAAGTTCACTTAGGTTTGGATGAATAACTGTAGTAGGTTTGAACAAGGGTAGTAGAATAGTAGGAGGTTGAGACATTCCGAATAAGGGGTCGGCTCCCCTTAACCATGACGTCATTTGGCAGATATGCAATTATACGAGCGTGACTAAGGCTACAATATGTAACGTGCAAATACTCACGAACTGCTATCTGCACTGCAGAAGATAAAGCGTTTTGCATCTTCGGTTTACATTGAAGTGAAATGGAATTAAAGTAAAAATCAATAAGCTTTAATTAAATATACTGTACATTTATTACAACATATTTACATACTTAGAACTTTTGACAAACTGTTTTGATTTTTTTAAATTTATTTTTGATTTATATCGTATCTCGTTTAAATATTTTGCTCGTATTCTCATTCGAGTGTGAATATACTCTCTTATTATAGACAGGTCAATACTTGGATGAAGCTTATGAATATGATGAACTAATTTAATCGCGCAGTAATTACTTTTTTGGTAATAAGGATATAGTTTGCGAAACTCTTTCTCACACGAGACTACACTGCTGTAAATATAATCGTTTGGAATTATTAATCCACCCCTAGATAACATTTCTATCCAGGGAAAGGACTCCGTCGTTTTTTTTTGTACTTGTGAATCATCACCACTAATACTACCATAAATTAATTTACTTTTTTTACGTAACTTAAATGCTAGATATCCAGCTAAATATCGTAAAGATTCTAAATCTATTTCGTTAGTTATATTGCTGTCCCTATTTTTCTACAAAATATATATTTAGATGTTGTTGCGTGTTGCCCTATTTAATATTATTTAAAACTACGACTCTTATCAATAGACTCCTTACTTCCTCATAGTCACGAGCTTCGAATCAAATAATTATTAATTGAATAAATTATTATTATGTTTCTGATGCGGAGGAGAAGCTACAGACGAAATATCTATTAATTCGATTTCCATTCACTTGTTTCTTTTTTTCAGGGATATTGATTCCGATTATAATGGCACTTATGTTTTTTGTTTTATTCGAACATTAGTACACGGAAATAATACTGCTCGTGCTACTGATGCCAGTGGTTCTGGGTGTAGCTGAGGATGCCGGTGGTGGTCATGGCTTCCAATATGAATTCTGGAACGTGTCGTGATTTCGTTATCTGTATCATCATCATCAGGGGCGGACTGGTTATTTTAAGGGCCCGGGTATTTTTTTGACGAGGTTTGGCGATCAGGAGGCCCATACTGAGCCGAGGGGCCCAAGGCTCCTGTTTACGTAATGTATAAGAAATTGGGGGCCCATCGCGAATCTCCCGGAATTCCTTTTGACCAGTTCGTCCCTGATCATCATGGTCATCAATATGCAGTAAATCAAGATTTAATTTGTCTTAAACGTTGACTAATTGTGATTAAAATTCCTTCTCTACTCTCTGATTTTCTCGTCCATGTCAATACTGTCCGCTATGATTGAGGATGTGGAAAGAATCGTTTGGTGATCTGCAATGTCAATCTTTGTTTTATTTCCATTATTTGAATTTGTTATTTCTCTATGGACAGATTTTGTCTTTTTGGACGTTGAAGTTGTACCGCTGGACTTATTGTAAGTTGTGGAATTTTGACTGGTTTTGGATTTGAACGAAACTTGTTTCTTCAGTTTAGTTTTGTCTGGATTGTGACTGTCATTGATTGTGATGGTTTCTTCCTCTGTTTGTCGTTCAGTGAGTATATTTTGATCAGTGTCGAGATCTCGTTCTGCAAATCGAATTCTTTGTCGTGTCACGACGACGGTTTTTTTTGGGCTTGGAGTACTAAAGGAATTTGTCTTCGGTTGTGTTTGTATTCTTCTTGGTGGGGGCTGCAGGGCTGTTTTAGGATTATTTTGATAGCGGTAACGACTTTGAATTTCACGGGTAATCCTGAAATTAGTTGTAGCAATATTATGGTGCACAAAATTTTCATTTTCGAACAGAGGTCTTGCTGGGTTTAAATTTGTATGCAAAAATCAATGGAATTATTTTAATTCGCAATGAAATTAGTGTCACTAGCAAAATCCTTCTCTGCTGAGAAGTGACAGGAAGAAAGAGGTTTACGGACACCTTCTTCCTGGACATTTTCCTCCTAGGCATCTTCCTCCCGGACATTTTCCTCTCGAACACATACTGAGGAAATTTTCCTCCCAGCATCGAAATTCATATGACCACAATAAACGAGTGCTTCTAGCCTCATAATACATGTAGAAATTCTCTAAAGTACACAAAATTTACAATGTGAAGTACTAAAATCGATCGTTTCCCCACTTTGTATGAAGTTAAGTATGTAAATATTTATTAATCAAATGTAACGAATGTGATATGAACAGGATTTCACAAATAATGTCGTCTGATCAACTGAATTTATCTGCGATAATTATCACTGTAAAAATGGTATGGTTGCGTTCAAACTTATTGAACAAATAGGCTTTACCATGATGGAATGACGAAGGACGACCCTAACGTTTTGTTTCTGTTAATTCAGGTCACAGAACAAACCCGATTTTAGTGATTACACCGACGAATAATTTTTAAATAGCAGTATTTAACCACCAAAATGCACAATGATTTGCTACATCTTGGCCGAATACTGAACTCGTTTATTTAGCATATGCTAAATAAATTTATTTATGTAGCAACAAACAATTAATTTCTACTAGATTTAAAATTATACCTTTTTCAAAACTTTTTAGGCTGCATAAATGTATATACCAGTATTTACCACTTTATACCGGTATTTACCAGTATTTACCAATGTCGTGGTATTTTCCATAAAAAAGTGGCATATTTAAAACCCTGCCGTGCAGCAATGGTACGCCTATAATATTTATCCTATAATCCTGTATCACTAAAAATGTCTAACTATAGATTTTTAAGAAACTTCATACAAAGTGGGGAAACGATTGATTTTAGTACTTTACATTGTAAATTTTGTGTACTTTCGAGAATTTCTACAGGCATTAGGTGGTTAAAAGCACTCTTTTATTGTGGTCATATGAATTTCGATGCTGGAAGGAAAATGTCCTCGGTATGTGTTTGGGAGAAAAATTTCCGGGAGGAAGGTGTCCTACAACCGAAGAATAATTTTCCTCGCTATTCAGGCCACTTGATTTGACGGAGTCTGTTCAGGATACGGAGTCCTCGAAGGGTTAGCTGTAATATAACAAAAATATCTTTGTGTGTAAGGCGTAAGGTATGTTCTATATACAACAAAATTTAAAAGCGATCGAATTACCTGTTTTCCACGATTAATAAAAAGCGATCTAAGTCGTTTTAAATGAACGAATCCGTATTTTACAAACTCATTTGTGAGGTAGCAGTTGTTATTTTCCATGGACAGTCGGCGGAGCTCTGAAAAATTTAATAAGGCTAATTAATTAGGGCTTTACAAAATCATTTATAAACGGCCCTAAATTAGGTTCACAGCAGACAAATTGTTTACGCCAAGTTGTACTAAACTAATAATAATTTGAAAGAAATATTAATGCAACAAAAATGTAATTTACGTTGAAGTTGTTTTATTCCACCATTTGCGATTCTCTCGTACTTCCTCGCCCCAGCATTCTCACTCTTGTCTTCCTCCCAGCCAATAATATCTTCATCCTGGAGCCAATAGAAAGAATTTCCGAGTAAGTGAAGTCAGTTAATTCACTCAGATCTCTGAAGACGACATGTAGATCCAAACCTCTTGTAATGAAAATGCTGAGTTGAGTCAAATATGGAAAAACTTTTGCAATGTGCTTGACTCCGTTTGATTCATAAACAACAGTCCGAATTCCTCTTTTTTCTTTCTCACTGTCCTCACTTAACAAAATGTTTGTATTTTCTAAATTTTAATTGTCAACAAGATTATTGTCTTGATTCAAAATTGACAGTAAGGAGCCAAAGTTGGTATAATGAAGATGATGATGATGATGAGTATTTGTAGCTGCTGTGGGACCTCCTATAACTTTCTTGTGACTGCTTATTCTTGCTCGGGCTTCCTCAATATTCCAAATTAGATTCGTCACAGTCTCGATAATTGCAGAATTTTTCATATTTAAAAGTTTAAGCGTTTATATGTAAGTGTAAAACGTTCAAATGTTTCTTACTAGGCATACAGAAGGTGAGGGTTTCTACACACGCCTCTAGAATTTGTAAAAACAAATTTCCTTCATCTTGTGAGATTTAATTATCGTGACTACGAGGAATTATTTAAGGAGCATACTAGAGAGTCGTATATTCGTAAAATTATTTAAAAAACGTTTAACATGCCACAACATCTAAACTCTGAACAACTTCGTCTAAAATACAATTTTGTACAGCTTTTTTTTGCTGTTGAATAGAAATTAATGGTGTACTTAAATAACAATTATTATTATCCCAGCCGTCAACATTACTTCCTGGAAGTTTTGGCTGGGACCCTAGTAAAGCTAAGCGCATTCTATATCGAAATTCGGGCGCCGTGGGGTTGGTATTAGGCCCCCCAAATGACCTTATCCTTGAAAAAAAACTTTCTAACAGGTCTTGGTTCAGCCTTGAAGTTAATATATAATGAATATTAAAGTTCAATTTTAATTCAGAATATAACGCACACAAGGATTTTATAGATAGTAAAAACCCAGCTTGACAAGGAAGTAGTGCCTTTTTTAAATTCCCTTTTTGGGTTAAAAACTTGATACTGCTAATTAAATCATACAATTTATTTAAAGCTAACACTTGCTCTTCAAAGCTGAACCCAAACCCAGATTTTAATTTTTGCTTCTTGTCAACTGGGATTCTTGAATTAAGAACATCTACACCATTATTGATAGTTTCAAAAAACTCTGCGATTTGAGGCTGTGTCGGAAAGGATTTCTTAGCTAGTGTTGCTGTTCGGTGAGAGAAAAACTGAAAAGCGGGCCGGACCCGCATTCGCTCAGCGCCAGAAATATCCAAACTATGAGGTGTGAAATTCGGACACAATTTTAATTCTTGACCATTTTTAGATGCCATAACTTTCAATACGGTTTTATTTATAAGTGTTCCATCCTTTAAAACTACCCCGTCGTCCAAGACGTGGTTACGAAGATTTTTGAGACAGTGTGGAACATCGGAAAAAAAATAAATATTTTGACTATTGTTATTTGGATTCACAACATATATTTTGTCGACACTTACTCCAAGATCTTTCACTAGGCTTCTATTTTCAGCTCCTTGGTCTGACACGACACCACAAACAATAATTCCCGCCTCTCCTAACTTTTGAATCACTTCAAAAAGTAAACTTTTATCTACATTTGTATTAAATCTATAGAAAATAGGTTGTTTCCATGAGCCGCACACTCCTCTGATCATAATGACTTGCACTTTAGAGTGACTTACAATTTTATGAAACGCAGGATCAATAACATGTTTTGAATCGATGGACATTTCATCAAAACAAATTATTCCCAATCGGTTAATGTCATCCATATCTATCGTAGCCACCCGAATTGCTTGCAAAACGTCTTCCAAAAAACCTTCCTCACATACAAAACGATTTGCCCATCTATTCAGAGTTCGGGGTGAAGGAAGTGGTACTTTAGTAGCACTCAAAGAATTTTTATAGGCCTTTAGACTGACACTCCGTACAGACAATGCTTTTACGATGTCCTCTTGACTCCAGTTTACTCTTTTCTTCCCAGCTAATTTTTTTGCTTGAGAGGCACTAAGAACCTGGCTGGATGATTGAACATTCGAAGTTTTAGCGTTAGATAGTTTTGATTTGAGCGACTGTATAACTGAATTCAATCGTAATATCTCATTTCGTTGGTTATGAATTATGACTTTCAGCTCTGCAATTTCACTACACTTTTGTACTCTTGACATGTCGGTACTGCTGGAGTTATCTAAATATTTCAATTTATTATTACAAATAATTAAAAACCGTGCCTGAGCATAACATAGAATTGTTGTATTTAAAAAATATTAAATAATTAAAATTATTACGTTCTTTCAGATTTTCTGAGTCAGTCACATTATCAGGTATACCATCCATATTTTCGGTTACTACTAGAACAGATTTGAAAACTACAGTTATGAATATATCCATCAACAATTTAGTATTTAAGTTCAAACCCATACTTTTTGTGCAACACAATCAAATAAGTTGAACAAATTTTTAAAGCAAATACACTCACCGACAATCTGGGAGGGAAGGGTTGAGTGAGATGCGATAATTTCATTTACTTCTTGTTTTCGGTTTCTCTTGTCCAACCTCAGTTCTCTTTCTGCTGTATAACCTTTTATATTTCTAAATTCAAAAACACTAGGTACAGCATGTGGCTTAAGTAATTTTTTTAACGGCAGTTGAAGTAGTTCATTTTTCAAATCTCTCTCGTAATCACTACTAATAAAATGTTCTGAACATACTCTTGCATTTTTGATATTCACAGGGTCGCTTCGTTTGCACTTTATCAGCCAACACTTACTTACTTCAAGATCCTTTGGGAATCTGTGGAATTTTAAACTATCTCCTTTTTCTTTCTTTTCATTCTGCGAATTTTTGCACTCAGCTATAGCACAAACTGGGGCCATGTTGATAAGTTGTTCTAACAATTACTATAATTAATATTAACTTTCACATTCTTTACACATTTGTTGCTTACGACAACACATACTTACAAACACGATGAATAGTATGAGCTCTAAAGGCTATAACTGTAAGCAACACCGGTAAAAATGATTATATACATAATTTTTTGCACTCACCACTAAGTAAATTATTGCCTCAAACTGAACATCCGTCGTTAATTAATTAATAATTAAAATAACTAAATTGTATCAACACGTGAGACATTGCTGACTGTGTCTTCAGAGTAGCTTCGCGCGCAAATCAGGGTGCCAACTGACGTCACTCATCCTCCCAAAACTCCCATTGAAATTAACCATGGGGATTGTCTCAACCTCCTACTATTCTACTACCCTTGGGTTTGAAGTATTTTATAATCGAGGCTTCCACTGCATACTGAAGGTGGGTGAATCCTTGGGAGTAATAACCTGCATCATAAATCACGTGTTTACAAAACAATCTTCTACTGGTTATTTCTTAACATTGACTGCACAAATAGCGTTTTAAATTTTGTAATTGATTTTACCAGGAGTTCCTCCTGCGTACTCTGAAGCTTTGCGAGGGATTGGAAGTTGAATCTTGGGATAAACTTCATCTGTGTGCCAGCTGCATTTTCGTTTAAATACCAAATAAATTTGATTTATAATCGAATAATAATTATATTTTAAGGTTAATTCTAGTTTCATAAATATATAACAAAACTAAATTCTGTTGAAATCCGCAGGGCCGGACGAAGGAATTTCTTTTATGCAGCAATTCGTTACGATACGAAAACCACTTTTTTGATTTTATTGATAATTTTCTTGGCTAAAGCAAAATTTTGTATTTACATGTTTTTGAAAAATGAAAAATTTTCTATTTACTTAAATCAGAAAAGTGCAAAATGCTCTATTTACATGTTTTTGAAATGTGAAAAAAAGTTTACTTGCCTGTTTTAATAATTGTAAAATGTTCTATTTACATGTTTTGATAAAATTTAGGCAGCGTTGGCTGCATGCGCTGGCCGCATTATCCGGCCCTGCAAATCGCAAATCCAGGTGCTAACCTTGGCGATTCTAGAAACTCGAGGCGCTGCTTAAATAATGGCTTAGCAGGTAATCTGATGCTGTACTGGACAAAACAAGAGGTTCTAATGTTTTAACAAACTACATTAAGTACATAGTCATAAAACTTTAAACAATTTGACAGTATTTTAATTTTGTTTTTGTAGACAAAAAAACAACATACTTTTATTTGATCCGTTAAGTTTCCATTTTCGAAAGTTATCGCACCAAAAACTTTCCCAGGCGATTGTACGTAAGAAGCCTCCAATTTGTCTTCTGTGTCAAACCCTTGTACTTAAAAAAGGTGTCATATAATTATTACATTTAAAATCAGACTATTTTGTAGATTCTATACAGTACTATTAAAAAGCTTAAGAGTGTTACGGGTAAGCAAATGCCAGTTTACTGACGCTGCCCTCTCGCACCTTCTGCTCTTACAATCAGATATCGTCACTGAAGAATCAAAATGACCCCAACACAATTAAATATTTTAATCTAGTACTAAAATAAGCTATGTCATCAAAACAAAATGAGTAACATACGCAAAATGTTAATTAGAAGTTTTTTGAAAATTTTAAAATGTTTTATTTGCCTGTTTCAAAAAAGTTGGAAACATTCTATTCTTCATTTTTTTATAAGTGCAAAATGTTTAATTTGGATATTTATAAAAAGTGTAAAATGTTTAATTTGGATATTTATTATAAAAAGTGTAAAATGTTTAAATGTTTAAATTTGCATGCTTAAAAAATTTAGGAATATTCTATTTTTGTATTTCTTTAAAAGTGTAAAATGTACAATTTGGACATTTTAAAAAAATGTAAAATGTTCTGTTTGCATGTTTCAAAAAAGTTCGAAACATTCTTTTTAAATAAGTGTAAAATGTTTAATTTAGATATTTTTAAAAAGTGTAAAATGTTCTATTTGCCTGTTTCAGAAAAGTTTGAAACATTCTATTTTTCTATTTCTTTAAAAGTGTAAAATGTTCAATTTAGACATTTAAAAAAAGTGTAAAATGTTCTATTTGCATGTTTCAAAAAAGTTCGAAACATTCAATTTTTGTATTTTTTTAAAAGTGTAAAATGTTCAATTTGGAAATGTTTAAAAAGTGTAAAATGTTCTATTTGCATGTTTCAAAAAAGTTTGAAATGTTCTATTTAAATTTTGTCAAGATATTTAATATTTTACAACATTTTTAGTGGATAAATTAGTTTTGGCTAAGAATGGGCAATGGGTATAGTGTATAGGCCATTTTGGACCTTCACCGACGATATGTAATTATTTGAATCTGAAAGCACCGTCTTACGGATCAACGAAGAGAATGAAGAAAGAGTACTGTTGAATTTTAAAAAATTATCCTCAACTATTTGCATTAGGTCGACAATTTTGGGAGTGTTCGGTGCAAAGTAAACTGTTCTAAAAGATTGAGAATCAAAAATGAGGTAATTATTTATGTGCAGTAAAAGTTGATTGAACAATACATTAAATTTGTAGTCTCGAAAAAAAATTAAAATGTTGACATCGTACGTACGTAGGAATTGTTTTGCTCAAGAGACTCTCACCAAGACCAAGTATGCTCTTATTCGAGTACCTCGGACTAAACATTTCAAATACTAAATCCTTATCAACTCTTTCGACTTTGACAATCACTCGAATGATGAGCAGAATTGAAACGAATACGAGTGGAAGAATTAATTCTAAAACTGTTTGAAATGGATGCCGTTTTTGAATAAGACAATTCTTCCACAGGAGCACTTGAAATTTCTTAAAACATGACACAGGTTTAAAATCAGAGACTTTGAGCTGGAAATGGTGCTTAAGTTTAAGTTCGGATGTTGCCTTTTTAGAAATAAAATTTTCGGGATTCGTTTCGGTTGCAGCTTCGGTTTCATTTTTAATTGGAGAAACAGTCGTCTTGTCATCTGAGTTTGACGAGAATTGGGATTTGATTGATGATTTTTGTGATCGCTTTGCGGATTCGTTGAAGACTTGATTTAGTTTTGATTTTGAATCTGTTTCTAAATCATCGACGACGGAAGAAATCTTGTTTAAAGTTGCGGTCGAGGACGATGGTTTGTTAAACATTCTATGGTCTAGCTTTATGGAGTTGCGATTAGGATGTGTTGTTAACTTGGCAGACGGTAGTATTACGTACGTTATGAATGTTGTGGAATATTTATCATTGCATTCCAAATCAAATAATGAACAACCAAGTATTCAGAATAGCATAATGTCGTATTGTATTGAAAACGTTTTCGCTTAAATATTAAATTATTGCTAGTGAGTTAATTTTTATTCTAACTACAATAGTTCTGATGAACGCATATTTTATTTTTTAAAGTTTAGTTTTAAAACTCTTTTAAATTCTTTTAAATTTTGCTATTTTCAACAAGTTTTTTTTCAAAGACAAAAGATTCTCTAAAATACAGAAAAACATCATGTTTAGGAATGTAAATAACGATAGTAATCTAATAAATTTAACATTTTTTACACCTAATTGTCGGACACGTACAAGAACTCACTATGGCAGATAAAATAAATGTTCATTTCCTTAATTCCTAATCGGGTAAAACTGTACCACATTAGCTAAAATAATATACCTTTGACCTGAAAAGCCCCTTATGCTAGAAACAAAATGCACTTTCTACATTTAAATAATGTGATTTTAAAATCTGAAAAATAATGTAAATATCTATCATTTTGCAAATGACTAAATCTTGTAAATAAAACATTTAGCACTATTTCAAAACTCTTAAATAGAAAATTTTGCCTAATTCAAAACAGTGTTATTGTAACATTCAAATTAGTACGATTAAATGAATGGAACATTTTGCATTATTAGAAACAAGGTAAAAAGAATATTTTATCTACTTAAAAATTTCTTTGTCTAATTTTTAAAGGTGACATTTAGAAAAATACAATTAAATAAAACATTTAAACAAACCAATTTCTACTATTCAAAACCAAACATATACAGTATTTTAAACAGTTTTAAAACATGTAAATGGATTATTTTTGTACATTTAAAAAACATACAAACGGAACATTTTGCACCATTTCAAAGCTTGTAAATAGAACAATTCGCACTTTTGTAAAATTTGAACATGAAAAGATACTAGGCTTTGATCCCGTGTGTAGTTTCTAAAACGTAGCAAAAAAAACACAGCTTTTTTTAATATTAAATATTAACGCACACATAATAATTAAAACGACTCGTTTTAAGTCTTCACACGCGCTACTTTTTTCAAATCAGAAAAAATAAATTTAATAATTTTTAATTACTTCCACATGCTTTAGTAAGCATGCTTAATTCATACTCACATTTAATTGTGCCACTTATAAGTACTGATTTATTAAATTAAAAAAAACATCCGGTTGTAATTTCCTTGGCATGCCAACCAAGAATCTTACGATTAGCTAAAACTATTTATTAATAAATGTGTACAATATTTTTGGCTTTGTAACTAACTATAAGATCGTTAACTAATAGCATGAGCTGGAGCGCATGTGCAGCAATATACTACCTAGACTTCAAATTTCTTTTGAGTTAGTTACTTTCTGCAAACGCCATCGCTGAAATTAAAACAAAAATGTCACAAAATGACAGAACATAGTTACATTTTTCAAATCAATGAAAATATTAGTTATTTTTAAATATATCTTACGACAATGTTAAGTTTGACATCTTGTCTAAGCATCGCACACCAGTACAGCAGGGTATCGATTTTGAGCAAGCACACAATTCTGGTCGACACTGTTAAAACAGAAATTAAAAAAATGAACGTATGAGTAGGCAAAAGTCTTTAACTGCTCCAGTTTTATGAGCCAAGTTTTTCTGGATTTAAAATATTAATAAGAAAATAGATAAATTTAGCTACAAATTGTAATACAGAAAAAAGAATAGGTTAAAGTTTGTCTCCATGGTAGTAACTTACTGTGTGACACACACTGAAAATAAATACAAAATTATCGCATTTAAAAATATTCCACAATAATTTGTCGTGACAATTTAAATTTCCAAAAATTAGAAAGAAAAACATAAAAAAAGCAAGTAGAACATATTCTTGTGCATACAGTATTTAATTATTTTAGCATTAACCTTTCAGAGCCAGAATGTTTACACTCACAAGGTTGTGGACATCCACCGCTTAGAGCGCCAAGACACTTGTTTCTATGACATTCCTATACAATCGAAATTAAAAAAGACTAGAAATTAAGGCCGTTCTAAAATTGTGAAATATTGAGCTGTATATTGTTTGAATTTAAATTGTCTTACTGCTGGGCAGAATGGTTCTGGTTCGTCAGTTTTCTGACAAGCGACCTTTGCCACAAGCCCAAACAGAAGAAACAATGCAATGTATTGACAACTTAACTTGGCCATGGTAAAAATATTTTCCTGTCTAATGATAAGAACTGAGCACAATATTTTTTTTTTAAATGTACAATTGTTTTACTTTGCAAGTTAAGTGAGACCCTTTCAAAGAGAATTGCGATGCTTGATTAATTTTATTTCTGCTAAAAGTGGCCTTTATATAGTAGCAGTTTCCTTTAAATCTGTATTGGAAAATTTGTACGATAAAAGTGTTTGCTTAAACAATAACCATATGTCAGTAATTAAAACGTTATGGCTCACTGAAATTATTATACATAATTTAAGGGTTAGGTCAATATGGCCTATGTAAATACTGTGAAGTTGAAGTTCCTTGCAAGATACTCCCACTCACGCTTAAGTAAATACGTTCTAACAAAATTGTTAATGATCCATGCAAGGATCTTATATACACTCACTAAAGCAGGCGTGCTTGGGTGAGTGGTTAGGACTGCAGACTGTAACGAAATTTACAGCCTCAGACCCGGCTTCGATCCTCGGCCACTGCTAATCGTTTACGGCTCGGTGTTGTACGGTAAACGTCACTGGATGGTTGATTGAAACCCAATCTCCTTCGGTGCTCCTTAGTGACCACTACTTACTGTAGGGGCCTAGGGAATGAGACTCCTTTACTGTGGAGGAGGGGACGGGGATAGGTGAAAGGGTACAAAGACCGAGACGATCTAACGCGGTAGCCTCCTATTTCCTCACCCACAGTGACTGGTTGAGTCTGGTTGTATGAACTTCGGTTAAATCGACCCAATGAATAAATTATTTATTATTATTATATTATTATTATATACACTCACTATATCAATAATAACTTTGTTAAGATAATAGTGTGTGTCACATATCGTCGGTGAAGAACCAAATTGACCTATATCCGTTTTTAGTTAAAAACAAAATCCACTATCTTCAAACACATTAAAATATTGTATAATTATCAGACCCCTAAATAGAAAATTTTGCACCTTTCAAAAACATGTAAATCAAACATTTTGCACATTTCAAAAACATGTAAATCGAACATTTTGCACCTTTCAAAAACACGTAAATAGAACATTTCGCACCTTTTAAAAACATGCAAATAGAGCATTTTGCAACTCTCAAAAACATGCAAATAGAGCATTTTACACTTTCTAAAATCACTTAATTAACATCTAGCGCATCGATATTATTTAGTGTTTTTATGACAAAGCTCATTTTGACTATAGCTTAAATTGGATATGGGTCGTTTTGACTCTTCACTCACGATATATTATTTAGTTATTATACATATTTGAAGTTCATGATGTACACTAAAAATATCTTATTGTGTATAGTACTATGTCATACAATTACAATTAGATACGTCGTACATATAAGACATATATTACAATAGCCGTAATTGTAATATGCGACGAAAAATTTCTTTATACTTTATAGCTACAGTTAATTACATAGCCATCAAATGCAAAAATATTCAGTTTGTTTAAATATCTTAGCACATTCTGATTTCGTATCCTGTTGGACGTTGGACATTATTTAATATTTATATATTTTGCACGTACACATGCAATTATAAATAACGTTTTGAATGCGCTTACTCATAATTAATTTTAGCTATTTTCTTGGTGAGGAGTATTTTAAATAAAGTTGAGCTTGCTGGCGAAAATTCCGCTTGTTTTTCATTCTTTTCATTCTGGCTGAAGATTTTAACTATAATACGGAGCCAAGAAATTTTACACGCACTCTATTAACATTTTTTCTATAAATACATATTTAAACTCGTAATGAATAAATGCGTACATTTTACTCACTGCTGAGGTTTTCAAGTTTTCACATTGAATAACGATGGAAGGTGGGTCGTTTTAGCGTGACAGGAATTTTCATGACGTAATATATGTTTTACTGTAAAGTAAATTTCCTAGTGCTGACAAAATAACCAACCGCCATGAGAGTTCATTCACTCCAGTGTTCAGAGTTCATCAGCAGGACTCAACAAATAAAACACATTAAACCGGAATTTTCAACACACGACAAAACAGGTTTCAGGAATTACATTACATTTCTGGATTTCGGCATTTCTCTAGATATTTCCTCATATTGTTTTTTTTAAATCTAGCTTGTTTCTGAATTTTTCCGCACTTAGAATGACCAAAAACCAAGTTTAGTTTTTAAATTACTATTTATTTTACCGTAATCGTTTTACCTTGTGGTACTTACTTACATTATATAATTACTTTATATATTATTAAGTATGGCGACCAGTGGGAGTCATACGGTAGATTAAAATTAATTTATTTACATTGTACATTTTTAGTAATAAACGAGTAATCATTAAGGATGAATCTCTAGATGAGTTATGTGTGCAATCATGTAATGTTATTTATGCCAACGGATGTAAGTCATGAAATAATTGTAATGGAATTATGTATTGCGTAACACTCTTGTAAAACTCGAATTGAGTTGCTAAATTATAAATGGGCTTGATCATTATTGACAAAGATGATTTATGAATTTTGTGTAGCTTGCTAAGTATGCAGGTCAGCGGAAAGAGATTCTAAAACAATGTAATGTAATCGAATGACCACTACGGCCGGAAGCCGAGTTGATTTCATAGGATAAATCTAAATGTAAAATCATATCCATTTCAACCATCAACTAACTAGCTTGAACCTTCTGTTCTATAAAACACTTTTCGTTTTATCAGTTTTTAATTGTCAATCTACATCAGTTTAATTCAATTAAAAATACAAGTCTTATTCTCAGTATTCTACCATCGACATTTATTACTCATTCACCACACACTATTACTAGTACAAATCATTTAGGTAAATCTCAGTTAATTACTGGAAGCATATCACTACATTTAATATGGTGGCTTCCTTCGAAATTAACTGAGTTAGCGCTAACAATTAAATCAAAAAGTCAGTTAAAAGGCACCCATATGGGAAGCACACGGGGTTCTGGCCAATCAGTACGTAAGAATTTGAGATTTTAAGTATATAGTGTACTTTTTCATTTTAATATTTTAAAAGTAAGTTGATGAATTTTTTTTTAAGTAAAACTTTAAAGGATTTAAGTTTATTTTAAAAATTGATTTCAATCTATATATTTTTCTTGATTTGTACGTAGTAAAGGAAGTAATTTATTTTTAAGAGTGTGAAGGTTATGGTGATTTGATATTGTGAGTGTCAATGGTATCTTGGTATTTGTAATTTTTATTTTTCAATTATTTACATTCATAATCATTTTTATTAAGGATATTTGTTAATTCTGCACTTTACTACTGAGTTTGTAGAAAAGTTTCGAGCAAGCAGAAATTTGAGATACTGAGTGAGAGCGAGAGACTAGTATTTGCTGAAGTGAACAGATTCTGAGTGAAGTTGCGAAACAAGCTATTTGAACTGTTGACTCGAGTTGAAATCGGATTTAAGGTAATTAAGCATTAATGTTAGTAAATTTAATATTTTACTAGGCCGTAGCTACTAGGTTAACGAATAATTATTCCCCCTTACTAACTTTTCTTTTTCAAAGATCAGCGTAATTAGTAAGTTAGATATATTACCCACCCGTAATATTTAAGACTCATGAGCACGTACATTTTTGTCCTGATCAGACAATAGCGTACGTATTGGTAATTCTAGAATTTAATTATACCGCGAGTAGGCAGAGTATAATTTTTATCGTAATTTTCTTGCATACAGAGCAGTGTAGGAGGTATTGTGACTTCAATCCTTTACCTACCAAGAAAATTCACTCCACACAATCTTATAAGTTAATTTATTTTATTTTAACATTCTGATTTTATTTTTGATTTTATTTTCGACTTAATTTTCGATTTTAAATTTTTTGTATATGGCTGAGAATTTAAGATTAAAAGCAGCTGTCACTTTATTGGTTAACACTTTAACAATTCAAGAGACACAGGATATCGCTTTTAATATTGAATTAGCTGTATTGAGAACTGAGATTTTAAGCTTAATTATTTCTGAAATTGCTAATTTGGGATTGACTAGTGCTAATAATACAGCTGGTAGGTTCGGACATAATTAAGGGATATTTTTATTTTTTAATGTCACATGTCACAGAGACCCAACACTAGGCAAGCATTAAAAGAGCAGGGTAAAGAAATTGGTAGATCCATATTAGGCAAATATCTCATTCGTAGACAGCCACCAAAAACTACTGAAGTAGAACAGCCCAGTTCACTAAGTATTCCCCCAGGTATCACATCAACACAGAAAGAGAAATTTGAAAATACATTTTTAAATAAAACTTTGGAAACTTTACAGAAATTAGGAGATTTGAATGACACTACCCTAGCATTATTATACGAGACAAATCAAACTAATAAAAGTGATAGTGGTAACGAGACAGGTCAGTCAAGTACCTCACAGATATTAGATAAGAGCGTAGACAATAAAGCTAGTGAAGTACAAGAGCAGGTAGCCAGTGAGTTAGAAGGTAATAAAACTTGTAACGATTCGTTTGAAAGTGCCAAAGGCGATTTTTCAGGCAGGTCTACAGGGCTAGGTAATTTTAATACTAGTGAGACTGAGGATTTTAGTGACTCAGAGTTAGATAAGCCGATTAATACAGCCAATCCCTCGACACCACCAGTCAAGACGGCAGACATCATAGATAATCTACAGATACCTTCTCACCTCAAAGGTGAAGCAAGACAGAAATTTAAACTAGACCTAGAAAAACATTTAAAGGAGGAAGAGAGACTTTTTGCGATAGCAGAGGAAGCCCAGCGTATTGAGGACGAAGCACAAGCGAAATTACGACAAATTGCAGCTAAAAAATTTTTAGAAGACGAACAAAAGGAACTAGAAGAAGGCATGGCCCAAATTAACAATGCAGGATGGCAACCAGCCAAAAAGGTCAATTTCCGGGTGGGAATTGACGAGCCCGGAGCCCATGTAGACGAATTCGTAAGGTCCATGTTATCTATAGGTGTACAGAAAGAAAATCAGATTAATAGATTTGCTAATACCCTAGATAAAACATCAGCAGCATGGTTCGGACGGAACATCGGTACTCTCACCATGGACAACTTAAAGGCCGAGATGGTGAAACGCTACCCGGTCAGTGAGAAAATTCTGAATCAACGTCTACAACAGCGAGTCCAACTACCGGACGAGCCAGTGGCCCAGTACATCTCAGACAGGATTGATGTCACAAAAGCAGCCATTCCCCATGCCATTGAAGCGGATTTAGTTCGAGAAATCAAAAATGGACTCACACCAAAGATGACAGCCAAACTCGGTTACGGAGGAAGAGGAATTAAATCAGTCGATGAACTCACCACGTTTCTAGTGGAGATGGAGGCGACCGATATGGGACCAGCCGAATCCGAGGTGAAAAAGTGTGAAGTCAGAATCGCGACGCTGGAGGCCAAACTCCTCAACACCAAGGAGGGAGGCAAAGCAGGCTACGATAAAAAGAGGGAACAACAGAAATTTCCGAAAAATGAATTTAATGCTGATACTCAAAAGGATGGAAAACGGGGAGGAGGACGCGGCAGAGGAAGGCGTGGCAGAGGTAATGGCAAAAATTATGATAAATCAGAAATTGATTGTTATGTATGTGGAGAACCTGGGCACTATGCGAAGGATTGCCCAGATAGGCCTACCCAGCGAGCAGGCAGAGGTAGCAAGCGAGGAGGAACTTCAACTAGAGGGAGAAGAACATACCCAAAGAAGGACGAAAATGCCAACGAGACCGTGGAAGCGAGGCAAGGAGAGATGGTACGAGAACCACCACCAGTCTATGAGCCACCGACTAGAAATGCATTCGGATATATGATGACGGCCATGGACTCGGATTCTCCATACCTGGACCTACAAATTCACGGTAAATGGACTACAGCATTTCTAGACACAGGAAGTTCACTATCCATGATCAGTAAGAAGGCCCTAACCACTCAAAAAATTTCCACGGACCAGGAAGTCATTATCCATGGAATTATAGGATCTGAAAAAGCTTTAGGTGTAGCCTTAGTTGCCATTCAAATGGGTACAGGTACATTTAATGTCGAATTTGTGGTCTTGGATGTGTTGGAACCCATTATAGTCCTTGGTTTTGATTTTTTTTCGAAATTTCGAGTGAATTGGAATTTTAGAAACAGGCAATTGGAATCCAAAAAATTTGGAATCGTTCAGTACTATCAAGATGAACGAGCAACAATTAAGTGGATGCCAGTACAACCACCCCCTCAGCCCCCTAAAAAGAAGCAAGAGGAAAAATTCTTTCGACATCTCAAGAGTCAAAAAAATTTAAAGAGGGCTGGAACTTCCTCCAGGAGATTTACAAGTGTAAGGACAGGACGATCATCGCCCATTCATTGCGTAGCCAAACCCAGTGTCCGCAGGAGCCGAGGAGAGACAGGCAGAACTCAAAAGGAACGTGCTATCTCACCTCCGTCCGTTAGTTCACAACTCTGGACCCAGCGAGACCAAGGAGAAGTACGGCCGAAGACTTCTCTGGAAGGGGAGAGATCCTACCAACCAAGGCGAAATCGATCTGAATCTACACGAAGGAATAATAGTCAAGAACGAAGGGAGAGAGTGACGAGTGACATGACCACCTTGGAAAGGGAAAAATTCAATGCAAATGGACTGACGAAGAGAGAAGAGGCAGAGCTGAACGCAGAAATGGGAAAAACTACCCTCAGCCCCTTCAGGGTTTACGGTAATGAAACCTACAGACATGTAAGTCCAAAGCTTATAGCCACTCACTTTCCTAATTTATCCCAGGAGCCAACCACCTGGTATGTATCTCGAGGCATACCATACCTAGATAGAAAATATATCGTGGAAGGCGAGAAAAAAATTGGTACATACGTAATGAGAGGAAATTGTAAAAAATTCAGTTTCGACCCCATGTTCACTGTGGAATATTACTCATGTCATTATTCTAATTTGAGAGTGAAGGCGATGCTGTTTCCAGGCACTATGCGTGAAGTGGATTTAGCTGTCAAAAAAGACATTGACGAATGGACTCGTCAAAGCAAATTGACTTCAGAAATGAGACGTGCTATCGAACAAAGGCATGGGATCGGAGGCGAATGTGACTTGTGCATACAACCTATCATTGGAGACTGGGTATTTGAGCAGAAAAAAAGGGAAAGAAAAAATCTGGACCAATACCATGGAACTGTACTGCCCACTACCTACGCCATCCCTGATAAAGACCTACATGAACATGAAAAGGAAAAATCCATCAGCCAACCAAAGGAGCAGCGTGAAAAACACAGCCCCCATTCTAGTAATAGAAAATGGATCCCCCCTCACCAGCGTGAGCAGACTAAAGACGTCACCACTGATGAGGATTGGAGAGAAATATGTTCTAAAGCAAAAGCACTTCAACTACGAGATGCTAAGAAAAGGTCCGAGGCGCGAGCACGGGAAATAGAAAGGGAAACTGAAAAAATACGACAAGAATGGAAAGAATACACTGAATCTAACACCCTTTGGGAATGGAAACATGGCGAGTCAGGAAGCGGATGGAGTCAGGACGTACCACAAAAAAGTTGTAAGTCACAAGCTATAAAAAATTTTAAAGCTGATTTATTGAAAGAACTTGTAGACGGTCCAGTACAGTCCACTTCACAGCCCATAAAGGAGATGCCACCCAAACCAACAGGGAGCACACCAAAAACAGTGAAAAAAATTCTGGCAAAGCAAGTGAGCTTTAATGAAGAGGTAGCAGGTAGCAGTCACCAGTCTGGACAGGATTCAAACAAGAAAAAGCCGAATCTACTCAAACGTGCGCTGGACGAGCATGAATGGGACCAGCACTGTGATGAACTGCAGCAGAAGGAACTGGAGAAGGTTAAGCCTCAGGTAGAAAAATCCCCTTCACCTTTTACTGTAGAAGAGGATTGGGATATTATTGTACTAGGCGTTGAAAAGGACGATGAGATTCAATGCCCACCACCACCACCACCACCGACTACAGCACAGAAAAAGGGAAATGTCAACAACAATTATGAATGGGAGCTTATAGCCCCCATGCGGAGCCTACGTGTACATGCACGGGCAGCAAGGGTAACAAAACGGCCGAGAACTTTTATGCATAAATGGTCATGGATGTGTTTAATGTTGATGTTGGTGTTTGGGATAGGCATAGCAGATGCAAAGCCATGGGGATGGGGAAAAGTTCTAAAACAAGGCAGCACTGGAGTGAGAGGCTATGCTAACATGCCATCACAGCCGGCAATGTTAAAGCTTGTTTTTCCACTAAGCCCAGGTACAATCAAAAATCTACCAAAAGGAGCGGAGGCGACAGGAGTGAAAGGATTCAAGGCGGAGATGGCTTCACAAAAACAAAAGAATGCGATGGGAGACAATCCACCCTCACCAAAGGCAGGTACTTCCAACGGAGGCCAGGAAATTTTCGCCAGGGAGGACTCATTAATGAAGACTCCAGACACTCAGGCCAGGACTGGAGACTCGATGTCACCACAGGCACAATCTGTATATCAAGGTTGGTCTCCAGCAGCTTCACCTCCAGGTTCACCTCAAATACCTCAACCACCAAATTCATGGGTACAGAAGGTAAAAGATAAACTTCCCTCTGGAGGCGCAGTAGCAACGGCGGCGGCACAGGCAGCAGGACTTACACTTGTATTATCTGCAAGTGGAGTAGCGCAACAAGCGGCAGCAAAGGCCATGGGCATGGGTCCACAGGACATTCCAGCACCAATTATTAATAATACCATTATAATTTCTGGAGATGTTATTAATCCTAAATACAGGCCATACGAGAATAGAGAGCCAGCCAGCCCTACACGGTATGCGAGCGATGATTCTGACGACTCAGATGACGATGAACCTCTACGACTACAGGTAGTTGGAGCTTGGTTGCCCGAGGCGATTCGAACAGCTAACGAGACTCATTTTAATGGAACTCTACGAAAAGGACTAACCACACCACCACCACAGCAGGACGCACTAATCCGAGAGGAAAACAATAACTATGAAGGAACGATAACTGCGTCTGATGGTAACATATCGTACATGATAACAATGGGAATTGGTGGGTTTGCAATAATTGTTATTGTATTTTTTATGAGTTTCTGGATCTACATATGTTATGGGATACCGACATGGAGAGGCGGCCGTATGAGACTTCAAACGCCGAATCCAGAGAAAAGAGTCACCAAAAAATTTAAGCCACGACCGGCGGATACTTCTGATGATGATGACCGCTGGAGAGGAAAAACCGGCAAGTCCAGATACGATTACAAAACCGAGAATGACGCTGTAGCACGCATGGAGGATTTCATTGAAAGGCAGTTCAAAATTCAGCAGGGTTTAACCGACGAATTAGCAAAATGCAAGGGAAATCAAGATGTTGCTGTGGACTGCGGACTGGACAAAACGACCGATGATGACAAGATGAAGTTATTGGCTTATTAAAAGGTTTATAGGTAGACGAGTCGGTCTAGGTAGACTAGGTAATTTAATTTAATTTATTTAGATTCTACATTTAGGTGAAATTTTGAAAATTTCAAAATTTTTTTGAAATTTTGAGATTTTGAAAATTTTGGGTATTTTAATTTTAAGTAGTCCAGGGTAATTCGGGACGAATTACATTCGGAGAGGAGGATTATTAAGTATGGCGACCAGTGGGAGTCATACGGTAGATTAAAATTAATTTATTTACATTGTACATTTTTAGTAATAAACAAGTAATCATTAAGGATGAATCTCTAGATGAGTTATGTGTGCAATCATGTAATGTTATTTATGCCAACGGATGTAAGTCATGAAATAATTGTAATGGAATTATGTATTGCGTAACACTCTTGTAAAACTCGAATTGAGTTGCTAAATTATAAATGGGCTTGATCATTATTGACAAAGATGATTTATGAATTTTGTGTAGCTTGCTAAGTATGCAGGTCAGCGGAAAGAGATTCTAAAACAATGTAATGTAATCGAATGACCACTACGGCCGGAAGCCGAGTTAATTTCATAGGATAAATCTAAATGTAAAATCATATCCATTTCAACCATCAACTAACTAGCTTGAACCTTCTGTTCTATAAAACACTTTTCGTTTTATCAGTTTTTAATTGTCAATCTACATCAGTTTAATTCAATTAAAAATACAAGTCTTATTCTCAGTATTCTACCATCGACATTTATTACTCATTCACCACACACTATTACTAGTACAAATCATTTAGGTAAATCTCAGTTAATTACTGGAAGCATATCACTACATTTAATAATATTTATTCGTATAAACAGTAAATATATTTAACGGTTAAAAAGAAGTGTAAATCCTAATTTTGATGAGACTTTTTTAAAACTTCTGGATTTTTCTGATTTTTCTTTAATTCGCAAGCTAAACTAAGCATAATGAAGCTATAGAGTTTGCAAGTCAGGGTGTCATACACTTTTGCACAATTTCCGGATTGGCGCGCTCCAGTCATATGCAATTTGGCAATTGGCAATTTCCTACACAAATATTTTTGAAGTATAAAAGTCGATATTTGGACAGCTCAGAGTGCGCATACAAATGTTACATCATTGGAATGGCAATACTTAGCAGAATCTCATGTTGCAGCTTTGTTTAAAACGTGGCTTTCTTAACTATATATTTTGTACCATACAAGACAAATGCACTTATAACAAATAATAACAAAACTATAAAAATTATAAAATGTGTAGGTATCTTTTGCGAGCGTTGTTTGTTTTCGTTATACTTTTTTGTGCAGGGGTAGCAAATGTGCTATATAGGTTTACTAGTGGGCAGCAAATATCCGGGTAGAAAATGTCCAGGTAGCAAACTTCCAGGTAGCAAATGCCCCCATATACCCACATATATTAACAAGTTCGCCTCGGGGCTAGGATAATACGAAGCAAGCAAAACTATGTTTAACGCCCATTCTAGCTGTAGAAATCAATGCATAAACCATTGTTTCCTGTGCCTACCCTTGTAGCAGTTGGCAGTTGTAGCCTTACTTTTTTGTTTAATTTTAATAATTGCACTGGACATTAGTGCACAATTTCAGCTATACTTGAAAAGTACATAATTACATAGTTAGTTCCTTTTCGCGGGCGGCACTCAAAATCTGTGAAGCAAGTTCTCTGCAGTCGGCAGTCAGTAGTAGTAGTCAATGTTAATAAGCAGTGTGTGTGAAGCTGCAGTTGGTTGGCAGTGGATGGTAAATGTGAGTTTCGTAGCTTTAATAGTAAATACTACCGGTCAATTTTAAATAAATGTTAATATTAAGGTGTTCCTCGCCCTCAACCGTTTACGTTTATTATATACTATTTAAATCACAATTTTAAACAATCTGTTAGCCTTTCTACTGTTGACTGTTACTGTTATATAATATATCTATACATAGATACACATATGCAATCAAATCAAATTGCATTAGCATTTTTATACCATTGCCATATGCCATATGCCATAGCCACATTTGGTCTCGTCCCGTCGTCCGTTGCAATTCAAGATAAATTATTCTTACTAGTTAGCAGTAAGTAAATGTGTAGCTGTAGCTAAAGCTCGGTCAAAATATTTGAGTTCTTGCTTCACTTGTCACTTGTTACTTATTTTTTATTAAAGTTGTCGGTCTTTGCTATTTTGGGTTTTAAATTAACTAATTAGAGCGAATTAAACAGAATGAGTGAAGTTCAGCAGAATATCGTGGATGATAGCATTAACAAGAATCATCAGTCTTGTTTTCACATACAAGAAGCAACAACACAGGTCAGTTCTTAACTACGTGTAACATAATTGTAATTACTTTTTTAATCTGCTACCTGTATTAGCTTCTTTTATTTTGTATTTACTATATAATTCTTGGTAGTCTACATTCTACATAATAAATGCCCTTCATTTACTCAATGAAACGATTATTTAGTGTTTGCTAATTAAAACTCGAAATGAATATTTATTGGCTAATTTCAGTTTGACTACGAGGAATTTATTTTTCGGTGGAAGCTCAAAGTTCCTTCTATTAGGCTGAGTTTAAATAACCAATTTGAGTCACCTGTTTTTGTTGGTGGGGACCGAAGTCAACATTTATGGTAGTTATCCTTAATATCGTAACTACCTTATTCTTAAAAGGCAGTATTACCTATCTTAACGAATAACTACTAACTGTAGTTTTATGAATTATGAGTTTTACTGTTAAAATCGTTGATTTTGATGTAAAAGGCAACTACGATGGAATCGGAGCTATTATAGTTATACTTATACGTATAACGTGGAGCTAATTCTTGTTGCTGTTGGAAATACAGATAGCTTTCAAGGAGACAAAGTACAAGCTCATGGACGCATGAGTTTAAATAAATCGGATGAAACAGAACTTCTCAAGGTTGAAACCGGTAATTATTTCATCTCATTCTAGATAATGCTAAACATTATGTATTCATTCATATTGGTATTGGTTATAATATTTAATTGCGTCCCAGATTACATTCAATTATAAAACGTGCTTATGCTAAAATGCAATTCCAAATAACCCACACTCAAACTACTCAGATAATTAATTATACGATGGTAATGTGATTTTTTATTTTGGAATAAAAGACAAGGCAACTGTTTCACTTGAAGACGTTAGACCCGGGCAAGTTTGGAAGACGATGTCAATTTCTGAAACCGATTTTTGGGACGTAACAAAAGGCTATATTGCCAACGAGACTTTTACTGTTGCTTGTAGAATCTTCATTAGTTGTGTCCCGAAGAAAAGCTCTGTTTCAAAGCTTGTGCTAGCAAGCTCTGGTGAAAGTTATGTATTTAATAATGACAAGACTTCTCGTTCTGTCGCGAAGCTCACAAAGAATGCACTGTGTGCATTTGATTTTGCCGATGTTAAACTTGTGACTGATACCAAATCATTTCCTGCTCACAAAGTGGTTTTATCAGGTAAACGTATTTAAATTGTGGGAGCCTGTAGCTATAACTACATACATTGAGTCGCTTTGCGAGCTGAAAGTAAGACACAATGTAGTTTGATATTAATTAATGTTTTGCTATCCTTTATTTTATTTACAGCGCAAAGCCCTGTCTTTTCTGCAATGTTTCGAACAAAAATGCAAGAGATGAAGGACAACTCGGTTGACATTAAGGATTTTGAAGCGGAAGCTGTGGAAGCCATGCTTGAATTTATGTATACTGGAAAGGTTATGAAATTCACTGAGAAAACAAGCTATTGCAAAGCTGCGGAATTACTTCGAATTTCAGACAAGTATGAAGTCATGAAGTTGAAGACTCAATGTGAGCTGTTCATAAGTCTAAACGTAGAAGTAGAAAATGCAGTTGAAATGTTGGAGTTGGCCAGTTTGTACAGTTGCAAGACATTAAAAGCTGCTGTTCTTAAGTTCATTATGAGGTTCGTTTTATAAATACTTTTCTTTCAGTTGATTATGCTACGAATTCAGTTATACGTAGGTACGCTATTTAATAAGAATTGTAATAATACATATTTATTTACAGTAACAAGGCGAATGTGTGCGAGACAGATGCGTTCAAGAAACTTAAGGACCCTTCAATTCTAATCGATATGTTTGTGTTTAATTAATTATTTATAAGTCTCATAGCCTAGCTGTGCATATGAAAATGTATACGAAAAACAATTCTAATTAAGTTTACTTCTGCCTAGTAAATGATTGCAACTTGAGTAACTAACTAGTAAGCCATTGCATGTAGTCGCAGAACACTAACCTACCATATATCTTCCCATGCAAAGACATGTACTGAAACTCACAAGTTTACCTCCTGCGATATATTAGAAACTTGCGTAGTATTACAAGATAAATCATCAGACTACTCACAGTGTCTCTCCTCTCCCATTATTTGTTTTATTTAATTTTCTCTCAAAATCAGAATATCTCTGGAGCCATGAAAATGATATGACAGCGTTGCGTCCAACAAAACGACCCTTAGCTGCATTTGCTTTAGTTAATTATTATATTTACGGCATAATCTATTAAATGATTTATAATGCTGTATGTATGCTAGTTAAATTAGTGATGTGTTATCTCAATCCAGTAGTTGAACGTCATCTGTGCTGGAGGTTCGAATTCTACATTGTTGTTTTTCAGTGAAATAAAAATCGTTCAACAGTATTACCAATTGGTTGATCTAACTTTGATTTGATTGCGGTGAGCTTAATTTACATTAGTATCAGTTGATCTCAAGCTGAAATGCATGCTGACCACTGTTAAATCCGATTGTACTATCGATTACGAAGTAAAAGCAAAATTTATTACAAATTAAAGGCTACATAGTAAATCATCCTTTAATTGTAATTTCACGAGAGTACTTTTGGCGCCTTGTTAAAATTATTGTTTTTCACCCTCTTCCTGTATTCAACCAACTTAATGCAAATTTCATATTTACTTATTCTACTATTTCAATCTAGAAATCTAGATTAAAATTTGCATGTCTTGCCCTCTGCAAAAAGCTCAAAGCCTAATATCGTAGGGATCGTCCTTAATCGACAACATGAGAATATCTTGATATTAACGACACTATGATGAAACTCCTGTCAGCAGCTTAACTGTTAGTATACATATTTAAATGACTGTCTTTTACATGGGGTATCATTAATATTTAACTAAACCCACTGACACTACTTACGACGTCATTTGTGAAAGATTCTGTACCTACTAGTTTGGCTTGGTTAATAAATTGGGCTCAGAGTTTAGTAGGAAGTACATATCACTAACATAACACCACACTTGACACATGACACTCACGGCTTCCTTTTAGCGGTCGGTATTTAAACCTCTAGGATCAACAGTACTGCAAAAGTAAGGAATGGCCCGTAACTGATGTCACCCAGATGTTTTTATTTTTAGGACTCACCTACCTTCATATCATATCACTTCAACATACGTAAACGGCTATCCTTTATTAACATGACATGTTATCAATATCCGACCAGAACCACCCACCGCTAGCATTGCATCATTTACAGACGATCCCTAGGAGTACAACACTGCAACAGGCAACATAATTCAACTGCATGCCGCTGCCGCTAACTAGTAAGTACAGTGCTACGGCTGGTGCTACTGTTAACTGCACCTAAATTTAACCTAACATTAACTGTTCTTGGTCGTTAGTTCGTTAGTAAGGTGAAGGCAAAGGCTAGTTGAGCTTTGTAGTTAATTAACAATTAAACAAGGGCACGAAGTGCCTGATGTTTAATTACAATTATATTAGGGACTAAAAGAATAATAATTAATAGGATCTATTTCAGGTGATAGACTCCCGCCAGAGCTTTTTCAAAGTAAGAGACTAGCTACTGCGAGATTCTACCACTAAACTCAAACCACTTTCTCGAAGTGATAGACAGAGACTATGCTGCAAATAAAATGAGACGACAAATAATTCACGCAATCTCAGATCAGAATCAATTTAATGGCAACGAATCACATTACAATAATCCAAAATATTATCCATGTAAAATTAAAAAATCCCCAACCAAGACGTCCCGATTAAGCACCTATTAGAACCAAAACAACCAATAGCCATCAAATACCAATCAGGACTAAAAGAATAAAATTAATAAACACAACTAATATATTGGCTCTACATGGGGAGGTGGGAGGGCCTATTAATTATTATTCTTTTAGTCCCTAATATAATTGTAATTAAACATCAGGCACTTCGTGCCCTTGTTTAATTGTTAATTATATTTCGGGACTCGAATAATAATTAATAGGATGTTTAAAGAATTTTACATTAGGTATGAGATGTTGACAGCACTGTTGATGCAAAACTTGAAACATTCGGTCTGTAATAAAAACGAGTAAACGTAGAATTATTTGTCTAGTCAGCAGCCTTCATAACTTCAGCCAAAGATACTCCCTGTGAACGAGCGGCAGTCGTGGACGCTGCTTGTGTGGAATGTGACTTAAAAACCGAAGTGTTCACCCCCGATTTATGTAGAACATTCAAAATCCATCGGGAAATTGACGCTGTTGAAACGTAATTATGAGGACGAATGTAGGAAACTACCAAACGTGAAGACTTTTGAATGTCCTTTGTACGGGAAATATACTCTTTCAAAGTCGCTACAACACATAAATCAACGTTCTTAGGATAGCCAGCATAATATGAGTCCGGCAAAAATCCTGGCCTAGATGTCTTTTTTAAATGTAAATGTTTAAAAGTAGCACCCTCCGGAGAGTACTGTAAGGAGGAAATATCCAGTGCCTTAATATCCGACGCTCTATCAGCGTTAGTAATTGCCATCAATGTCACTAACTTGAACGAGAGTTCTTTGAGACTCAAATCTGAATTCTTCGGAAGCTTTAATAAATACTCTACTACAGTAGCCACACACCAAATCTCGTTATGCTTGGGTCGAGGAGGGGCCAAATTAAATACCCCTTTCATAAACTGACGCACAAGAGGATGCTCCCCAACTGGAGTTGACAACTCCCCCGTTGACATATAATACGACACTGCAGACCGATGGACATTTATGGAGCGATATGCTAACTTGCGATCCTTTGCCAACCACGTCAAATAATTTATTAAATTATGAACAGATTCTTGAAAGGGATCACAACCTCTTTGAGCACACCAGCTAACATAGGACTTCCATGAGGATTGATACACTTTACTGGTACTGGGTCTGACTGCATTTGAGATGACTTCAAGAGCTGCTCTTGAAAGTGAAATCGATTCTCCGGTTCTCCTGAAATTGGCCAAGCGGCCAGATAAAAGTGAAGATTTTGGCAGAGGGGATGAAACTTCCCCGCTGGGTCTGTTAACAGATTCTTCGACGGGGCAATCAATATCGGCAAGCTGCACAGGCTGTTCAACAGTAGTGGATACCAATACTGATTCTTCCAGACCGGGGCTATCAACAAAAAGTGAGCTTTTTGTTCGTGACACTGCCTCAGGACCTTTCCTATTAGACAAAAAGGGGGAAACGCATATCCCTGAAGAGTCTTCTAGTCCGTTGTGAAGGCATCCGTTCCCAGCGACATTGGGTCCGGCCTCCAGCTCCAATAGTCGGTCAACTGATGATTGAGTCGGCTCGCAAAAAGATCCACTTGGCACTTGTGATGATAGCAAAACAGATGCTGCGCTATGTCCGGCCGTAGTTTCCAGTCGCTGGCATCGTGAGAGTTTCTGGACTTCCAATCTGCCCAAATATTCTCTATTTCAGCAAGATATTCGGCTTGTAACCATATGTCTCGCTTGAGAGCCCACTCCCACATTTCCAACGCCACTTGGTTTAATTGTCAGGACCTTGTTCCACCCCGTTTGTTTACATATGCTACGGCTGTTTTGTTGTCCATCTTGAGAAGCACGGCAGTACTGCTTTTTGCCTTGCAAAACGATTGGACCGCTAGAAAGGCGGCCTGTAGTTCGGGGAAATTTATATGCGGGCAGTTGACTTTGTCTTGAACTGACCAAATTCCTCCCGTCGCCAGCTCCCCACATTTGGCGCCCCATCCCTGTAGAGATGCATCTGACTCTATTGAAAACTGAGGGACTTCGAGTAAAATAGGAGAACTTGGCAACACCATTATGTTTTGACCCCACCATTCGAGCTCCTTGAGAACCCTTGAGGTTAACTTGAAAGTCGTTTCCCATGACCGCGAGACTTGAAGAGATGAAATCAAGATCATTTGACATTCCCGCACCTGCAGTGGTGCTGCTCTCAATCCTGTCGTTGACGACGATATCATTCCTATAAATTTTGCCAATTCCCGCGGAGTGACTTGCTCTTTCTGTATTAAAAATTCTGCATTAGACTTAATCTTCAATTTTTTGGCCGTAGGTAATCCCCACGTCATGTCTACTGAGTTGATGTTCAAACCCAAAAACTCAATACTTTGCACTGGAGTTAAAACCGAACTCTCGTTATTCAAAATAAAACCGAGACTTTCAAATAACTCTGCACACATAGTAAGATGAGCTGCAACAGTCTTAAAAGTATCCCCTAGTACTAACGAGTCATCGATGTACATTATAATTAGAACTCCCTGAGCACGTAAATATCCCACAACTGGCTTTGTTAGTTTTGTAAAGAAAAACGGAGCCACCGCTAACCCAAAGGGCAAAGAAGAAAACTCCCAAGTAAACCCATTCCATTCAAACTGTAGGAATTTTCTGTGCTGAGTTGCGATTGATACTGTCCAATAAGCATCTTTTAGGTCCAGCTTTCCCATCAACCAACCTGGGCGGAGCAAGTCTCTAACCATTAACACACTTTCCATTTTAAAATGCGCTACGTTTAGAAAGCGATTCAGTGGCTTTAAATCTATTACTGGCCTCCACTTATTATTTTTCTTAGGAACCAAGAATATTTGACTCAAAAAATGGGGTTTCTCAGCGCGTCTTATAGCCTTATTTTTAGTCATTCGAACAACTTCTTCATCCATAAGAGATTTCTCCTCCGGTTTGATAATATGAGGAGGAGGTGATAGATTTTGGCCAGGATCCTCAAGAAATGGCAACTCATAACCCATGATCGTCCCAAGAACCCAGGCGTCACTAGTAATTTCTTGCCACTTAGCAAGGCACATACTTAATCTACCTCCCACCGGGATAAAGGGAATAACTAACTCAGATAACTGCGGTAATATACCTCGTCCACGAGATGGTCGCCGAAAATAATTAGATCTTTCACGTGATCCAACAGAAACCTGAGCGGATCCTCCGCTCAACATCCCTCGGCCAAATCCTCCACGAGCAAAACCGCGAAAAGGACGGCTAAAAGAACGACCGCGAGGAATAGCTCCAGTCCCGCGCCCACTAAATGCTAACAAAAATTTAAATACTTATGCCTTGCATTTAAAAACAACCAAACAAAGAACAAACATAAGCATATTCAGCTATTTACTTACATCCTGAATTAGCTCTTAGGAATCCTGAAAAATCCTTATTTAATTCGTTCGACTCCTTTATGTTTTTCCGAAGTGCCTCGCCAAACAATTCTCGTGGGTCTGAAACGACATCAGAGCGCGACGAATAATTAGCTAGAGCCGGGTTGATCTTTCGAAGAATCAGTCGACGACGCTCGTGACACGCCTGAGCATTCACATTGCCAACAAAAGCAATAGCATTGCAGATCGCTTTCAAAACCCGTTTAGGATCTATCATACTCTGTGATTTAATCGCTTCAACGGCAGTCGCATGCATAGCTGGCAAAGGACCCATACAGTCTAGCACTTTTGACTGAATCCCTTCTAATGCAAACAGCCCCGGAATTTCTTTAAATGAGACTTTATTCTGCCTTAAAAAATTAAGGAACGACTCATCAACTTTCGGCATTGCCACCTCATTATCACTAGGTAAAGGAAACACTTCCAAAATACTCTTTCTTTCCTCCGCCGTCAAAGATCGTCGCATGTACGCCTTCAAATAATTGACCGTCTCCTCTGGGGCAGTCTGGGGCCTTCCAGCTACGCTCCGATTCGGAATAATATGCCAAAGGATCCACAAGTACCTCCAACTCCTCACCCTGGGTACTATTCTCGTTGATCTCTCCATCCTCTTCTTCTCAATTAAAATTCAATCTTTGTCGTTTACCCCCTGGTAAACTCTCGTTAGATTCTGCTCAAAATTAAATTGAAAACAAAACGTATGCTCAACAATAGTAACATATTATACATCGACTCCTTATAAGCCGGCTATTTTTAGTTCTATGGACCTCTCAGACTGAGGTTATTTGTAAACATTCCAATTAATAAACGTTTTAATGCCAATTAATAAATTAAGTGCCAAAGCCAATTAACAAATCCAAGTTCCAGTGCCAATTAATAATTCAAGTGCCAATGCCAATTAATAATTCAAGTGCCAATGCCAATTATTACAACAAGTGCCCACGCCGTACCATTATCACTCGCTGCGTGCGAGTCGTCGTCAGCCGTAGCCGTGTGGCTGCAGCCTCTGTACGACCATGCGGCTTATTTTTCAATTCAGCCTCAACTAATTCAACTAATTTTGGGGTCAAGGCGGCCAATATCGGACCCAAAATTGTATCTGCCACCGAGCCCTGGGCTCCACCCTGTCCAGCCAGGTCCTTTAAGTTACTGTTATCCATTAAAACTCAATTTAATATTAACAAACGAAGAACAACTTAAATGTACTGCACGTCTCTGTCTCAGAGCTGAGAGAAAGTGGTTTGAGTTTAGTGGTAGAATCTCGCAGTAGCTAGTCTCTTACTTTGAAAAAGCTCTGGCGGGAGTCTATCACCTGAGATAGATCCTATTAATTATTATTCAAGTCCCGAAATATAATAATTAATTAAACAGAATTTGTAACTTATCGTCGCACAGGTACCTACTTTAAAACTAGTGCAGCTAGACAGAATTACTTTGTACTTGCTACTTATCATAATTACCAAAGTTCGTTTTGCTTTTATTTCAGTTATACCTGCCGATATTTTAGTATTTCTGAAATAATCAGAATTCAGCTTTGTCAGGCAGAATGAGTGAAGTTCAGCTTAGCGACAACAAAAACTGTCCAGCAGGCCCAGCACCTTCTTTCCAAATGTTGGAATCAACAACACAGGTAGCCACAGACCACAGTACCAGTAACTAATGAATTACTAATAAATAAACTCTAAATGACGTTATTTTCGTAACGTGCCGTGCAGGAATAAAAAAAAATACATTCACTCGATTTCTATGTTACGCCTTGCTATGTTGCCTTGTTGTTGTTGCACGTAATTTTCATGAGTGTTTTGTTAAATGTTACGTAACAAATACATTACTGATGATTATTGTTTTGCTTTTTTCTCAATTTAAGTTTGACTACGAGGAATTCATATTTCGATGGAACCTCAAGGTGCCGTTCATCAAACAGAGTTTATATAATTCATTTGAATCACCAGTTTTTGTGGGCGGGGAGCAGAGTCAACATTCTTGGTACGTACCATTTAATTATAGTACATATATGCATAATTACTAAAGGCAACATTTAACACTAAATAACGTTTTGCTAATTTTCTGTTGAAGGCAACTACGCTGGCAGCGAATTAATACTACTGGCAGTGTTTATGAGTATCGGGTGATTTTAGTTCTTGTTGCTATTGGAAATAGTAACCAGGTAGATTCCTCTACACAAGTGGACAAAATTCATGCTCATGCTAAAATGAGTTTAAAAAAAGTCGACGAAGCAGAACTACTCCAAGTTCAAACAGGTATTGAAGTTGTTATTTGTACTCCCCTCATGAATACAAACCCAGTTTCTCGTTTAACGTAGTGTACATATTGGCCCATATATAGAGTAATGGTGGTAATTGATCATTTTTGATGATTTATTATTGTACAATTTTTATTTGGCCTACTTTTCTTTTTAATAATCTATTACAGGAAAAAATGAGACTTTGGCACTTGAAGAAGTTAAAGCAGGACAGAGTTGGAAAACAATGCCGATAAAGGAAACTGAATTCTGGGACGAGACCGAAGGCTACATCGTCAACAGCTTCTTTACTGTTTGCTGTAAGATATTTGTTAGTTGTGGGGTTTTAAACAGCTCAGTTTCCAGAATCTATTTAGGCGTCGTCCATATATCTCGTATACAAAATAGAGGGGGGGAGGGGTGGAAGGCTTGATCACTTTTGTATACTATAAAACGGAGGGGGAGGGGGGTGTTCAAACGCTTGATCACGTATACAATCAAAAGATGATATTTTTGGCAAAAGATGCCAAGTCAATGCTGTTAAACTTTACAGGAATCACAAATTTTGATGATAATTTGAAAACTTGATTTTTTTCCAAATGTATTTTTCCGTGGCTGTACAGTCCGAATTGTATTAGCTGCAAAAATATTAAATCTGGCCCTGCGTGTGTGATTCTTTATTCTTATTCTCAATAATATTTCAATTTGAAAAAAACTAAAATGAACTTGTTTTGTCTGCAAACTTCTCCAGCGTCTACATAAAAGCATAACTGTAAGTTCACTAATTTATGTAAACAACAATAAACTAGTAATTTAATGTGAGCCCCCATGTTTTATGTGAGCCTTAACAGCCTTAACAGTAACGTTAAGCAGTTCGCTGGCAAATCTTAACATTCAATTTGCATCCTGTAAATTACGGGAAGGTAGCCGTCAAGAAGTTAAGCAGTTGTGGCAGTTTTAATTCAGACTTGTAAATCTTAATGAAAATTGCTGCTACATATTAAAACTGAAACGGCATGTTACTAACTGAGGGTACACATCATAGGTGAAGTTGTTATACTATTTAAACTGAAATAAATACACAAATCTAATTACAATACTGTGCTAGCGCTGATCGTGATAAGTTGTCAATTGTTGTTAAGAAACTTAAATAATTATCTTTCAAAAGTAACCAATTACAGCAAATGATACGTCATTTAAAAACCCTTCAAAAACTGAGAGTTATATTTTTGGTTGTTTTATTTGTGTAATAAAACTAACTTTTTAAATTGATAAAATAAATTTTGAAAACTGTATACGTATATAGGGGGGGGGGGTATACGCTGATGATCACTTTTGTATACTTAGAGGGGGGGAGGGTGAAAAAATACCAAAAAAGTGTATACGAGATATATGGACGACGCCTTACTCGGTTCTGGATCTGCTGGAACTGACGTAGCTTCAACCAATGAAATAACATCTTTAGCACAAGTTACAAAAGTCGCGTTCAATTCATCTGATTTTGCTGATGTTCAACTTGTTACTGGAACAAAATCCATCCCTGCTCACAAAGTTATTTTGGCAGGTATAAACTATAAAGCTTCTTTCATATGTAATACATTCCTAACTTTTGTGCTTTTAGCTGCAAGCAGGGCCGGGCAATGTGGCCAGCGCAGGCAGCCCCCGCTGCTTGAATTTTCAAAATAAATGAAACATTTTGCAGTTTTCCAAAATATTTTTTAAAAAATATTTTGACTTTTCAAAAACATGCAAAAAAATGTTTTTGTAGATTTAAAAAGCATGAAAATAAAACATTTTCAACTTTTCTCAAAAGTTGTAAATAGAAAATTTTGCACTTTTCAACAAGTTGGAAATTAAAGCGTTTGTACATTTCAAAAACATGGAAATCAAATATTTTCCAATTTTCTCAAAAATATGTAAGTAGTACATTTTGCACTTTGCAAAAAGCTAAATGTAAAGTTTTTGTACATTTCAAAAACGTGAAAATAAAACATTTTTCACTTTTGTCAAAATATGTAAATTGAACATTTTAAACTTTTCTAAAAATGTAAACAAAACATTTTGCGTTACTAAAGAAAACCATCAATAATCAAACCATGGTGGTTTTTGTATAGAAACAAATTGATGCCTAAAAGTTATTCTTTCGTCCGGCCCTGGCTGGAAGTCAAGTAGTAGATTGGTTAATGTTTATGCACATATTATTTTTTTGATCTTTCTGAATGTTTACATTTATTAAACTCCAGCACGCAGTCGTGTCTTTTCCGCAATGTTTAAATCAAACTTGCTGGAAACTAAGAAAAACTCTGTGGAAATTAAGGATTTCTCCGTGGGCATCGTTGAAGCAATGCTTGGGTTTATTTATACTGGGAAAATTCTCAACTTCACCGATGAAATTGATCAAGCGACTGCGGTGGAGTACCTCCGAATTTCAGACAAGTACGAACTGCTTGAACTGAAAGCTCAATGTGAACGTTTCTTATGCTTAAAGGTGACTGTGGAAAATGCAGTGGAGTTATTGCAGGTGGCTAGTTTGTACGGATGTAGCGCCTTGAAAGCAACTGTGGTTCAGTTCATTATGAGGTACACATTTAATTTGGCCTTAATCTTATTTAACTATTAAGTAATAGCGAAATATGTTAAAAAACAAGATATTTTTCTATTGTAAGTTTAGTTCAAAATTTCATTCTCTAATTTGATAAATGATTCCAATGTTCGTTTACAGGAACAAACAGAAAGTATGTGGGACGGATTCGTTCAAGAAATTAGCCGACCCTTCGATTTTATTGGAACTTTTCATGTTTACTTAAGTGTCTGCACAAAAGTCTGTTTTCAATTTAATGGATGGGCGTTAGTGAACTTTGGTAGAAGTGAACTGCATTCTATACTACTTGATAGATTGTTTAAAGAAAAGTGGGCTTCAGATGCGTAGCTTATAACTACTTCTATTTCCATTTGATGTATCATTTAGTGTAATTAGTAAGGTGGTGATGGAATTGCAAACAAAAAATTTACCCAACTGTTTGAAATAAAAGTATTTCCCTAGTAAGGAACTGTCCACAAATAATTTCACTCAAGCTGTCTATTCTTTTTTATACACCCACCCTCGTGTCAATTCATCACCTTAACCTCACCATAAATGGCTACATTTAACATGGGATGTCTTCAAAAAACCGGACAAGACTCACTAACCTATTGTTGGCGTAATTTACGGACGATCCCTTAATGTAAACAGAATTTGGTAGCTCTCATTATATTCAAAGTTCAATAATATAAGAAATATTGCAGAAAGTTCACTATAAATTGTTTTATTTGTATTTATAACATGTAGATAATAACATGCTAAAAAATGTGCATCCTACATGCTTATACTTTTAATGCAGGGTAAGGTCTGTTATATGCGACGAGAAAATCGAAATCATTTGAATTTAACTAGCGAGAATAGTTTAAATTTATTAAATTCAAGTATGTATCTGTAATCTGTACTATTACTGTTCCAAAAATTCTCTTACCGATACGTATTAATTTAACGTATATATCGTCTATGAAGAACCAAATGACCCATATCCATACGTAGCTGAAAATAATATCCACTATCTACAAAAATATTGAAATATGTCTTAAAATCAATTAAATAGAATATTTTAGACTTTTCAAAAACACATGAATAGAACATTTTACACTTTTCAGGAACATGTAAATACACTAATCTTACACACTTCAAAAACGTGTAAATAGATTATTTTGCACTTTTAAAAAACATGTAAATAAAACATTTTACACTTTCAAAAACATGTAAATAGAACATTTTACGCTTTTCAAATTATCCTAATTAATTAACATTTTACGAATGTCTCTCATTTTGCTTTTTATGATATGGCTCATTTTGATTCTAGCTTACAATAGATATATGGGTAGTTTTGGTACTTCACAGACGAGTTCTATTTAAATGTATTATAACGACATTCCACATTCGCATTGATGTCAGCATATTGATCACTGATTTTGAAATTCTGGGCTAGTAAACTTGTTATATAACTTGTTATATAAATGTAGGTATAGGTACATAGGTACCAGGTACCTGGGCTAGGTATTCACTGACAATTGACAGTACAACTGTCACTACGTTCTTGTTGTGTGGGGTACCTTGAGAATGATATTCTTTTTGAGCTTCAAACTACACCCTAACATCATCTTCATCGCCATAATTATATAATATTAGTGATTAGTGACAAGCACCTATTTACATATTCCTATTTTTATTTAGCGGTCTACATTTAAAAGATTTTGGAGCTGCTGCCACTGCTGCGTCACGTTGTACTGTTGTTACTATTGTTCAGTGTACTCGTGACTGACCTTCCGACTCTATCTTTATAGTTTGGCTTTGAGTAAAGGATATTTTTAAGCTGATGGTTACCGTTGACCGTGGTAAATTGCGATTTAGAATTTAGTAATTCTCATCTGTGTTCGTAGTTTGGATTATTGGTTGTGTAACTATGTATTTATTTTTGTCATGTTTATATCTTATAATTTAATCAAATCGTGCGAAGGCAAAGTCAACAGAATTCCAGGATGAGTGACATTCAGGCTCAGGCTAGCAACAGTAGTAATAAGTATTACAAACCTCCTTGTTTTCAAGTTATGGAATCAACAACACATGTAATAATTACATCGTACATACACATTATTTTTACTGTTCATTGTTTTTATTGCTTGCGCTTGACATGATTATTACGATGAAAACTAGTTAGGTAGGTAGGTACTCGATGATTATGTTTGTTAAAAATACGGAAAGTAAAACAGACAGAAAAATGAACACTCTTCCATGCTTACACATTTAATGTGGGGTTATTATTGAATTGATTAATATTGATTCTTTTTTTCAGGTTGAATACGAGGAATTCATATTTCGATGGAACATCAAAGTACCCACGCCGTGTAACAAGCTTAGTGTCAATCAAACATTTGAATCGCAATTGTTTTATGGTGGGGAGCAAAGTCAGCATTCGTGGTAGTTGATATTTTACATTTTATCTATATATTTTGTAGGTTGGATAATAAGTAATTCTCCTTAAAGTTGCATCGTTCTGCTTGTAGGACATTTGGTAACCCGGCGTTTGCTACTCGGACAACTGCTACCTAGAAATTTGCTACCCAGACATTTGCTACCCAAAACCATGAGAGAAGAAAAATGATGTTCATAAAAATATATATTGTATAAAATATAAAATATAATATTTTATGATATAGAATGTAAATCGTGAGTTGAAATCAGACACGGACGGATATTCCCCAAAAGCCCTTCAGGCAAAGTTCTCCCACTAGTTAAGTAGATGGTCAAAAGGGAAAATAGTATTCCACACTGTGGAGATGAGTTGAGGGATTATAGCATGGTACGTAAGGATCTTCTATCCTCACGGACCATGACCATAACCAGTTTCTACTTGGACTCCGGCGAAGAAGGTACTCCTCACTCGACCGTGCTACGGCAGAATTGTTGCTACGAGCAAATCATAGGTGCCCACGTGGACCAGGAAAATCCTACGAGGAAAATATATTTGTTGCTACGAGCAAAGTATTAGGGACCCAAGCGGACCAAGACTTCCCACGAGGAAAAGTGTATTCATCGCTACGAGCGAATTTATAGGTGATCAAACGCTGACCCTTTGACCCTACGAGGGAGAATTATATTTTTGACGCTACGTGCGAATTTATTAGGGAACACAAGGTGACCCAGAAAGACTGTCCACGAGAAGTCAGAATATATATCCGTCCGGCTCTGAATTCAACCCACGAGGTAAGTAAATAATTTTGTGAAACTTAAATCTGAATCGTACGACGACAGATAGGGAATTTACCCAGAAAAGAATAATTGAATTTAAAAAGTAAACGCTACTTTCATTTTGGTTACGGACCATTTTTCATTCGGCGTTACGAACGCAGTAAAAGTATTATTAAAAGTAAATAAATACAGGGCTGTATAAGACCCTTAAAACGTAACCTACATTATATAGTTTTGTGTGTGATTGCATCTTGGTTGTCGAGTTGATATTCGCATATTAAATATATAATTTATAATATAATTATTTAGCCATATTTTAGTGTCATATTATAGTCATAGTCATTGTAGGGAAAGCGCATCATAACCCTCCCCACCCATATAGCATTGCTAGCGTAAGCTCATACTCTTTGCTACGTAAATCCCTCCATTAGTCGTGCATACTATTTAGTATCTCGCCGGGCCGGTCCTGAGATACGAGAGAACCCCCAGGTAAAGTATCTCCGTCGCCCGTTCCTGATTCGGATTTAGAAGACCGCATTAAAATCCCTATCAAGAAGGTGCGGGGTAAAATAAGACTATTTTACCCCCCTCAATTAGTTAATTGTAGTTAGAAAATAATTGTAGAAAAAGTCCCATTTCATTTGGGCCCATAAGTTAGGAGTTGGTATACTGTACCATTGTACAGTATAGCAAACCGCGTGGCCAGACAGTTTACTAACTGTTAGCTTTACGCGTTACAAGTACAGCTTACGGAGCTACATGTAACTAGCTAGCCAGAAAAAGCGACAGGGACGACCTACTTGGCAACCTCGCATGAGGCAGCGTGCACGGCACATTATAATCTATAGGAAATAGAAAGTGAAAGGGACGCTTCGAAAATCTACGGGATTTCAAGCCAGTAAAAATTTTGGAGGGAAAATCATCCCGAGCACACAGTGCACAGACGCCGAGACGAGAGGACATAGCGAGGAAACGCTCCCGCAGAATAAAGAAAAAGGTTAAAATTTTGCCCAGCAACAGTGGCTGTGGATGTGAAGCTGAGAGGACGTGCCTACAAGGAGCGGAAGACAGGGATAAGTACCTACTGGACTGACTGCACCGCATCTCTCATAGTATTCAATTTTGCTGAAAATAATTCAGAGTTCAGAAAACTGAAATTTCCAAACCATTGTTCGTTATTACGAAACTTAAGAGGTTCACATTTTATAGCTGAATTTACGAAATTCTGAATCCCAAAAGAAAATCAACAGGTTTGCTGCTTTTCCAAAGAAAATCGAATCAGCAAATATAAAGGTACGTAAAACATAGTAAAGCATCCAGATATTATGTACGTTAGATTTTGCATTTGATTTAATAGGTAGCCATTTGTAAAATATTTTGAGTTGCCACTCTTAACATAGGACATGGTCCATGGTCGGGCAGACTTATCATTATAATAAGCTTTAATAGTTACAATTTTGCTTAATATTGTAGGAAACACAGTATATTATTATAAAGTACATTTTGACTATATTTTATAAAAAATCGTGATTTCCAAAAATACAGTTTTCTACGAGAAAAGTGCCAGTCAGCAGTGTGGTTGGTTTTGGCTGACATTCTTCAGTATTGTCAGTCTTCAGGCAGCTTTTCTGCCGTATTTTGTAGAATTTCGAGAAGTTCATTAGTTGCCATTAGTAGCAGTAGATCCTACGAGGAAAATAAAAGTGAAATCAACCATATTTTCATCGGATTTTCCGATTTATTTAGGGAGTTTAGTAACTGCCCATTTGTTAACTATTATATGCGTATTTCAGGCTAGCCAGTACAATTAAACGGCAGTCAATTTCAATTTTCAGAAGGAATTACGAATTCCGATTATTGTAAAGTCAATTTTGTGTGAATTACCCATAATAGTTGTGCTGCGCTTCATTATAGTGAGCAAACATACGTAGGTAGGTTAGATCAACCATTCCGTGTTGGCAGCGCTGACCGGAAAACTGAAAAACAAGTCATAAAAAGTGTCACATTGTGAACTCAGATTTTAAGTGATTTTCCAAGGACCTGGGGGCCTTTCGAAAATTCACTTCTCTTTAGTTTACAGCTTATATTGGTAAGCAGCCATTTCATAAGTTCAGCATAGCATAATATATTGGTTTACAAAACCAAAATCATTTTGTGTTTGATATTATTGTTGTGCATTATAATATATGTTATGTTTAATGATTTATTGTATGTAAGTTGAAATAATTATTTTGTGTTTTCAGCATAGGTATATAATACCCAATAGAAATAATATTTGCTCTGAAGTAACTAGTTAGTACAGTTACATTTATAGCGAGGCACGAACCTCGACTTATGTGTTAGTTTCAAGTTGCAAGGGATACTACCTTGACTAATAAATTTCAAGAAAATAGTGAGGGAAATCAACCTCAAATTGTTACGTACAATTTCGAATTTATGAAACGCTCATAATTCGCAGTAATTTTAAGTATTATGTATTAAAATATACGGGACAGAAAATCCCATCTTTTGTGTCAATTTCAGTTGTATAAGAGCGAGGGATTCAACCACGCCTTCAAAAGATCATATCATATTCAAAATCTTATAGTTGAATTTTTGAAATACTTGAAATTTTGAAGTAAAATCAATTACAGTTCGAAGTCACAATACGGGGAATTTAGACCCCGATTTATAAAGTGACAAATAGTGAGGAACACCACCTCAAGTGTTAAAATCATTGCGCTCCTAATTCAGTCGATTCAAAAGTTCGAAACACTCGAAATTGTACGTATTATAGATTGAGTTTGAAATTAAAATACGGGGGATTTCACCCCGATTTATTCAGTTGCCATTACCGAGGGATTCCTTTCCCTTGATTTCGTTAAAATAAAGTCAGTTCACAGTTATATTCAGTAGTGCCAGATACACAGTCTGGACTTAAAAGTTTGTGTAAAATATTACAGGGTATTTCCACCCTGACTGAAGAATAGTGTTAAACAAATAATTGCAGGGAATCAGCCCCGACTTTTTGATATTGATTATAACTTACTGCAGGGGATTCCACCCTGACTTCGAATTTTAAAAATTACAAACTTTGCAGGGGATTGACCCTGACTTGTGCTATTGCAAAATTATAAAGCGCTGGGGATTAATACCCAGACTGTTGTAATTTCCGTTTCAACTTTTCATTTGGGGGGTTGAGTTTTGTAAGGGGTGTGTGGAGTGAATTAGTTGGGACAAAATAAATAAAAGATAGTCCCAATCCACTCTACAAATCATAATTTAATTTTCCACTTACAGAATTTTGTTGAATTGTGGAAGTCATCAGTATATGACTTCATAGTGTGTAATTTATAGTCATCATTCGGCTTTACAGGTGGCTCAGCATAAATTAAGTTCATTCTTCGAGTTGGTACATGTGGGCACAGCTAAAACCAAATTACGAAGAAACTATATAGTTAAGTTGGTGATTTTACTAAATTGCCATTGATCAGCACTGGTTAATAAAACATATTGGTGCACACATAAAAATTACTGCAAACTAAAATAAAAGTCAATTCTGTATTTCTATTTTAGTTCACTTACGAAGTGACCAGTCATCAAAAATACAGCAAAGATAAATCCACGGATTTGACAGCGGATACGATCCGAAATTGAGGAATTTAGTTCTACTTCGAAGTCTTCGAAATATTCGGTCCTACGTGGAACCAGCCAAATAGGGATTCCTACAAAACAAAAAAGGAAATCAAAGTAGGTAAAATAAAATACAAATTACAATTAAGATTTTGTGTTTGGACTTGGAGTCCACACTGTTGTATTTTGTGCACATCGAAAACATATGTATACCCAGGTATAACATAGCACATTGTTGTAATTTGGGGGCCTGTTGTAATTTGTTCACAATTGTTATTTTGGGGGCATTTACAGATAAGTGCATTACAACATAGATAGTAATATTATATCTTTAATAATAATTTATAGACACCTCACGAGGTCAGGACACGGGCCACTTTGGACGTGCTTGAAGTCAGTTGGACTTAGAATCAGGACAATCCGGGAAGAAGAAAAGACGGAGTTGGATTCTTCTACTTCCGTCAACTGTATAAACCGGAAACTACAGCGAAGTTCCTACCGTTCCACGGTTTGACTCTCTGTAAGTCAAAATAAAAAGAAAACACTTACTCATTTTCATAAAGTCACTTACGAAGTGAATTTTTATTTTGAATTTTATACAAATTTTGAGTGCACGAAAATCACTGTTGTACAAATACACTATTGAAGTCTGTGTAAGTATACAGTCAAGTATTTGTGAGTAAAGTGCAAATACTTACTTTTTCTAGCCTCACGTGGCACCGAAGAGAATCACAAGTTGTGACTTCAGCTTACGAACTCCAGGATAAGAATAAAATCCTTTTCAGACAGAATACATAAGTACCCATCGGGGGTAAAGAAGATTTGACCAGAAACGGATCGTAAACGTTCATCCTTTCGTTTACGTTACGAAGTAAGTCAAACGGCATAAGTGTTCATAGTGCCAGAAATAAATTGTCGAATTTATTTTAAAAATAAATTCGAACCACCAATCAAGAGGTAGGAAAATTAACTAAGAAAAACTTTGTCGTGTTTATCACGAACGTTATAGTAGGGAGTAGGTATATACGTAGTCATATATACACAGGTATTTACGTAGTACATAGCAGTATCAAGCACGTACATACTTTCGTGGTAACTACTAGTTAAGTGCATACCCATACGGTGGATGCATAGAAGTTGGCGACGTATATTCTTGTACTCTTCTAATACAGCACATAGGTACTTACGTAGTACATAGTAGTATTAGTCATATACATATTTTCGTGGTAAATAATAGTTACTGCACATCCATACGTTGGGTGCAGAGAAGTTAGCGTCGTACATTTCCTATCATTATAACATAGTACATAGTAGCATTAAGTATATACATACTTTCATGGTAAATACTAGTAAGTGCATATCCATACGGTGGGTGCAGAGAAGTTAGCGTCGAATATTTACTATCATTACACTATAGGACATACAAATTAATGGTAAATAACAGTTACTACTGTTATATAAGTAATCGTACATTGAATTAATGTACAATTTTGAATTTTCTTTTCAACATTTAAAATTCATTTTACAATTTCAAAATATTATTCTTATCTTTTCAAAATTTTCCAAATTTAGCATCCCACGTGGATTAAATAAATTAAGGAGGTAGATAGTTATTACTACAACTCAAAATAGAAGTAAAATAAAATTAGGAAATTTTATAAATAATTTTGAATGCTGATTTTAGTAAATCTGACATCAACAGATATTGCTTTTATTTTCTTTACATTTAGTATTGTAATTCTATACAAAATTTGGAATAAGTTAATGGTTTATCGAATTCAACTAGAACGTTGAATGTTCATTGTATTCTACCTGAGTCCATACGATTGGGTAGCCATCATAGCAATTATAGTAATTTATTTAATAGTTAAAATAAAGATTTCTCTTGAACGTCATCGACGAAATAACCATTGGAGATACGATTGGATTCTCACCGACAATTCCAATTTATTTTAGATTCTCCAGGATAAGCTCCTGAACCTGACTTACTAGTCAAGGAAGATTTTAGTTACGGACGCACAGTTTGCTGTGAAGCTTGAAAGGATTACTTTAGTTGCTGACTTATTGCTTTATTTTGACTATTTGACTAAAAGGTACGTGTCACGACACTACAAATTAAGTTATTGCTTGTGCTTAAAAGCTTGCTTTTGGTATTATTGAAATTCGGTGGCTGTTGCGCGAAATATATGTACCCTCGTCCTCATATCACACTGCAAAGCATATAATCACCCATCATCATCATAATCGTCATAAAGTTATAATTCATTCTCAAATCAATTCATCTTCAAATAAATACAAAGTCAGAATTGTGTTAATTTTATTAATTCAAGTCAAAGCTAATTAATTATTGTGAATTTACATATTGTTTATGAAGGTAGAGATTTAAGGCCTGATTAATTTAAAAGTATTAATCAGACTTGAATCAAAATAAAACAAAAACAGATTCGGTTCCCTAAAGAGGAAACGCATCTGGTTCACGTACGCTAACGTCGACGTGGACATTGTTTTATCAACGGAATTAAAATAAAAATTTGGTAGTTAGGTACTACACACATAGGTATTCCTACATATTAAATAAAATTTGAAATTATTTACTCTTACGGAGAGACTCAAAGCTAGGCATCTATTTTACATTTTTCAACGAGAAAGCAAACACACAGTATTCATATAAAGTACTGAGTTAAGGTATTGTATTCACATTTGGATAAATTAAGGGAAAACTCATTGTCACTTACTAGTGAACCATAGATAAATATACTACAACAATACTGATACGTCAGAAAAGCCAAAATATTTCATTTCAATTGTCAATATTACATCAAAACTAAAACTAATCATAAGCTCCGTGTATTAACTCTGAGTTAATCACAAATAAGGATATTTCTGATCCAAGGAACCGCTACGACGTGAGAGATAAAGTCTATATTTAAGAGGAAATTCCACGTGAATTTCCAGTTCAACTTCAAACTGGAAAAGAAAGGCAAAGACGATAAAATCGATTCTCAGCCGAAAGCAAAAGAGGAAGCAGTACCCATAACAGTCATAAAAGAAGAGAAAGAGGATTTTGATCTTTCCGATTCTTTTATTTTTGGGGACGACCCTACATTAGATATATCCACAACTTCGTCCAACTTCATAGGATTAACAACTCAGTTCTCAGATTCTCCAAAAAGTGAGAAATCTTGGCACGACGAATCATTAGAATTCGAAAAGGAGGATTTAGAATATAAGCTTCTACACTACAAAGTTAAGCTTTGGGAACCGCCCCTACATCCATCCTTTCTAACTTTACATTATCCATATCTAGATTTAATCAGTAATCGGATCATGACGATTACTCACGAACAGCTAGAGGGTATTTTGAAAACCCTCTTGACTAAAAATAAGGGATTAGATGCCGACCAGCAATTGGTGATTTCCGAATCCAAACTAATGGATGGAATACCAACTTATAGTGGCGAAAAGGAAGCACGAGGGTGGGTCGACATCTTCAAAGAAGAACTCACTACTCGAAAGATTTTGACTACGGATAAAATCTACAAGGCATTAGATAAGGCCTTGGTCGGGACAGCACGAAACTGGTGGATAGGAGAAAAACCGAGATTCATTGCTAGTTATGCTACAATAACTAACGCAACTGAACGGGAAACAGCTAAGAATGCTACGGTTAACCAGATATACCAAGCTCTCGAATTGAAATTCGATCGCGCGTATGTCAGTAGCAAGGCAGCTTCGGAGCTTGCCTCAACAATTTTCAATTCCAAGTTAAGTGGAAATGAATATGTTAACCGTAGGTTACAATGCGTAACTCAAATGGATCCTAACATGGATGAAGAAGGGAAATTGGTGAAGTTATTAGAAGGACTTCCTCAACCATTGCGAAAGGAAATGATGAATTGTACGGATATAAATAACTTTACGAAAGTTTTAAATCGCCATATCCTTCAACAATCAGAAAGCCTTTTGAACCATAACGTCCAAGATGTATTTGATGGACATCAAAAGAAGCCAATTTACATTAGAGGATTAAATGGAGGTATTCATCCCAATAATAGCCGTAATGGGAATCAACCCAACGGAGGTCAAGTTCGACATGGAGCTGACCCAGGGAAATATAATCCTAATGTTAAAAAGAATAGTGTAGCCACAGACGGTCAGCCCACATGCTATGAATGCGGTAAAACGGGCCATTTTGTGATTGACTGTTGGCAAGCCATGCAGAGACAGGGTATTCCGTTACCCCCTCAAGCTGCAGGATGGGCTAAAATAAATAATGCGCCCATACAACGAAATTCCTATAATAATAATAGGGGCAGAGGAAACAATAGATATAACGGAAACGGTAATCGAGGATATAGGAACAATAATGGGTATAATAGAAACAATAATTATAATCAGGGATATCAAGGTGGTTTTTATAATCAACCCCCGTCTTATAATCAGAACTACAATCATCAGGACTTCAATCAAAATTATACAAATACAGTTCATCAAATGCGTGCAATGCATCTTAGTGATCGTGATTATAATTACGATCCAGCACGAGATATGGGTATGAGACAAAACGTACCTGCATTACCAATGAGTAATGATCATCAGCCTCAAAATAATCAAATTTATGGGAGTCATAGCAATCCCAACCCACAAACTTTGGAACAAGTACATCAGCAGATGTCTCAAAATAATCCAAGGTTCAGAATGTTTAGAGTACGATCAGCTGAGGATTCAGAGATCCCAGACTTAGAAACTATACCATTACCAGGGACATCAAATAGAAAAAATGAAGAATCACCCATTGCATCAGTATCCTCGAGTAATGATGAAAATAGGGAATTAGATAGATTAATGGCGGCTTACGAGCTGACTCAAAAAGAAACTTCAAGTAAGTTAGACAATAAGAAAGAGGCGGCGACATCCAGTAATACATTAAATCAAAGCCAAGCTTCGGCAAGTCCGAAGACCGTACAGGTTAGGAGATTAAATCAATCACCTAAGGAGGTGAAAAGAGTATTCCCATTCCGTAACTACTATGGAGTGGCAATGGATTTCAATGTTATTGTAGATACAGGATCTACATTCAGTATCGTTAACCCCAGAACAGTGAAGTTGTTGGGATGTGATCATATCATCACATCATGCCAACAAATTGAAGCGGACATGATTGTGTACGATGGTAAACCGTTAAAATCAAATCAACAGGTAACATTGGGTTTCTATGTGGATGAACTCCACACTTGGATAAATTGGACATTTTATATTGTAGAGAATATGATGGATAGTATAGTATTTGGAATGGATTTATTATCTAAGTACGACATAACAGTAAGTTGTCAGTCCGGAATAATTGCGTTTTCTACGGAGAACAGACCCAGTCCAGACTACGTTTATACATCTGATGAATCAGATGAAGTGCAGACTACCACGGGAGCTGAAACACAGGTAACGCACGCGTCACCGTCGACTATTATGACAGCATTACCAATTAAGAAAAGACAACAGAGACCTACTGGCTCTGACAAATTAGGCAAAGTTAAAAGCGATGATTCAGATAAATCATCAGAAACAAAGACAGATAAAAATATCTATGTTCAGGATCACGTACACTTAGAAATAGGGGAAGAAAAGCCAATCAACATATACACTGATGAGTTTTCATTTGACGGTCACATAGTTACCGAAACTAATTATCAGTTACTTTTCGACTTAAGATTAATGATAGTACCAGAACATATTAAGTTAAGTCAAGGCAAAGGAATGATTAATGTAATTAATATGGGTAAGACCGGTATGGGCTTACAAGCTAAGAGTCGGATAGCGACATATCACCATTTGCCAGACGAGGTAGTCATACGCCTCGGAAGTAGACAAACACAGGGAATGATAATTCATAACCAGTTAAATCGTGCAGCATTAAAGGCTGAAATAGAGAAGAAATATAAAGAATACGAGGATTCGAAATTAAGATGTAATCTCGATTTTAATAATTATTATCCACAGTTGAGACTTCATTCAACTGAATTACAGGTTCCCAGTCCTATATTAGGTGAACGACCACCTATTCCAGTATCAACTGATACTGACCAACCAGAAACCGAGGTAGAGAAAACACGTAAACAACATGCACAAATGTTACAGCAAAAACGAATAAATTCAATTATGACTTTTCGTTATCCTAAAAATATGGGTGAATTGGGTGATTTCATTGGGCAAACAAATAAATTCAGTCATACGGTCCAATGTTATTCTCAGGTGATGCAACCTCTTTTTGAATTACTACGCAAATCACCGCCATTCATATTCACGGCAAAGTGTCGTGAAGCTTTTGATGCTATCCGGTATCAGATTCTCACTGCTCCGGTTATGGCATTACCTGATCATTCTATTCAATTGGAATTATGGTATCATATATCTGAGAATCATATCATCGCTATATTGGTACAAAATAAAAACGGCGTACGACGCTTACTCTCCCGTTTCCAATACTATTTGGTACAGGTAAAGGAGACCTTCTCAACGTTGGATAAGCATGGTATTGCGCTTATCCAAGCACTACGGAACTTCCGTAACTTCACTACAGGTCGGACCGTTCACGTGTATACCACTGACGCGGTATTGCCGACAATTCTGAAAATCTCAGATTTACCTCCACGGATGGTAAGATGGAACTTGAAACTACGTGAATTCGACATTAAAATACTTTTGCTGGCTGGACTGCCCGCACAAATAGATGAGTTGTTGCATACATCTACGAGAATCAACCTTGACCGTGAAATTATATTCTCTTGTAGACTTATTAAAATTGTATGTCGTAACCGAAAGGAAAATGAATTTATTCGTCGCTGCGCAGAACTAAAGCATAGAATTACTAATTTGCATCAGCTACACGCTGAAGACGAGAATGTAGATAAAATAATACAACGATTACGCTTCGATAAAGACAACGAATTAGTTGGAACCAGTAGGTATAGAAAAGTTTATCGTTTGGGAGAGAACGACTTATTAGAAAGAATCACTACTGATTTTATGAGTGGTCCTTATGTTCCCGTCATACCACATAAATTGGCAGTTCAATCCACTCAATTTATGCATCAGAAAAGTCATTTTGGAAATGAAAAATTACATATGATTATGCGGGAAGACTATCACTTCCTGAATATGGGTGAGCTCATATCTAGGGTTATTGCAGACTGTACTCAATGCCAACGTTATCAAAGCAGTCGGAACCAAGTTCCCGGTTCCATACTCCGCATACAATCAAACATTGATAATATGCCTGAAAACAATACTCCTGCTCCGAATAATAGCCCTCTTTTTCCTTTGATTCATTTTTCACCTTTTCAATTCCCAGAACCGTTTACATCATCCGACGATTCTCAATCGCCTGTTGATGCGGGTCCACCTTTTCCAGGGGGAGAAGGGGATGGTGAGTTAGTTAAGATTAATTCAGGACAAAAAGTCCCCATTACATTAATATTGCCAAAAGCAAATGACATCCTCACGCAGGAAGACGTATTGAGAATAATACGACCTTTACAGGCCGCTGTTGGACAACAAGTCGATATCGATGTACAAAGAGTACAGACGCAAGGGTTTCCCAAAGCCGAGACGCCTCCACAAGGAGCCGGCCCGACTCTGGGAAGGCCTACTAATAGACCAAGACGATTTACTCACGTATTCGACGGTCCTTTATATGACGTCGACTGAAAACGCTTATTTGCTTTGCTTACGCTAAAGATTTACAGTACATAACATACATATATATAATACATAGGTTAAAATAGCATTTCATGGTTCACATAGAATGAGTGATCTCGAGATCATGCTTGGTGGAAGTGACGACGAAGGCTCCATAATTATTCTGCCAGATGAAGAAGAACAATTGTTGCAAGGTTGGGATGAACGAGAACCCGATGAGAACGATTTGCAAGTTGTTTGGCAGGGAGATACTCCTGAAATGCAGTTAGCTGTTAGCAAAATAGACATGTCCGGCAACGTGACTCCGCCGTTAGATTTAGCAATTAAGATAGATAGGATTAAGTTCACGAATCAGCAGGAGACTGATAGTGAGGAAGAAGCTCGAGCTCTGAAATTCAAAAAGCCAAAATATAAATTGTACATAGAGCCTCGAGAGGAAGGAGAGATCTCATCAGATGGAGAAATTGATGAGGTGCCTCCTCCCCGTAAAGTAAGTAGAAAAGGTAGACCAATAAAAGAGAAGGTGGTCTGCCCAAAAATCGCTTTATGCCAAATCTGCCTTAAGGCTGGCATAAAGGAAAGACACGTGTACTTAGAGTGTCCCAAAGTAAATGGCGATTTCCATAAAAAGAATCGCGAAAAAAGTAAATTGAAATGTTACAAGTGTGGATCTCTGCGACATAAAGCAAAAGATTGTCGCGAACCCCCTCAATTTTGTTCGAAGCCCCGACGAGGTAACCCTCATGGCCGCTATGATCACGGCCATGATGGTCCGTCACAAGTCGTCTAAAAATTTCAATCCCGTGAAAGAGTGTTATAGTCATTTCATTATCTGTAGTAAATAGTATGAATTGTTGCTTTACATGAAATGACCAAAGAAAATGACGGTTAATGGATAAGTGTACAAGTTGGTAAAATTTTGATTGTTATGAAATATATTTGTGTTACATTAATGATCTCATTGTGATGATTGTTGTGAGATAAAAGACTACGTTAAAATGACTGTAAAATGTTGATCTCCATAAAGTTGACTGCATAATATATTTATTATGATCTTCGTAAAATTTAGAGTAGATATAAGTACGAGATACATCTCAGGTTACGACCTATGAATTTTGGTATTCCAAAAGTATATTTTGAGCACATGGTAATACGGGTTATATAAAAGGTTCAAAATAAAATGTTGAATATCAGTGAATTGAGGGTTTTGAATTTTTTATTTTTTATTTTTGCTTTTCCCCGTTCCATTTCAACATTATAGATCTACGAAATGTCGTCCCCTATAAAGGACGAACGATCAGGGATATTCGCACGCCGATCTCCCCTGCCTGAACCCGTACCCATGATCATAGATGATGAACCATTCATTTATGAAAATGAATTACCTGAGTTAATGTACGAGTCGGCAAACTTCACGCCGAGACCAGCAGAAAAATTATCGCCAGAAAAACCTCCTCTGGAAGATCAGGAGCGAAAAATCTCCGTTAATATTAGCGCCAGAGATATTTCTGATTTATCTCTGTCAATCAATCGAAATTGCGTGGAAACTTCTCCAGCGACTGAAAAGGGCTCTCGCCAAATCAAAAATTATCGACGAGAGAAAATTCCCAGTAGAAATAGTAGCTCACGAGCTTCGAGTCACTCGCGGTCAAGCTTACCAAACTTGGTCGCTGGAACGTCTCTAGGGACTCTCCAGAAAAACCCGCGTCGAAATTCATCTTCAATTTATTTTTCATCAGATACGTCTGATTCCTCATTATAATCGATAATATGTTCGGATACGTCCACAAAAATTTTGATACAATTTTATATATATAAGTAGTTAGTAATATTTTGCTTTCACGTGATCTCAATTTAAAATGACTTAATGAAATAATTACCATTTTGACACGTTATAAAAGACATAAGCAAAAATTAGTATTTTTGAATATAGCTTAGAATTTTTGATATATACATTTTCATATATTACTTGACGTTTAGTAAAATAAATATTATTTTGTCATACATTTATTTTACCCAAAGAAATTACCTGTAAAAGTTGGGATACTTCCCAAAAGACTGAGTAAAATGATGTTCAGAATCAGTCTAGAAAAAAGAGTACAAATGAAATAATAAATGCCATACAGGAACTTTAATCAATGCAATAGTGTGTGTTCTGTTCTTTCGCATCATAGTTTCTTTCAGGTCCATTATTTGCACCGTTGCTCGCACTTAAGGATATGGAGAAAAAGATGTGGATTATTGGACGTTCATACTATTGGCTGTTTCGTTCTGTTGGATATTTCGTTTGAAGATAATAAAAGATTTGGTCCAGAAGAAGACATTATAAAATTATGAGAATTATTATTATGTATTTGAAATGATGTATTTGAAATTATATTTCCGTTTTGATGAGGGCATCAAAACATTTGGTCCAGAAGTTTTGAGAGAAGAAAAATGATGTTCATAAAAATATATATTGTATAAAATATAAAATATAATATTTTATGATATAGAATGTAAATCGTGAGTTGAAATCAGACACGGACGGATATTCCCCAAAAGCCCTTCAGGCAAAGTTCTCCCACTAGTTAAGTAGATGGTCAAAAGGGAAAATAGTATTCCACACTGTGGAGATGAGTTGAGGGATTATAGCATGGTACGTAAGGATCTTCTATCCTCACGGACCATGACCATAACCAGTTTCTACTTGGACTCCGGCGAAGAAGGTACTCCTCACTCGACCGTGCTACGGCAGAATTGTTGCTACGAGCAAATCATAGGTGCCCACGTGGACCAGGAAAATCCTACGAGGAAAATATATTTGTTGCTACGAGCAAAGTATTAGGGACCCAAGCGGACCAAGACTTCCCACGAGGAAAAGTGTATTCATCGCTACGAGCGAATTTATAGGTGATCAAACGCTGACCCTTTGACCCTACGAGGGAGAATTATATTTTTGACGCTACGTGCGAATTTATTAGGGAACACAAGGTGACCCAGAAAGACTGTCCACGAGAAGTCAGAATATATATCCGTCCGGCTCTGAATTCAACCCACGAGGTAAGTAAATAATTTTGTGAAACTTAAATCTGAATCGTACGACGACAGATAGGGAATTTACCCAGAAAAGAATAATTGAATTTAAAAAGTAAACGCTACTTTCATTTTGGTTACGGACCATTTTTCATTCGGCGTTACGAACGCAGTAAAAGTATTATTAAAAGTAAATAAATACAGGGCTGTATAAGACCCTTAAAACGTAACCTACATTATATAGTTTTGTGTGTGATTGCATCTTGGTTGTCGAGTTGATATTCGCATATTAAATATATAATTTATAATATAATTATTTAGCCATATTTTAGTGTCATATTATAGTCATAGTCATTGTAGGGAAAGCGCATCATAACCCTCCCCACCCATATAGCATTGCTAGCGTAAGCTCATACTCTTTGCTACGTAAATCCCTCCATTAGTCGTGCATACTATTTAGTATCTCGCCGGGCCGGTCCTGAGATACGAGAGAACCCCCAGGTAAAGTATCTCCGTCGCCCGTTCCTGATTCGGATTTAGAAGACCGCATTAAAATCCCTATCAACCAGAAGATAATATATAACTTTTAAATATCATTTTTGAACGACCATCTACAATTGAACCATCTTCTATCAACAACAATAATAGCATCAAGAAACTATTTTAACGATGCCATGTCGTCATGATACTCCTAAATATTGTCTATGGCTTTGATTTCTACTTTAGACATACGAAGCAAATATCCTAGGTTTGGGCGTAGGTATCAAATGTCCTAGGTTGTAGGTAGCAATTGCCTGGGTAACAAATGCCCGGGTAGCAAATGTCTGAATTCCGCTATTCAGCACCAGGAGGGGGCATATACTATACTATAAATTAGTGATAAACTTTAACATAGGGCATCTTTTTTCCAGGTTCATTATGTCTCCGCCGTGCAACCTACCTATTACCCCGGTTCCCAAGCCCCTGCAGTTTTACATATTGGCGCGGCAACGAAAAGTGAGGTCTGGCAGAGATGAAGCTGCCGCTTACTTGCAAGCAAAATGTATCCTTGCCAGACCTCACTGCCTCACTTTCGGTTGCCGCTACTGTAGTTACATAGGTATATTTTAATTATTTCAAATGAACTTGGATTATTAAAATAATGTTGTCTTTTTTTAAAACTTAAAAAAGGAAAATACGATGGTATCGCTACGGTGATGGCGATTATCGAGTGCAACTCATCATTGTTGATATTGGAAAAGATGGCTGCTACCAAGGGGAATACATAAGGGTTCATCCTCGCATGAGTTTAAAAATCACCGACGAAAAGGAACTACTCAAAATTCAAGGAGGTGTCTATTCGAATAACATGGCGTACATTCGTTTATAAATCTACGGTGTATCGTATTTTAGATTATATTACATTTAAATTAATCTTTTTGTGGTTTTGGTTTTTTATTAAAGATCACGATAAAGTACCACTCGAACTATTTAAAAAGGGGCAAACGTGCCTAACGATGTCGATCAGGTGTGCTGACCTATGGAACGAGAAAAATGGCTACATCATCAACAATGTTTTTACTGTTTGCTGTAGAATCTTTATTAGTTCCATGTCAAGCCAACGGTCCGTCTCGAAACTGCTTTCCGTAAGTTCCTGCGAAAGTTACTCATGTTTCAATGATGACAATATTTCACGCTCGATTGCTGACGTCACAAAAAGAGCATTGTGTGCCCTTAATTTTACCGATGTTGAACTTGTGACCGATACGAAATCGTTTCCTGCTCACAAGGTTGTTTTAGCGGGTGAGCCTATTAAAAAATATAAGCTTTTATGCATTGTAATTTCATCTAAATACATCAAAATGGGGTTTGACGATGCGTTTGAATTTTTTTATTTTTTCGATCTTACAGCGCATAGCCCGGTCTTTTCTGCAATGTTTCAAACAGATATGAAGGAAATGAAAGAAAACTCAGTTGAAATAAAAAATTTCGGAGCGCAAACTGTGGAAGCAATGCTCGAGTTTATTTACACTAGAAAAATTTTAAAACTACCTGTTGCAGCTAGTTACTCAAAGGGTGCGGACTTGCTTCGAATTGCAGACAAGTACGAATTATTGGAATTGAAATCTCAATGTGAGATTTTTTTGTGTCTGAAAGTAACTGTGCAGCGTGCTATTGAAATGTTGGAGTTGGCAACTTTGTACAGTTGTAATGTACTAAAATCTGCTGTTCTTCAGTTTATCATGAGGTACATTACATAGTTTAACAGCATGATAAAACGATTTTTTTGTTGATATTTTGTATTTCAATTAAATTATTATAATTGTACATACCCTGTTCTACAACAAAAGTGAAATTAATAAATTATAATCATTTAATGTTTATATGTTAAATATAGTAACAAGAAAAAGGTGTACGAGACTGACGCCTTTAAGAAACTTGCCGACCCTTTGATTTTAAAGGAGTTGCTTATGTTCAATTAACTACTACTACTTACATTTCATAATTTGGATTTTTCTTGGATTCTTTCAAGAAATTGGCCCACCCATCCACGTCATTGGAGCTGTTCATGCTCATTCAAGTTTCTACACAAAAGATCTGTAATACGAAATAATGAAATGGTTATGAAGTTTAGGTTCATTTACATAATTCTATACTGATTCACGGGATATTCAAATTCAAAGAAATTTGCGCTTCACATACGTAGAATTTTATTACAGCTACTTACAATAATTAATTTCTATCATTTGATTAACATTATTTTATTCATTTAATTTCCTTTGATGTTCTATTAGCAAATGAATTTCTATTTTCGTAAATTGCGTTGTCGGTCATCTTGCTTAACAACCTATTTGCAAATAAAAGTATTAAGGCTGAGATCTTTAATTTTGTGAACTTCAATTTTCAATATTCTTTTACGGGTAACTTCATATGGTATATAGTGTTAGCCAATTTAAAGCCATGACCTCAATTTATGCTTATATGTCATAAGAACAAAATGAGAAACATGCGTAAAATGTTCTGTTTACATGTTGTTCAAAAGGGCAAATTTTCTATTTACATGTTTTTGAAAAGTGTAAAATGTTCTATTTACATGTTTTTAAAAGTGTAAAATTTTTTACTTACACGGTTTTGAAAAGTTTATTTAATCTAAATGCTTTCAAGAAATGCCTTAATATTTTTGTAGATAGTGGGTATTATTTTTAGCAACAAATGGTTATGGGTCATTTTGGTTCTTTACAGACGACATGTTTCAGCAGAATTCATACCCAATGAAATAGTACGACGTTATTTCCAATGTTTACATATTTATTTATTACGGCAATGCAGGAATGCTGTTGGGAGAGAATATCGCACATCGAAATATTTAATCTGAATATTTATCGATTTCAGTTAAATTTTTTTGAATTTACAAAGGATATTGAAAAAAATGTCCATTAAAAATTCCAGGTAGTTGTAGGTGTAGTAGACTTTAGTTTAAAAAAAAATTCAAAATTGGAATAGTTTTTAGCTCTTCGGCAAATGAAATTAAAATTGTTGAATTTCGATTATCATTTCTGGCGTAATGTAAGTAGCGTTAAAGCTGTAATTTATTTATGTCGCTAAAGTTTTATATGCTGTAAATACTTACCTAATATAGTTTTGAATTTAGTCTTAACTATAGTACTAACATGGGAACCTACCCTGCTTGAACACATGGATTCAAATGAATTGTATCATAACGTCTTCTACTGTGGCTAGTAACTGCTGCTAGTATAGTCGTTCGGGTGCAAAATGGCCTATCTCCATTTTATTCGAATTTGCATTTTTGAAATTTTCTTGAAATAAAAAGTCAAGAAAATTCAGTGGGAATAACAGTGGAAAATTTTAGTGAAAGCAGGGTCCCCCCTTCTATACTTTCGTGAAAACGGATAAATTATGACATGGAGTAAATGTTGTGTTAAAATTAGGTTTCCTAATAGTTATCGTCGTTCTCCAACTGAACATACTAAAAACAGTTCAACTGCAATGGGGTCGTCCATTAATGACGTCATAAAATTTTTCCAGGTTTAGGACCACATCAGCTTAATTATTGTGTAAATGGCTATTCTTAACATTGGATGTCTTAAATATCCAAGACTTTCAATTTGATTTACTATGACCTATTTCTTGTGTAAACTTTGACGTAGATTAGCATCGCTACCATGAATTCCCTTGAACCACGTATAAATATTAGGGACCGTCCATATATGACATCATAGCGAGGTTCAATACTTGGATATTTAGGACATTCCATGTTAAGGACAGCCATTTACGCAATGATTAAGGGCCATCCATATATTACATTTTAACTTCTAGGGGGAGGGGGTTCAGCTGAATGACGCCAAGAAGCAGCAGGGACAAGGGAGCACTTTAAAAATGATGTTTCAAGCAGTTTTTTGATTTCTAAATTTTTTATACCGGCAAATCAAAGCGGATACATAATAAATGAAATTTAACGTGTACTGTGAAGTCCGACTATAAGGGATTCTGATTTAGGGGAAAACGGCTGTAAGGGACGAATTTTAAATATTTGGTTGGCCAGCTATGCTTCCAATGTTAAAATTATCCGGATTTAAGGGAACCGATATAAGGGAAATTCGAATTTAAGGGACTGTTTTTCTACGCTTTTAAGGCCTTTTTAGGTCATTTATAAGGGAAATTGTAAAAAACGGAGCGGAGTTGTAAATCAATAGGTACTATCTCTCTCTAGAATACTATTTTATTTGTACTGTGCAATTGACCACAAGGCTGCTTTTATCTCAACATTTACATTATCGTTCATTTAAGTATGCATGTAGGTCGTCTATTTATAGATCACATAGCTTTTTTTTCTATTTGTTATTTCATATTCTTTACTGCTTAATCAGTCTTCAGTTCTTATTGAGTTCGCAACCGACAATGTTGAAAATATACTTCCAGCTGGACGGAGTTCACCCTGATAACGAGAAAGATGATGAAACGACTTTAAAATTAGCTGCTACAGCTTTAAGAATGGAGGCTTCTGCAGTTGAAAAGCTTCCTTTCTCTGATTTCGCTACAATAGATGACAACTTACTAACGGAAGAGGACATGACAGAGGAAACAATAGTCAGTAGCATTACTCAATGTGACAAATCAGATGACTTGATTTGAAATTGTAAATAACTTTCGGTTTATAGGGAATTCCCTTATACGGTTAAACGGGAATTCGGCTTAACGGGACTAAAAATGTCGGTCCCCCCAATTCCCTTATAGTCGGACTTGACAGTAGTAGGAGATTTATTGTTTCGAAAATTATTAATTTTTATAGGGCGAGGGGGCGGCATTAAGAAATGAAAACGTGGTAACAATTTAGGGGGACGGACGGAGTTTAGCAGAAAAATCTGAAACGTAATATATATGGATACTAACAGCTAGGATATTAGGCTAAGCTTATGACGGAGGTTATGCGGTCCTAAACCTGGAAAAATTTTATGACGTCATTTATGGACGACCCCATTGCAGTTGAACTGTTTTTAGTATGTTCAGTTGGAGAACGACGATAACTATTAGGAAACCTAATTTTAACACAACATTTACTTCATGTCATAATTTATCCGTTTTCACGAAAGTATAGAAGGGGGGGGGGACCCTGCTTTCACTAAAATTTTCCACTGTTATTCCCACTGAATTTTCTTGACTTTTTATTTCAAGAAAATTTCAAAAATGCAAATTCGAATAAAATGGAGATAGGCCATTTTGCACCCGAACGACTATACTAGCAGCAGTTACTAGCCACAGTAGAAGACGTTATGATACAATTTGTTTGAATCCATGTGTTCAAGCAGGGTAGGTTCCCATGTAAGTATTACTTACTTTGGACGGCGCTCAAAAGGCAACTAGCAAAAGTGTGGGCTTCATTTATCATTTAACTTCTATTAGAATACATAACAACTCACTGAAGCATAATCTTTCTTTCCCTTTCTTGTTTAAGCTGAAAACTAGAGTAGTATTTACTATTTATGCTACAGAAATCCTCATAAGTACATATAATTACGTAGTTGCGTTTCCCGGGTGACATTTAAAAGTATTAAAGAAATTGGAGCTAGAGATAGTGCTGTACTATTATTTAATAATAGTACAGCAGTCATACACACAATGACAGTAATACTGTCAACTGTACGGCTGACTGGCAACTTAATAGAATAGAGAATAGATAGACTGAAAAGTTTTGCGGCTTATATTGTGGGTTTTAAACTCCACCACCAACATAAATACTACCGACTGTATTACTCCAAATAGATTCCGGGGGGATATACGTCGTCAAACTTTGCCCTTGACCTGGGATCTAATAAATACCCAGGATCTATTGGAGACCCCTGGAATCCATAAGTTACACCCAGGGATCTATTTTAAACTTTGTCCGAGACCCGGGATCTATTAGAGACCCGGGATCTATTGGAGACCCGCGATCTATTTGGAGTAATACGGTACTTTAAATACCAATAGTTGTGTTATAGTTTTATTAATGTTATAGTTATAATACGCATATGTAGCTTAATTTGGAAGCAAGTAATTATATAAACTGTAGCTGCACTACCAACCAATCTACTATTGATAAGTGCAGAGTGCAGACGTAAGGATCAGCTGCCGGTCGTAAAGCAAAGATTAAAAATAACTTAAAATCACAATAAATCAAAATATAGTTACCACGCAATTATTTTTGTCACCAGCGATTCAAGACTTTTTGTCGATACTACAAAGTAATTTCCTGCGTGGATGTAGCATATTTAGTCATAAGTAGGCAAAAATAATTTAATTTGGAGCATACCTGAATGTGTCATCTATGTTTAGTTTATTCTAAATCACATTTTTGACCTTTTTTGTGTTACAGATAAATACTGTAATTATGAAATGAGCCAATTTACAATGAGTAACGTTCAGGAAAGCATTGTTGCTGGGAGTGATGGGAATAATCAAAAGCTGCCATATTTTCAAGTAATGGAAACAACAACACAGGTTGGTAATTTTAACTATTTAGTAAAAAATCGTCCCCAAATGACGGTATTGGTAGGGTCAATGGGTCTACTTGGTTAATCATGACATCCTATGTTAAAGGTAACAGTTTTCGCAATATTTAAAGCTCATGACAAGGGGTTCATAGGGAACTAAATATATTTGAGTGTTTACATGGCACGATTAGCAAACAAACCCTAATCTAATGTGAAACGTAATATGTAATGAATGGATTTTAAATAGTTGTTTATGCGTGTATCTGCATTCGCACAATCATCCATTATCCATTCGTTCAATCCTGCTGAAGGTAGTTGTTTTTTAAATATTACACTGTAAATTAAATTTTACTGGTTTTTATCTATTTTAATCAGTTTGACTACGAGGAGTTTATATTTCGATGGAATATCAAATTGCCGGCTAACAAGGAGTGCTTAAATCGTACATTCGAGTCACCCGTATTCGTTGGTGGGGAGCGAAGTCAACATTCATGGTACATAATTATTAATCAAAGTTATAAATGTTAGCTTGTTTAATGATTGATTCTACATTTTGTGCATGTGGTAGCGATGTTAATTGACTTTGTAATAAATCGTGACTAATATTTTTATCGAAATTTTAAAGGAGACTTTACTAGAGGAGAAAGTACGAGAACTACAGGGAAGCTTTTTCTGATGATTCCAATGTGTCCTTAAGTCTCGTTACTGTGGGCCTTGGCAGCTGTAGTTATTATGTAGGGGCCCAGTCCTTAATAAAAGCTCATGCAAGCATTAGCTTAACAAAATTTGAAGAATTGGAACTATTGAAAAATCAAACAGGTGCTATATTCATGTAATTAAATATCGTCTATAAATATCGTCTACGAGAAAACCAAAATGACTCATATCCATTTTTAGCTAAAACCAATTTCAACTATTCACAAAAATATTCAAATATGTCTTAAGAGCATTTAAATAGAGCAGTTTGCACTTTTCAAAAACACGGAAATAGAACATTTTTCAACTTTACGAAAACATAGAATTAGAACATTTTGCACTTTTTCAAAAATATAGAATTAGAACATTTAGCACCTGTTCAAAAACATGGAACTACAACATTTTGCACTTTTTCAAAAACATGTAAATAGAACATTTTACACTTTTCAAAAAGTCTTAATTAACATTTGACCCATGTTTTTGATTTTGTTTTTATGGCATAGCTCATTTTGATTGTAGCTTAAATAGGATATTTGTCATTTTGGTTCTGCACAGACGATATATAGCTTTTGTTTACCTTACATATGAAGCTATACCTACTGTATTACTAACTAGTCGATGGTTATAATTTATTCTATTGTTTACATTTTGTTTTTTTCATTTTGGTGTGATACAACGTTATATAACTTATAGAAAGCCGTCATATTGAATTTTATACATGACATGATGTTTTGATGTTTTTCCTAAGAACATGAAAATGTGTCCTTTAAAGTGGTTAAAGAAGGGCAAACTTGGAAGATACTGGAGATTAGGGCAACAGATTTCTGGAACGAGGCCAAGGGCTACATCGTCAACAATGTCTTTACCATTTGTTGCAGAGTTCTGATGAGTTGTGTCTCGAAAAGCAACATAACTTCAAAACTACTTACAGTGAGTTCCGCCGATAGTTACGCATGTTTCAACAATGAAAATATTTCTCGCTCCATCGCGGAATCAACAAATAAGGCGTTATGTGCTCTGGATTTTACTGATGTTGAACTTGTGACAGACACGAAATCATTCTCGGCTCACAAAGTTGTTTTAGCGGGTGAGTAAAAATAATATGCCAATCATATGTTGTGTTGGAACTACACACGTAATAATACCTTAACGTTTAGTGCGACTAATTGCCTCATACAATTTACAAATACAAATATTTAGGTACTTTTAATAATTTTCGTTTTCAGCCCAAAGCCCCGTTTTCTCTGCAATGTTTCGAACGAACATGAAGGAGGTAAAAGACAATTCAGTTAGCATTAAGGATTTTGGAGCGGAATCCGTGGAAGCGATGCTGGAGTTTATTTACACTGGAAAAATTTTGAAGTTCCCAAAGACAACTAGTTATTCTTATGCTGCAGCACTGTTTCAAATCGCGGACAAGTACCAAATAATGGAATTGAGAGCCCAGTGTGAGGTTTTTTTGTGTTTGAAAATAAATTTGAAGCACGCAATTGAAATCCTGGAGTTGGCCAGTTTGTACAGTTGCACCACTTTGAAATCTACTGTCCTTCAATTTATTGTGAGGTACGTATTTAAGTTAGTTAAGGGTTTATTTACATGTATCAATGTTTTAAGGGGATGGTCCACAAACGATGTCATCTATATTGTCACTGACCCCTGTCATTACTTCAACATTGCTTAAACGGCTATCATTAACATGGAATGTTATCAATACCTGACTTGACACATCAATGACATATTTTATGGACGGTCTCTAACAACTTTAAACATCTTACAATTAGTATGCATATAAAGTTGCATATAATTTGTACAATTTTCATTATTTTTACAGTAACAAAGAGAAAGTGAGCGAGACGAACTCTTTCAAGAAACTTGGCGACCCTTTGATTTTGAAGGAGCTTTTTCTGTTTAAATAGATGAATACTTATAATTACATGCAACCTACGGTTTGTGTTTGTACTTACGACGCTTACTACTGTGATGATTTCTGCGATCCAATTAATCTAAATTTATCAGGCAATTTTGCATGCTTTTGTGTCTTATCTTAAACCTTTAAATGGTTTTTTAAAAACTCATTACTGTTCGATTTAAGTCAGACCTGTTGAGGAATAAAAATTGGCAGACGGCAACAAAATTAGATACTATGTGTGTAGGTGTGCTGTAAATGACCCCTATTTTTCAACACTACATATCACTCGTAATTTCATCCGCACGTGCCATGAATGACCTTGGGATCGTCCAACTATGACGTCATCAAACAATTACCAGCTCAAGGACCATATTACACCCCTTGTAATCACCTTAACTATAGTATAAATTCCAGTAAAAGACTATTTTTAACTCGGGTTCCCCCGGTAGCCTTTTTAGATGCTGAGCTTTAGCTGCATCTAATGAAATGGTTTTGTCCGTCCGTCTGTGTGTCTGTCTGTCTGTTCTCTTTTCATTGTTGTACGCTACAGGTCGTAATTTTAAATCAATTATAATAAAAAAAATTCCTAAATCACGTCAATGCGATGTAGATGTGCTGTATAGTTTTTGGGTATCATCTATACGGTATGGTATTTGCAATTAGCAGTTAAATGGACCAACTCTCAAATTTTTTTACACTTCATTTTATTCACAGAGAAAAACCTAGTCTCAGCTCCCATAAGGTTACATTGACGTGCATACCTACCTACAAAAAAATCTACATGGACTGTCGTGTGTTTAAACACACCGCGTACAATCTTTGGCTACAACAACTAAAGACTGCAACAAACCACAGTATTATTACATGTGACATTCACGAAGGGATGAATGGTGGTGGCGGGGTTTACGAATTCTTGTCTTTCAGTTGTCATTTGACGTCGTCGTGAAGTCCGCTGTCGTGCATTTCATTATTATCTCGTAAATTGGTAGTCATTACCGTCAGTCAGTTCATTATTTTATTGTAATTTATCGGTCATGGTCGTCGTGTGGTCCATCTTATGCACGTCATGCAGTTCATTATTATAGTTTGCAGTTCAGTAATAAATAGTAAAGTGCAGTTTATTATTATGTATATTGTAAATTATTGGTCATTTTTAGATGCTGAGCTTTAGCTGCATCTAATGAAATGGTCATGTCCGGATGTCCGTCCATCTGTCTGTCTGTATGTTGGTCCGTTGCTACAGTCCTTCAAATATCATAGTTTTAGGTACCCTTCTTTACAACTTTACATTTTTTTACTCTCAATTTCGGTCACTTATAAAAACCGACAAAATGTCTGTTTCTCCTATCGCCAGTTAGTCCAACGCTGGACGTTGCATTTCTATACAGATTAAACTAAACAACTTTTAAACAGTTGCAAATGCGAGGGACGTGTGTTGTATTTTTTTAAATTGAGATCGCACTAATCATTCTTCCACAATTAGTAGTTGAATGAAACAAATCCGAAATTTTTCCTTATACATTGTGAGGGATCGTCCGCTAATGACGTCTTTCAAAAATATCATAATTTTAGGTACTCCCCCCCCCCCCCTTTAATAATTTAACCATTTTTAAATGCTGAGCACATAATGACGTCCTTCAGTGTTATAGACATTCAGGGAGCATCCATAATGACGTCCTTCAAATATCATAGTTTTTAAACCCCCAGTCCCAACATTACATTTTTTTCCATCATATCTTGACTTGTCACGGACTTAAATATATGTGCTACAGATATTCAGGGATCGTCCATAATGACGTCCTTCAAATAGTATCGTTTTTAGTACCCCCAGTCTTAACATTATTAATTTTTCCAACTTATTTTAACTACATGTCACGGACTTTCCTATAATTACCTACAATCTACATAATTTACGGGAATTTTGAAAATCTGTCAATACTGCACCAATTTCATCGAGCCATATATCATTGAAAAGCTAATCACCAGTAGAATTCAAATAACGGAACGAGCCTCCATTATAACAAAACGTTTTCAAAATAACGGTCATTTAATTTTTAAATGCCGCCAAAAATGTGTTGTATGGGTCACAATCAAAAAACAAAAAAAATGGTGTCTGCTTATTTTTGAAGAGCTTTCAAATGATATATCACTCGACACAATCCGTTAACTTTTTTTAATTTGCAATTATGTTATTTAAAAATTATTTAAAAACTAATAACGATCGTGCTTCCACACCATGTTCATTATCTTTGGCTAATTGTTACCGTTCCAAAAATATATCACTTTAGGGTTATTTTATTGACTGACCGGTCAAAATCTTGAGTTAACGCAATATTAAATTTATTAGCGGGAAATTCAAAAATTGGAATTTTGAATTTTTGATTGTATTACAGAAGTTGATTATAAATACGATAGATAAAATAACCAAAAAAACATTGTGCGGCTTAATTGCTTTTTTAATTCAAATCATGTAAATTAAAGCTAAAGTTTGGCGGCAAATTCAAAATGCTTAATTTTGCTGTTAAGGCTGCCATAAAACAAGGGCTTTAGCCCTTGTTTTATTATGTTATATATATTCAGGGATCGTCTATAATGACGTTCTTCAAATATCATAGTTTTTGGGACCCCCATTTTAAACTTCCCAATTTTTTCCAACCTTTTCTTTAACTGCTTGCCACGTACATTTGTATATGGCTTATTGATAGTAGAGGAGGCTCCACAAATGACGTCATTTGTTAATAATGTAATTCTCAAAAATATTTCAGCGTTTTTTAACAACATGCCACTTACTTCCATATATGACCTAATTATAATAAGGAAGCCTCCATAAACGACGTCATTTGTGAATGGTGCAATTTATAAAAAAATTTCAGCTATATTTAACTACATGCTACACACATTGGTATATGTCCTATTGATTGTAGGGGAGCTTCTATAAATCCTATATCATCTTTCAGCGTAACATAAATTGTCTTGCGCCTTTGTTGAAGCTCAGCATCTACTTCGGGCCCGCCCACGGTCGACAAATCCGGCGCGAAGCGCCGGATTTTTTATTTATTGACCGTACCAATGACGTCATTTTTGGACGATTCTTTACTTATGCCTACGGAATTACTGTCACGAGCCTTCAGTGTCAGAACAGAACCAATTGACTGCAGCAGTTTTAATGGCTTTACACTTCAGACAGTTCAGACTTTAATCACAAGTAGATGAAGCTCAGCTTACCCCATCCTACTACATATAAGGATCGTCCGTAAAATTGGTGTACAGTCAGTGGGTCCGGTCAGGTATTGATCACAAGCGTTAAGTCTAGCTGTTCGCATAGTAATAAAGTGATGTCGTGGGACAGGGTTGATCCTGAAAGAGTGTTAATTTTGTTCTGGTGACACCATTTATGGACGATCCTATATTCGTACGTATCTTTACAGAGCGAGATTTAAAAGAGTTTGAATCACTACCTCGCTCGCCTGACTGGCTGTCACTGTCAGGTTGTCTTCTGTTTTACTGCCTACCAAACTTTAAATCTCATTTCATAATATAGCTGACGGTGACGGTTGACGGTTTCTATGGTGGTGGTGTATACAGTTGCTACTTTTGCTCAGTCCTGCAATTAAAGTCTAATATTCCGATTTTGGGTTTAATAATCAAACACAAGTTTCACACCCAGTAGTAACAGCCAAAAAAGGTGTGAATGCTTAACATACCATTCTTACAATTACTTGTTTTTCATAATTTGCGGTTGTCCTATTCTACCAGTTATTGTTGTTTAAGTGCCTTCACTGTGTACAGCTCTTTTAAAAATTATAGGTCCCTCCGTACGATATTATTTGTGTGCAAAATTTTCTCCATTTCATAACCTTTCATTGGCTTGTGATTTGTAAGCAACGCTGTGGCTGAGCAGTAATAATTGCATTTTGTAAAACAATAAAATTACTGTTGACTGTAAACAACTTTTTGTGTAGTATCTAGTAATACTATTTTAAGCTTTAGGTGTTCACCAAATTAAGCAATTCTTGCCATGGCTATTAATAGTACTGAAAAAAATAGTCTGTATCCACCTTCCTTTTCTCAGATCTTGGAAGCAAAAACAAAGGTACAATAATACAGAACTGTATGACAAATATTGAGATCGTAATTGTGATTTTTTAGTGGGGTACGGCAAACTACATAATTACATACACGCAGCTAGTCTTTCACGCTAAATGTTAAATGTTTTAGTAGTGTTTCTTGTTTTTTTCAGTAGGAAATATAATTAACGGAGTATTTATTGTTTTCAATTCTAGTTTAACTATGAGGAATTTGCATTTCGATGGGAACTAGAAGTGCCTTCAAATCGGGAGAGTCTAAATCATACATTTGATTCACCAATTTTTGTTGGTGGGGAGCAAAGTCAACATTCATGGTAATGAATAAGTAACTGTCAGCTGTAGGTTTTAGTTTTTAAATATGATATTACATTTTGAGGATATTACGGGTAGATTTTAACATTTGTTGAAAACATATAATATTAACCACATAACAAATTTTCAAAAAGGCAAATACGCTGGAAAACAGAAAGACTCCGTGTCGATACACCCTACAGTAAGGATACGTTTTTGAACCATACTGTGCAATTAATTCTCGTTGCCATTGGAAAAGGAAGTATTTTTCAAGGAAAAAGAATTAAAGCTCTTGCCCGCATTAATTTAAAGAAAAACGATGAAGCTGAATTTCTTAAGGATGAATCAGGTATATACTCATTTTAAAATACTGTATACATACTTTACGTTCTTGCTAATCTCACGTCAATTGTACTTGCAAATTGCCAACAGTGGATTACCCTTGCTGCTCTAGAATTTAATATTCTTTGTTTATCGTATGCTGTGTGTACGTGTTTAGTACTTGACTTAAATCAAAAAATAAATCAACATAATTTACATGTTAAAACGTAATATTAAGTTTTGTGTCTAGATTGTAGCTATATATTATTGTAATTTGCATTTTTAATTGAAGGGCACGACAAAGTTTCTCTAGAAACCTATACCGAAGATTATGTCAACAAGTTCGCTTTTAAGTCGATTTCAGTGAAGGACTGTGATCTCTGGGACGAGAAAAATGGCTACATCGTCAACAATACCATAACAGTTTGTTGTAAAATACTTATAGGTTGTATCTCAAGTACCGGGTCTGCTTCAAAACTGTTTTCAGTGAGTTCTGGGAAAACTTACTCATGCTTAAATAATGAGACTGTCTCTCGTGCCATCGTGGAAGTCACGAAAAATGCATTGTGTGCTCTTGATTTTACCGATGTTGAACTTGTGACCGACACGAAATCATTCCCTGCTCACAAAGTTGTATTAGCAGGTTAGTAGTTAGTTCCTCAAAAGCTTATATGAAATTTATTGTCTTGTATTAAGAGCTGCTAAAGTACTTGAAACATTATAATATATCGTCTGTAGAGAGAACCCAAACTACCCGTATCCATTTTTAGTTTCTAACAACATGCACTATCTACAGAAAAAATTGACATTTAGCATGTTCATGAAAGTATGTAAATAGAACTTTGCGAATTTTTCAAAAACATAGGTAGGTAAAAAGAATATTAGGCACTTTTCAAAAAACTTGTAAATAGAACGTTTTACACTTTTGAAAAACGTGTAAACAGAATATTTTGCGCATTTCAAAAAGCCTCAAAAAATATTTTTTTACTTGTTTTTTAAAACACGTTATTAGAAAATCTTGACTTTTTAGAAAATATGTAAATAGGACATTTTACACTTTAAAAACATGTAAAACAGAATAATCTGCTCATTTTGGAAACTCATGATTACAGCATTGTAAGCATGTATCTAACTTACTGTATTTGTTTTGACATGGCTCATTTTAAGTCTAGCATAAATAATAAATATGTCATTTTGGTTCTTAATAGACAACATCATTATATATTAGACGAATAATCATATAACGTATTATGTAATTTGTTTTTTTTCTTCATAATCTGAATGTAGCACACAGCCCGGTATTCTCTGCAATGTTCCGGACGAATATGAAGGAAATGAAAGACAACTCAGTTGAAATAAAGGATTTTGGCGAGGAAGCTGTTGAAGCTATGCTGGAGTTTATTTACACTGGGAAAATTTTGAAATTCCGTGAGACATCTTACTACTCCAATGCTAGGGAATTGCTTCAAATTGCAGACAAGTACCAAATATTTGCCCTAAAAGTTAAGTGCGAATATTTCTTGTGCTTGACAATAAATGTAGAGGATGCAGTGGAAATGTTGGAGTTGGCCAATTTATACAGCTGTAACACATTAAAATTTGCTGTTCTTGAGTTCATCATGAGGTACATACTTAACTGCAATTACTATATAGTATAAAATATCACGTTCAAAGTTAAAAGAGTAAAAAAGGCTTACAAAAGAAACTTTGGTTACAGAAACAAGACAAAAGTGTACGAGACCGACTCCTTCAAGAAACTTACCGACCCTACGATTTTTATGGAGTTGCTTAAATTCAACTAACTACTACACTACCCACCCACTTCCTATGGATTGGCTTCGGAGAATGGAGAAAGTAATAATTTCTGATATTAATTCAAGATTCATTAATATTAACATTTTTAAGCTTTTCAAAAAATTTAAATTCCGTTTATTAGGCAAACAATATATAAATTTGGTGTCACACTTACTGTAAAATATATCGTCTGTAAAGAACCAAAATGACCTAGGTATGTATATATACCATTTTTATGTACAAACAATGTCAAAATGTCAACTATCTACAAAAACATTCAAAAATATCTCGAAAACATTTAAATAGATCATTTTACACTTTGCAAAAGCATGGAATTAGAGAATTTTGCACTTTTTCAAAAACATGGAATTAGAAAATTTTGCACTTTTTCAAAAACATGGAATTAGAAAATTTTGCACCTTTTCAAAAAGATGTAAATAGTACATTTTACGTTTTTTAAAAACTTCGAATTAACATACTACGCAAGTTTCTTGTTTTTGTTTTATGATATAGCTCATCATTTTGATTCTAGTTTAAATTAAATATGAGTCATTTCATTTCTTCAGAGATGATATGTGAAAATTCTGTTATATTTAAGTTAAATAATTGCAAGAAATAAAATCACGCACACTAAAAACAAAAAAAACTATAAAAATGAAAGGTCAGATTATTTAACGTCAACCGGTAATACAAAGAATAGTGTACTACCAAACAAACTACGAGATAAACTAGCGATTAATGCAGATTACACTAGCAAAATGCAATTAGGAGCTAATAGTGTAGTTCATTCTAATAATTCTAATTATGTTTTCTAAAATCAGTGGAATGTGATGTACCTATATTGAATAGGGAGCTGCCATTACGTAGTTCAGTCTTGTTTAGAGAGCCAGAAAAAATTCTATGAGTATTTCCGGGTTGGATTTTGCTAGGTTCTTGAATGATTCCGTTTTGCTCACTGCATTTTTATTGCTGCGAATAATAACAAAATCATATTAGTATATTCAATAAGGAAACTACCTACATATTTTAATGTTACAACATTATCACTGATCACTGCTATGAAGTGCTATAGCTATTGATTACTAACAATAATGAATAATTCAATCACTCGCATTTAAACCATCAGGGCCGGATACTGCGGCCAGCGCAGGCAGCCCCCGCTGCTTGAATTTGCAAAAACTATGTAAATGGAGCATTTTGCACTTTTCAAAAGTATGTAAAAAATATATTTTAACTTTTCAAAAACATGCAAAATTATTTTTTTTGAACATTTCAAAAACATGGAAATAAAGAATTTTCCATTTTTCTCAAACAATGTAAATCGACCATTTTGCATTTTCGTAAATCAAGCAAAAAGAACATTTTTCACATTTCTAAAACATGTAAACACAAAATTTTGCTTAACCAAAGAAAATCATCAATCCAATCAAACTGGTGGTTTTTGTATTGAAACAAATTTCTGCTTAAAAGCAATTCCTTCTTCCGGCTCTGCAAAACAACTCAAACGACTACCTTACTTACTCAAGTATAAATCTCTCCGCAGCAGCTTTCAAGACTGAAGCATTGACAAGCCTGGCCAAGATCAAAACGTCTGCAACATCCTTAACCTTCAAAATAGAGCAAAGAAATTCTTCACACTCTTGTTTAAGCTCTAGCAACTGATATTTGTCGGAAATTTGAAGCAGTTGAATCGCGTTCTTCTCCATATTGACAGCTTGTCCAGTATAAATGTACTCAAGCATTGCCCCTACTGCAATATCATCAAAGTCTTGAATTTTTACTGTACGATTTTTGGTTTCGAGCATTTTCGATCGAAACATAGCAGAAAAGACAGGGCTTCGTGCTATCATACAAAAGCAAAAATAAAACAAAACTGTCAATTTATAGTTAAAAATTTAATCCCATTGAAGCCCATTCTCCAGTTAAAATTAAAGAAGCCAAGTATTTAAATTTTGAAAATCTGAATGATCTCAAAACCGTCGTTTCGTTTTTCGGTATTGCTAAGAATGTGGACACACTTGCATGTTGCAAGATTTGATTATGCAAATTTACCTGCTAAAATTCCTCGGTGAGCCGGAAACGATTTGCCTGATGCGACTAAATGAATGTCGGCAAAATCGGAAGACACGAGTAAATTCTTCATTGCTTGAACAACTGAGCTGCTTTTGAGATCACACGTATGCTTAACACCACCGTTCAAAACGTTATAAGTCGGTTGCTGTAACTGGACGGGTCTTGAACTGATTAGGATTTTACAGTAGGCAGTTAGTTCGTTGCCATTTAGGTAACCATTCTTTTCTGCAAGTAGCACTTCAGTTGAGATACTGTGAGCTTGTTTGTAGTATCCAGCTTCGAATTTTTCGAAAGTTTTAATCAAACCTATAAGGGAAAATAAAGCTAATTTTAATATCCAGTATGCATGCATCAAACCAAACTAAAATCGTAATTTACACCTATAGGCAACCGTAATTAATAAATTAGCTAGGCAATATATTATCGTAGCTGTGCAATTTTAGGTATGATACATAATTTGTCACGTCTTCACGTAGTTATTACCTTTTTCCAGTTCAGACTCGCTATTTTGTTCTAGCTTCTTGAAGCTGGCAACAACTTTGACTTTACTATCAGGCGAAAGTAAAGCAGCAGTTTGACTTTCATTCACCAATTTAAGACAAGTTGTTGGAAGGGCCTTTATTGGGTCCAAGAATGCTAAATATTCACCTGGTTTGTTGATGCATTGCAGTTTCCTTAGTTTTAAAAAAGCAAGAATTCCAATATTATATAACTATTTGTATGAGTATAAACTTGAAACTAATATCTTTACTTAACAACATTGTAAACTGAAAACTTGTACTCTACACGTAAATTATAAGCTTGACATATATATAGTAAATTGTTACTTACCAAGAATGTCCATTCCCTCCAAATGCCGGCGACGTTGACAATGTGAGTGGTAGATGTGCTATATGTGTGTCAGATTTGATTTTGTCAGAAATTGAAAACCTTCATTCACAAATTAACTCTTCAATGTCAGTCTGAAACAAGGAGGAACACAAAATTTGATCTTTTTTAGCATTAATTTTTTGGTAGTAAATTTACACGATTCGAACAAGAACGACGACGACGGCTTTACATTATCATGTTTTTACCTCTGACCTTTTAATGCATATTCAATCTTATAGGATGAAAACCTCAAGTTAAAAGTAAAATAAATTCGAATTGATTTTTAAGTTTCCTACCGATTCAAAATATCCAACTTTGAACCCGGCTGCGATGCTTATCGTTAATTGAGCGTTACGTTAATGCTAAATATAAAAACAAAAAACAAGGTATGTGGTGGCAATTATCTCTTACGCGTGTTGTTGTCCGAGTTTCAAGTTTAATGTTGTTGTGAACACTCCTCATGATGTTAGTCGTACTCATACTGACAACTGATTGAATCTGGTTTAGTTTGTTGTTATTTATATTGAAAGCGGATGAAATATGAGTAAGCTTTGCTTTGGGCTGACCGACTGATAAGTGATAAGTGACTAGTGAGATGTGTAATCAATTCAATTCAGTTACTATGGCGTACTGATGAAAAGAGGTAATGACCAATATATATAATGTGCAATCAGCAGAAAAATACCGTAAAGCTATCACAACCAACAACACGCAGGTTATTTACCAGCTTATTACTCAGTGCCGGTTTATGTTGTGTTGGATAGGCAGGTAATTTTAAGAAGCAGAAGTTAGAAATTAGTATTTAGTACAATTAGGTAAAATATTATGATTCAAATTTTGGCGCCGATTCAAATTTAACTTGGGCTTTTAAAATGTAGTTGTAATTTAATACCCTGCGAATCCATTTCACCAGTGCCAGTGCCAGTACTGCCAGTGACAGGGAAACGTGCGCAAATTACGTGGTACAAAAATCTGAAATTTTGACCTCCTACCCCACCCCCTCCTTTTTTGGTAAGTATGCCCATTTAAAGGAATAAGCAACTTGAACTCATACCTCCCCCCCCCCCTTCGACCTACCACGCAATTGCAGCACGCTTCCGAGTACCAGTACCAGTGACACCATCAGCAACTTACAACTTACTAATTAATTATACTTTACAATATGCCTTGCTACTTGCTAGCTATGTCTGTAAAGTTAGCACTAGTGCTGGCCAGCACAAAAAATTTATTTTTCATAGAATCAGTCGCAAATCACGAACTTGCCATTCCTAAATAGTTTTGACTGAAAAAAATACAACATTTCACAAAATAAAAATAAAATATTTTTAAAATTTTTTTTAAAAATGTTTTTTTTGCTTTTTATGAAACCCGCAAACGTGACACTTTCACAACATTTTACCATACAGATATAGTCTAATATTGCGTTACAACAAATTTAAAATTTAAAAAAAAGTATAAAATTACGCAAGCGTTTTCAAATTATAAAGTTAAAATACAAAGAAACTTTGATGGATTTCTTACCTTATGACTTAACGCAAGTGATAACATCCTATTCACTTCTAACTACAACTCAAGCAATACAAAATTGCAGGAAAATTTAGAAAGCTAATACAACAAAAGTTAAAAATCTGAAAATGACTTTTCTAAATTTCTTGTCGCATTGTGTACACCTCCAAGCACAATTTATTTTTTTTCCTGACGAACATAAAGCAGCCTATCATCAAAATGGTACGAAGCAATCAATTTCGTACGTCTTTGAGATAATTAACTCTAATTTCCAAACAAATTTAAAAATCTGTGCATGTCTTTTTTTGAGTTCTTGTCGCCGTGTGTGAACCCAAGCTCATAATTTATTTTTTATTCTGACACACAAGCACCAACTTATCATAAAAATGGTACGGAGCAATAAATTTGTTACGTCCATAGGACAAATAACTTTTAAATTCTAAAACAATTAAAAATCTTCAGTTCCTTTTTTTGAATTCTTGTCGCCGTGTGTAAACCCAAGCCTATAATACATACTTGATTCTGACACACAAGTAACAACCTATTATACAAATGGTACGGAGCAATGAATTTCTTACGTCTTTGAGATGAGTAACTCTCAAACTCGCAAAAATTTGAAAATATGTAGGTGCTTTTATTTCGATTTGTTGTCGTAGTGTGTGAACCTAAGCTTATAATACATTTTTTATTCTGACACACAAGTAACAACTTATTATAAAAATGGTACGGAGCAATTAGTTTTGTACGTCTTTGAGATAAGAAACTCCTCAATTCTCAAAAATGTTTAAATCTGTAGATGCCATTTTTTAATTTTTTGTCGCCGTGTGTAGACCTAAGCGTATAATACATTTTTTATTCTGACACACAAGTAACAACTCATTATAAAAATGGTACGGAGCATTGAATTTTGTACGTCTTTGAGATAAGTAACTCTCAAATTCTCAAAAATGTTGAAATTTGTAGATGCCATTTTTGAATTTTTTGTCGCCGTGTGTAGACCTAAGCGTATAATACATTTTTTATTCAGACAAACAAGTAACAGCCTATCATAAAAATGGTACGAAGCAATGAATTTCGTACGTCTTTGAGATAATTAACTCTAATTTCCAAACAAATTTGAAAATCTGTGCATGTCTTTTTTTGAGTTCTTGTCGCCGTGTGTGAACCCAAGCTCATAATTTATTTTTTATTCTGACACACAAGCAATAACTTATCATTAAAATGGTACAGAGCAATAAATTTTTTACGTCCATAGGACAAATAACTTTTAAATTCTAAAACAATTAAAAATCTTCAGTTCCTTTTTTTGAATTCTTGTCGCTGTGTGTAAACCCAAGCCTATAATACATACTTGATTCTGACACACAAGTAACAACCTATTATACAAATGGTACGGAGCAATGAATTTCTTACGTCTTTGAGATGAGTAACTCTAAAACTCGCAAAAATTTGAAAATATGTAGGTGCTTTTATTTCGATTTGTTGTCGTAGTGTGTGAACCTAAGCTTATAATACATTTTTTATTCTGACACACAAGTAACAACTTATTATAAAAATGGTACGGAGCAATTAGTTTTGTACGTCTTTGAGATAAGAAACTCCTCAATTCTCAAAAATGTTTAAATCTGTAGATGCCATTTTTTAATTTTTTGTCGCCGTGTGTAGACCTAAGCGTATAATACATTTTTTATTCTGACTCACAAGTTACAACTTATTATAAAAATGGTACGGAGCAATTAGTTTTGTACGTCTTTGAGATAAGAAACTCCTCAATTCTCAAAAATGTTTAAATCTGTAGCTGCCATTTTTTAATTTTTTGTCGCCGTGTGTAGACCTAAGCGTATAATACATTTTTTATTCTGACACACAAGTAACAACTCATTATAAAAATGGTACGAAGCATTGAATTTTGTACGTCTTTGAGATAAGTAACTCTCAAATTCTCAAAAATGTTGAAATTTGTAGATGCCATTTTTGAATTTTTTGTCGCCGTGTGCAGACCTAAGCGTATAATACATTTTTTATTCAGACAAACAAGTAACAGCCTATCATAAAAATGGTACGGAGCAATGAATTTCGTACGTCTTTGAGATAATTAACTCTAATTTCCAAACAAATTTGAAAATCTGTGCATGTCTTTTTTTGAGTTCTTGTCGCCGTGTGTGAACCCAAGCTCATAATTTATTTTTTATTCTGACACACAAGCACCAACTTATCATAAAAATGGTACGGAGCAATAAATTTTTTACGTCCATAGGATAAATAACTTTTAAATTCTAAAACAATTGAAAATCTTCAGATGCCTTTTTTGAATTCTTGTCGCCGTGTGTAAACCCAAGCCTATAAAACATTTTTAATTCTGACACACAAGTAACAACCTATTATACAAATGGTACGGAGCAATGAATTTCTTACGTCTTTAAAATGAGTAACTCTCAAACTCGCAAAATTTTGAAAATATGTAGGTGCTTTTATTTTGATTTCTTGTCGCAGTGTGTAAACCCAAGCGTATAATACATTTCTTATTCTGACACACAAGTAACAGATTATCATAAAAATGGTACGGAGCAATGAATTTCGTACGTCTTTGAGATAATTAACTCTCAAATCTAAAGAAACTTGAAAATCTGTGGAAGTCTTTTTTTAAATTCTTGTAGCCGTGTGTAGACCTAAGCGTAAAATACATTTTTTATTCAGACACACAAGCAACAGCTTATCATAAAAATGGTACGGAGCAATAAATTTTGTACGTCCATAGGATAAATAACTTTTAAATTCTAAAACAATTGAAAATTTTTAGATGCCTTTTTTGAATTCTTGTCGCCGTGTGTTAACCTAAGCTCATAATTTATTTTTTATTCAGACACACAAGCAACAGCTTATTTTAAAAATAGTACAGAGCGATCAAGTTTGTACGTCCATAAAATAAAAGACTTTTAAATTCCAAAAAAATTAAAAATCTGTGGATGTTTTTTTTAAAATTTTTGTCGCCGTGTGTGGACCTAGGCTCATAATTCATTTTTATTTCAGACCCACATGTAACAGAGTATCATAAAAAAGGTACAGAGCAATAAATTTCGTACGTCTTTGAGATAATTAACTCTAATTTCCAAAAAAATTCGAAAATCTTTGCATATCTTTTTTTGAGTTCTTGTCGCCGTGTGTGAACCCAAGCTCATAATTTATTTTTTATTCTGACACACAAGCACCAACTTATCATAAAAATGGTACGGAGCAATAAATTTTTTACGTCCATAGGATAAATAACTTTTAAATTCTAAAACAATTACAAATCTTCAGTTCCTTTTTTTGAATTCTTGTCGCCGTGTGTAAACCCAAGCCTATAATACATACTTGATTCTGACACACAAGTAACAATCTATTATACAAATGGTACGGAGCAATGAATTTCTTACGTCTTTGAGATGAGTAACTCTCAAACTCGCAAAAATTTGAAAATATGTAGGTGCTTTTATTTCGATTTGTTGTCGTAGTGTGTGAACCTAAGCTTATAATACATTTTTTATTCTGACACACAAGTAACAACTTATTATAAAAATGGTACGGAGCAATTAGTTTTGTACGTCTTTGAGATAAGAAACTCCTCAATTCTCAAAAATGTTTAAATCTGTAGATGCTATTTTTTAATTTTTTGTCGCCGTGTGTAGACCTAAGCGTATAATACATTTTTTATTCTGACACACAAGTAACAACTCATTATAAAAATGGTACGGAGCATTGAATTTTGTACGTCTTTGAGATAAGTAACTCTCAAATTCTCAAAAATGTTGAAATAGATTTGCAGAAACCACTCTGCAAAAGCAACCAAAACGATGCCGACTCATTTCCGCAGAATCCTTCAACAGATTTTATGCAGGTAATTGAAAAATAATGTGCGGAGATTAGCCAATGACTTTATGCATTAATTAACTACATCATAAAAGAATAAAATTCGTAATTTGCAGTAACTTCAGGAACTATAGATTTAGGGGGGGGGGGTAGGGGGTTTAGCCCCCCCCCTGCCAGAGGAAGAATGTTTTTAATTGCAGAGATAGGAGCCTCTATTTTGAACATGACGGTTTACCATTGTTAGACCCCCAGAAAAACATGTTGGATCGGCGACTGATTTGTTTCGGACTACTTATTATCTGATTAGCTACAAAAATGCTGTACAGTTGTGACAAATTTTTAAAAATTAAGTTTTTATTTTACCACTACTGCTTTTGCTGCTAAATGATGAATTGCAGTGAGACCCACAAAGCTTTCCTATTCGATCCTGAACAAAACTAACCCACTGAACAGGGTCTTGTGGTTCATAAGTAGTTGTAATAAGTTGCAGAGAAAAGTCCATAAGATGGACGCTACGTTCGTCATACAGTCGCAAAACGTCTTGAACTTGGGAAACTAATTCCATCCAGGAAAACTCCAAATCATCTTGAATTTCCCATGAAATAATTTCAGCTAACACAAAATTGATTTCCATCACTCTGTGCGAATTTATTGCCAAAAGTAAGTGATCCACGTTTTCAGTGACGTCCTCAAGCGACGCTGTGAACAAAAATCTTGGTGACTTTGAAATTTGAGGAAAGCATTTTTTTATTACTTCAACAGCGTCTGATACACTCAATGCCTTTTGAAGAATTATGTTATTTAGATCATGGTGTTCACGTGAGAGATCGAAACTTGCGTCAAGCTGTTCTTCAGTGTCCGTAACTATTGGCGCTAATTCATGACCAAAATTTTGGTTACATTGCTGGGCGTCAGGAAAACTTTCCTGGTCTTGGTTTTCGGTTTCTTGAACAACGATGGATATGATATCGCTAATTTCAGTTTGAAGAAATCCTTGGGCGATTAGGCAGTCCATGAGCTGTGATCTAAAACTTTGTAGATGACTTATCTGAAGAATATTTTGAGCAAATCTATTCTGCACTGCATTTGACAGCCTTGGGTCGCTTAATTTTAGAAGTTCCATCCAGATTTTCTTTTTCAGCAGCGACTGCAATATTTGAAGCCTTTTAGACTGTACAATTTCTTGAAACGTGTTTCTGCTATACGTTACAAGCATATGTTCAGGCAGGTAATGCAATAACATTTTAGAGCGCTTCAGTGCTGCAGTTTGTTTTCTGTTCTTTGCTTTTGCTGGCCCTTACAAAATACAAATAATTTATTGTAAACAAACATTGTGTTTTAAAAATACTAAAAATAATTGGTCGAAGTAATGTTAAGCATTTACATACATGCTCCATAAGGGGTACTTAACTACGCTCGTTATGTTTGTAATGTTAGTTATAACATGAGTATTACAATTAAAAAAGCAATGCTATAAATAAAGTTATATTAGTAGTAGGTTATAAATACGACGTGTGTTTAAAGTGAGTCCATGGCAGTTTTTCGTTACACCCACGTCACTGGGTTGACAAGTTTTGCCCCGTTTTGAAAATTTGCGTTTTGTCGATACAGTCGTCGAAACTGCGAAAAGCATTGAGTAATACCAAGCCAAAAGTTATAAAACAGTTTATGTAATATATGACGTTTCTTATATGTTGTATTCAAAATATATTTGTTAAAAATTGTGCTAACCAATATGCTTACTGAAAGCTTATAATACTTGGTCTCACCTGAATCCCTTAAATCCCGATGTCGTTTAGCACGACGCATAGTTATTGATGGCTTAAATAATACACTCGCATCTTACCTCAAACAGGTTTAACACACTTAACGTTCAGTCTATTGGCTCTTAGTTTTTACATTTTTCGAACTTGGTGTGTATTGGTGTTTAACTAATTGAGACTTAAGCTCACTGTGTAGATTAAAAACTTCTAATGGGCATATGAAAACTCTGCAAAAAGTACAAAAGTAACTACAAACAACGTATTTATTGCACAGACTGAATTACATTTCTAATACACAAGTAAACAAGTATGTATGATGTTAAAACCTACAGTTTAGCAATAAAGTAAATACAAGTAAAACGAAAATAAGAAGTACGTCGTGGCATTTTGGTAGCGTGTAACATAACTGAGAACAGCATACAGGAATCAACACAAGCGTTGTACATAGGTGGGCAACTTTTTTAAGCTCACCTCAGTTGAGAGGCCCAGCATGGAGCATGCCATTTGTCTCGGACTTGCGTTCATGTAATGAAAATCGCCTTGCTTGTCCTCGCCATAAGGTGTGTTATTTTGAAATAATTGAAATAAATTTTATGACAGGTCTAAAGTATATGCTTAGCTTACATCGCAATTGCATTGAATTAAAACATCCGGCGCTTTGCACCGAATTAGTCGACCGGGGGCCTAAAGTAGATGCTGAGCTTACCGTGAATAATTTCTTTAATAAATGAGTAGAACCCTATTGTGGCAACTCTTCACGTACAACAGCGCTAAACTTCACTATAACTTGTTCTACGTTTATTGATTTCTAAGTCGAAACAAATAGCAGGGGGATCATTAAAATTTTAATACTTCGATAACGTCATTCATGAACGATCCGTGCAGTTATTTTCGTAACGTTCTGCGTTCAAACTTTCTGTTTACCGAATTTTGGAATGAATGCAGAGCAGATCCCTAAAATATTGATGTGTAGATGACGTCATTTAAAGAAGATCCATGTATGAATCACGGAAGCATTTCATATTATAGGTACCTGTTTACCTGTGCACCTAGTTTTAAAACTAATGACAGGCGGGATCTCTAAAATAGTAAAGTGTAAATACCGTCATTTATAGACAATTCCTGTACCTGCGCTGCGAAAAATCCGATGTTAAGGATAAATGTTTACTTTATTTTGGAACTTATGGCATAGGAAAATTTAAAATAGTGAAATATGTACAACGTCATTTATAGGCGATCCCTGCACGCGAACTTGTAAAATCTTATGTTTAGCATATATGCCAACTAAATTTCTGAACTAATGACAGTGGAGATCTCAAAAATAGTAAAACTTGAATGACGTCATTTATGAGTTATGGAGTTACTGTTTTCAAAGACGTACGAAATTTATTGCTCCGTACCATTTTAATAATACTCTGTTACATGCGGGTCTGAAATAAAAATGAATTATGAGCCTAGGTCCACACACGGCGACAAGAATAAAAAAAAAACATCCACAGATTTTTAATTTTGTTGGAATTTAAAAGTCTTTTATCTTATGGACGTACGAACTTTATCGCTCTGTACTATTTTTCAAATAGGCTGTTGCTTGTGTGTCAGAATAAAAAATAAATTATGAGCTTGGGTTCACACACGGCGACAAGAACTCAAAAAAAAAAGCACAGATTTTCAAATTTGTTTGGAAATTAGAGTTAATTATCTCAAAGACGTACGAAATTCATTGCTCCGTACCATTTTTATGATAGGCTGTTACTTGTTTGTCTGAATAAAAAATGTATTATACGCTTAGTTCTACACACGGCGACAAAACAATAAAGAATGGCATCTACAGATTTAAACATTTTTGAGAATTGAGGAGTTTCTTATCTCAAAGACGTACAAAACTAATTGCTCCGTACCATTTTTATAATAAGTTGTTACTTGTGTGTCAGAAGAAAAAATGTATTATAAGCTTAGGTTCACACACTACGACAACAAATCGAAATAAAAGCACCTACATATTTTTAAATTTTTGCGAGTTTGAGAGTTACTCATCTCAAAGACGTAAGAAATTCATTGCTCCGTACCATTTGTATAATAGGTTGTTACTTGTGTGTCAGAATCAAATATGTATTATAGGCTTGTATTTACACACGGCGACAAGAATTCAAAAAAGGCATCTGAAGATTTTAAATTGTTTTAGAATTTAAAAGTTATTTATCCTATAGACGTACAAAATTTATTGCTCCGTACCATTTTTATGATAAGCTGTTGCTTGTGTGTCTGAATAAAAAATGTATTTTACGCTTAGGTCTACACACGGCTACAAGAATTCAAAAAAGGACTTCCACAGATTTTCAAATTTTTTTGGATTTGAGAGTTAATTATCTCAAAGACGTACGAAATTCATTGCTCCGTACCATTTTTATGATAGGCTGTTACTTGTGTGTCATAACAAAAAATGTATTACACGCTTAGGTTAACACACTGCGACAAGAAATCGAAATAAAAGCACCTACATATTTTCAAAATTTTGCGAGTTTGAGAGTTACTCATTTTAAAGACGTAAGAAATTTATTGCTCCGTATTATTTGTATAATAGGTTGTTACTTGTATGTCAGAATTAAAAATGTTTTATAGGCTTGGGTTTACACACGGCGACAAGAATTCAAAAAAGGCATCTGAAGATTTTTAATTGTTTTAGAATTTAAAAGTTATTTATCCTATGGACGTACAAAATTTATTGCTCCGTACCATTTTTATGATAAGCTGTTGCTTGTGTGTCTGAATAAAAAATGTATTTTACGCTTAGGTCTACACACGGCTACAAAAATTTAAAAAAAGACTTCCACAGATTTTCAAATTTTTTTGGATTTGAGAGTTAATTATCTCAAAGACGTACGAAATTCATTGCTCCGTACCATTTTTATTATAGGCTGTTACTTGTGTGTCAGAACAAAAAATGTATTACACGCTTAGGTTAACACACTGCGACAAGAAATCGAAATAAAAGCACCTACATATTTTAAAAATTTTGCGAGTTTGAGAGTTACTCATTTTAAAACTTAAGAAATTCATTGCTCCGTATTATTTGTATAATAGGTTGTTACTTGTGTGTCAGAATTAAAAATGTTTTATAGGCTTGGGTTTACACACGGCGACAAGAATTCAAAAAAGGCATCTGAAGATTTTCAATTGTTTTAGAATTTAAAAGTTATTTATCCTATGGACGTATAAAATTTATTGCTCCGTACTATTTTTATGATAACCTGTTGCTTGTGTGTCTGAATAAAAAATGTATTTTACGCTTAGGTCTACACACGGCTACAAGAATTTAAAAAAAGACTTCCACAGATTTTCAAATTTTTTTGGATTTGAGAGTTAATTATTTCAAAGACGTACGAAATTCATTGCTCCGTACCATTTTTATGATAGGCTGTTACTTGTTTGTCTGAATAAAAAATGTATTATACGCTTAGGTCTACACACGCCGACAAAAAAATCAAAAATGGCATCTACAAATTTCAACATTTTTGAGAATTTGAGAGTTACTTATCTCAAAGACGTACAAAATTCAATGCTCCGTACCATTTTTATAATGAGTTGTTACTTGTGTGTCAGAATAAAAAATGTATTATACGCTTAGGTCTACACACGGCGACAAAAAATTAAAAAATGGCATCTACAGATTTAAACATTTTTGAGAATTGAGGAGTTTCTTATCTCAAAGACGTACAAAACTAATTGCTCCGTACCATTTTTATAATAAGTTGTTACTTGTGTGTCAGAATAAAAAATGTATTATAAGCTTAGGTTCACACACTACGACAACAAATCGAAATAAAAGCACCTACATATTTTCAAATTTTTGCGAGTTTGAGAGTTACTCATCTCAAAGACGTAAGAAATTCATTGCTCCGTACCATTTGTATAATAGGTTGTTACTTGTGTGTCAGAATCAAGTATGTATTATAGGCTTGGGTTTACACACGGCGACAAGAATTCAAAAAAAGGAACTGAAGATTTTTAATTGTTTTAGAATTTAAAAGTTATTTGTCCTATGGACGTAACAAATTTATTGCTCCGTACCATTTTTATGATAAGTTGGTGCTTGTGTGTCAGAATAAAAAATAAATTATGAGCTTGGGTTTACACACGGCGACAAGAACTCAAAAAAAGACATGCACAGATTTTCAAATTTGTTTGGAAATTAGAGTTAATTATCTCAAAGACGTACGAAATTGATTGCTTCGTACCATTTTTATGATAGGCTGCTTTATGTTCGTCAGGAAAAAAAAATAAATTGTGCTTGGAGGTGTACACAATGCGACAAGAAATTTAGAAAAGTCATTTTCAGATTTTTAACTTTTGTTGTATTAGCTTTCTAAATTTTCCTGCAATTTTGTATTGCTTGAGTTGTAGTTAGAAGTGAATAGGATGTTATCACTTGCGTTAAGTCATAAGGTAAGAAATCCATCAAAGTTTCTTTGTATTTCAACTTTATAATTTGAAAACGCTTGCGTAATTTTATACTTTTTTTTAAATTTTAAATTTGTTGTAACGCAATATTAGACTATCCCTGTTTGGTAAAATGTTGTAAAAGTGTCACGTTTGCGGGTTTCATAAAAAGCAAAAAAAAACATTTTTAAAAAAAATTTAAAAAAAAATTTATTTTTATTTTGTGAAATGTTGTATTTTTTTCAGTCAAAACTATTTAGGAATGGCAAGTTCGTGATTTTCGACTGATTCTATGAAAAATAAATTTTTTGTGCTGGCCAGCACTAGTGCTAACTTTACAGACATCTATTTGCTATAAGCTCAAGCTGACACATGTAAAGACGCTAACTTTTCATTTGCAGCACCCGGATTTTGAATATTTCGTTCAAATAAATAAAAAAAATAATAATTCCTCCAATATCGATCGTTATTAGGCAACATATAAAACTTAAAAACTTTGCGTATCGATTCGATCTGTATTAGTATCGGTAGTATCAGTATCAAAATCAAATGCTAAAGAAGTTCACGTTACAAATTAAAGCATGATATGGGATCGTTCACAAATGACGTCATCGGTATGATCAATAGGTCTAATTTAATAGTGATGGCAACCTATGCTAGAAATATCAATTTACTCAATAGTTAAGCTGATGCCAGGGATGGGGGCCATATAGTACTCGAATTTGGGATATTTGATGACGATGTGTTTGAAATGAAACATGTATAGTGAATAGTGAGTTCATAAAGAATGTGATTTCTCCACACGTTTCGTATGTCACGCGTATGCCCACGGTATTTTATTCCTGAAGATGTACATTAGATTCATAGTCTTGCTTAATTTGGGTAGCTGTGACGTGCATATTTATGACAGTTAACATCTGAAGTGCTCTGATAATAAAATAGCTATACTTACTAATTAGTTATTAGCTGGCAACAAATACCTAAATATGATGCTAAAGTAATAAAATGCTAATATATTTTATGTTACATAATGACGCGTAGGGAATGTAAACTGATAATGCCTGACGTAAGCTCCTAGCCTGAATGATCTTGTCACGTTTAGTTTTATGTTTATCATCCAAGAAGGATAAGGTTTCAACATCTCCGTCTCTATAGCTAACAGGACCGGACAAAGAAATAGGATTTTAGGCAGCAATTTTGTTTCCATACAAAATCCATCATGTTAATTGTATTGATAGATCATTGGTAATTTAAAATGTTTAATGTACATGTTTCAGAAAAAGCAAAATGTTGTATATACTTGATTCTGAAAATTGCAAAATGCTCTACAGTATTTAACAGTATTTTTTTAAAGTTTTAAATGTTTTTTATTTGCATGTTTTTGAAACGTGCAAACACATTTATTTGCATGTTTATGAAAAATGTAAAAAACAAATTGCACCTTTTTGAAAAGCCAAAATGTTTTATTTACTTAATTATTTTTAAAAAATGCAAAATGTTTCATTTACACGTGTTTTTGAAAATTTAGGAAGTAAAAGCTGCCTGTGCTGGCCCCATTATCGGGCCCTGTCAGCTAAAAGCAATTTGAATTTTGAATCATATTCATTCTGTAAAATCCAAATCTCTAAATGTGCTATACTGTTTTCATGCAGTAGTGTATTTATTTTGATTTCAAGTACTAATAAAAGTATATCACATTTTTCGTATTAAATCTAAAAGGAAGATAGTTAAACTTGATCCTTCGCCGAGAATATGATGATTGAGCATAACATTAAACAACAGCCTAATTCTTTTTTACTGCCGGTATATTGTTACAAACACCCTGTCTCGACCGTTGGCGGCTTTGAGCTGAGCTCAACAAAAATAATCAATACGTTCTCAGAACGTTTTTATAAAGCATTTCGTGTAAAAAATTGACAACAATTAATTTTACTGTCAGTATTATATTACAACTGGGCTTGTCTTGGATCATTTCAGTCGCCCACTGTAATATGTTCAATGTCTGTGAACTAATTACGTCTGTAATCCTTTTTAAATTTCAACTATACTTTCACTTCCCGAACTTACCAGTCCGAAGTACGAGTTTAGTTACTGCTTTAGTTTAATACCCAATACAAGCTGCAAGTGCTGGATTTCCATTATTATAGGATTGCAAATGTTTACAAACTACACTGCCATCTTTTCATTTTTATTAGCCTTCCACTGCTAGATTTAAATCAGTTTAGTAATATTGGTTTATAATTTTATATTATCAAGTCACTATTAATTTAAATGTAGTTCTGTCTACTGCCACTTCATACTATTTTGTGATTTTACTCCTTATCAATTCGATTCTGGTTGAGTGAAAGAGTAGGTTGCAAACATACAATTAAAAAGAATATCAACATGGAAAGTACTACAAGCTGCAGCAACATCGCTGGCCACACAACCCAAACTCCTTGTTTACAATTACTGGAAGCATCGACAAAAGTATGTAGACCACATGTATTTATGTACTACTACTTTTTGTTTGTATTTTTATTTTTTAAATTATATTTTAGTTTGACTATGAGGAATTCATACTTCGATGGAAAGTTAGTGTACCGCTGCTCAAAGCGAAATTGGATGATTCACTTCCGCTTGTTTCACCGGTGTATGTGGGTGGCGCAAAAGGTCAACATTCATGGTACATTAAATAACATTAGGTCTTTAATTATTATGCAATAAACCACGTAATTATATTTGAAATCAATAGGAAAAAGTTGTAATTAAAACAAAAATTGTGTATATAGGCAACTTAGCTGCAAACGAGCCTATTATAGTGGTTCTGGGGGTGGTTATGTTTATGAATTGGGATTAACCCTCGTTGCCACTGGAAATGTCGGCCAGGAAGGAAATGGCGTCCAAAATTATGTTAAAGCAAATGCAAGCATGAGTGCGAACATACAGGAGGAGAAGGAGCTACTTCAAATTAAAAAAGGTATTTATTCATCTCACCCCACTTTTTGAAAAGTTGTAAGAATAAAATAATGGTATTAATTAATTACTTAATTTTTTAATTTGGCTTAGGACAACAGACAAAGGAAAATTACCCTCTATTTAACTTGTTAATCTTTTAGTTAAAATAGGTTGTAGACATTTAATTATCGCTTTCTTATTTTTAATTTTGCTTTTTTTTGTAATATTTACAAGAATTGAAATGCAAGATAATAAATGTGCTTTAATTCGTATTTAAGACTATGCAAATATGAGTCTACAAAGCTTCCACACAGGGCAACCATGGATTCCATTGGCAATTAAGGAAACTGAGTTCTGGGGCGAGACCAAGGGCTACATTATCGACAACGTTTTTACCCTTTGTTGTAGAATTGTTATTTTCTGTGGCGTCAAAAATAACAGTTCAATCTCAGAACTGGTTCTTGTGGGTTCAGGTGAAAACTACGCATGTACAACGAATGAAATGGCTTGTGTAGGACGACCACTGAAAAGTGCATTAGGCGCTACTGACTTTGCCGATGTTCAAATTGTAACGAGAACAAAATCCTTCCCTGCTCATAAAGTGATTTTAGCTGGTGAGTTAATTTTATTTAAAAAAATTTTAAGAGTCAAAAGAAATATTGTAGTTGCCAGAATCTTTCAATAATGTAATACACCTGCTTAATTATGATTAGCATACAGTCCTGTGTTTGCTGCAATGCTGAAATCAAATATGCAAGAAAATATTTCCAATTCAGTCGAAATCAAGGATTTCTCAGGAGACGTTGTAGAAGCAATGCTCGAATTTATTTACACTGGAAGCATTCTCAACTTTACTCATGAAACTGATGTTATGTCATTGTATGTACATATGCCATAAGATGTAGATGTGACAAGGAATGCACTGCGTTGCATTCTATAATGTAAACATTTACTGTCATTCGAGTCCGTCTCAGTACTGTGTATGAGAGGCTCAAGACATTCTACTGACAGAAGTCGTACTTCTACCACTAACTGCACCTCTCACATTGCCATTGCGAGAAACCAATAAAACCAATACCAACTTACAACGATTAAGCTACGGTTCTACTCCACAGTAGAAACATACACTCATTTCACATTGCATCCCACGAGTAGACCAGAACCGTACTTAACACTGGGGCAAGGTGCGGTGTTCAACTTTTAGTTGAAAATAACGATACCCAATAAATAAAAACAATTAAATAAATACTGAAATATTTTTACTAGTGAACTTAAATAAAAACCACAAGTGAAAATAACGCGCAATGATTAGAGGATTGTTTGGAAAAAATAAAAGACTCAGTGAACAACCACAGACTTCAGAAAAGCAAACATCTACAGAATCAACCACAACCGAGCAACCTAAAAGAGAACCGCGAAAACCCACACAGACACCACCAACAGCTATAGTACTACAACCCGGTGTTCACGAAGATTACGTGAAGGCTGAATTTTACGAATACGGAATCTATGTAGGTGAAGAGATCGTTTTGAGATCCGAGTGCTCCGTGAGGTTTCCGGACTTAACTGTGCCACGCCACGTACTAGTAACACCGAGTGAACTTGCAACTTCCAGACAGCCTCATCCTATTACTCAAACTCCTAGCAACCCTGAACGTCGACGTGAACTACAACTTCGAAGGGACTTAGACCGAAATATCCAACAGCTGGACAAGGCACTAGAGGACGAAGGAGAAGAAACACTCTCATCAGTAGCCGAAACCACTGCAACCACAGCTGGAACTTTTTCACCTGAACTAGAGGAAGTATCGATTCTCCAACCAGATTTCAACCAGGTACGACTACCACCCAGAGGCTTCCACTCCGGTTCAGAGGACTCATCACCAGAAAAACAACTACCACAAACCGAATATTCTAACATATCGCTACGAGAGGAATTGGACCTTTCGAATCAACTCCAAGGCCTGTCGTTCACCGCCACAAACCCCGACCTATTTGCTGACCTCATCTCACCTACGCTAACCGTCGACAAAACTGTAAGTAAAAACTCTATATTAAACTCTGAAAATATTGAGAGCCAGGAACCCGAGATTGAGATAGAGAAACAAATAGAGCATAAAGTCGAGGAGCTCGAAAATCTATTAGCTTCGCCAGTTAGAAGTCGACGACAGAAAAAGCGATTAGAATTATCACCGGCATTGAAACTTGCACAAAATAGAAAAGGTAGACAACAATTACTAGACTAGCTTTATCAGAATTTTGAAGAGGATTATTTTAAAATCTTTCAATACCCACTAGAAGAGGAAGCAATAGAACCCATTGTACCTAAAAAAGTCAAAATGGCTTCATATAAAGTCCCAAGTTTGCCCATTCCAGAATATACAAAACCCCAGATCTATGAAAAGGAATTCACAAAATTTACAGCTGATTTTAAAAGTTGGGCAACAGAACTCAAAATAGCTGAAAAAGTAGCTAAGCAATTTTTCACCAAAGCTGTCACCACCCCAGTCATTAAAAATTGGATAGGAGTCAACAATGGAGTCATGACAGACACCACCACAGCTTTAGCAACTATCATTGACAGTATTGTGACCGATTGCCCACAAACCCAAGACCCAGCATTTTCTTTGGATGAGATTCTTACACAGAAACAACAGCTAGACGAGACAGCAACGGCATTTTTACTCCGTTTTAAGCATCATTGCGGAGACACAAAGTTAGGGGACGATCTGTTGCTCCCGGCTATTTCTAAGAATTTAAGAGAAAACGTCAAAATGTTTCTGCGAACCCAGAAAAAACCGGCAAATATGGCAGACTTACAGAAATTATTATTGGCATATGATACTAATGATTATGTAGAGGTGACACCCATCAAGCGTGAAGCAATTATGGCTGTTTCCACGCCACCAGACCCGATAGAAGCTCTCCAACTCACCATTGCCACGTTGACCGCAAAGGTAAACGAACTCTCTACACGTCAGCCAGCCAACACAAACCAAAGTTCCAGCTCATCAAGCCAACGTGGAACTTCCAACAACTCACAACGGGGCCGTCAACCTATGGATTGGAGCAACATCCGTTGCTATACGTGCAACGAATTTGGACATGGTCCACGTCGCTGCCCTCGGAATTGGAACAACCAACAAAATCCACGACAGCAAAATCAAAATTCCAATAATCGGCAAAATCAAAACTTCAACCAACAACGAAGCCAGAATGGAAATTTACAGCGCAATCTAACCGGAAACAACAATCAAAACACGTCAAACTACAAAGGAAAGAATTTCATTCCAAACTTCATCCATCCAAATGCTGTGCGAAATCAAAATAAAGGAAATGGTGTGACCAACCAACGAAACAACAACCAACCCAACACCAACAATTCCCAAAATCAGCAAAATTTAAACGCTTAGATAGAGTGATCCGGCCAAATCGCTCTGTCTCCCATTCCAGGCCACCTGATGATAACTCTATTTCAACATTTAACAGATTTTCCTTGTTCCAACAACCAGCGGAAACAGTTAGTCAACTCACAACCGAAACAACTGGGTCAGCTAATTCCAACGGAAACACGTCAAGGACCATCCAACAACAAACGACAACAGGAAACGCCAAGACGTTTCCTGTGACTTTATTTATTGATACAGGAGCTGGCATTAGCATCGTAAACCAAAATTACGCAAAGAAATTAAATGCATCTATGATAAGCCATAATGATGTACCTATTATTGATTACAGTGGAAATCGAATTTCAAACTTAGGAAAGGCTATTATTACGTTGGAGCTGAATGGCAAACCAATAACCCACGAATACGTAGTGATTGAGAATGCAGCCCACCAAATTCTCTTAGGTGAGGACTTTATAACGAAATATCAAGTCATCATAAACACTAAGAACATGACACTATCATCCGATTATTTTGGAGTTTTAAAAATGACAACAAACAGGAGGGAGCCGCCCGCCTCATACCCTATGCAAGTCGACATGCAGCAGGTACATACGACACGGACGACTAACTCCAACCACAGTCAACAACAACAACCACCACGGTGTGAAGGGAACTCGAGCTCTAACACTGAGGACCGAAAATCGATGAGAATTTACAAAACAATGCGAGGCTCTGATCAAGCAAACACATCGCGTCAACCTACTACTGGAACCGAAGCAGGAACTACTCAATCCACAGTCGGAGCCATCCAAACCACAAGGAAAAGGCAAACCACGGCAACACTTAGAGTACATGCGGGAAGAAAAACAACAGTAGAACCTTTTGCAATGATTGAAATTCCTATTTATTGTATGCAAAACCAACAGGAAATCCAACCTACCAGATTCAAAGCCATCTCTTTAGGCTACCGAAAATTTAAAGAATTAATTATTCCTGACTTTATGATTTCTCACCTGACTAGGTATATTCGTGCCGTCAACCCAACTGAGGAAACCATAGTAATAGCAGCCAGGGCCGTCATTGCCACCGCTCAGCTGACCAACTACGAGGACACAACTGTTCGAGTCATCAATGCTATAACCACACCAACTCAGACACAGCCGACCATCCCTACGTACGAAGAAAAGGAGCTGGAGAGGGAGGTGGACAGAGTAGCCTTTGATCCGAAACTGAGTCCTGAAGACTTACTAAAATACCGAAACTCAGTCAAGAAGTACCAGAAGGCCTTTATGTTTAGCAGAACCCCACTTGGAGCCTATCCTCACGCAAAATATAAGATTGAACTGAGCAACCACACTCCATTCCAGCTCAGACCGCATCCACAATCAGAGAGCCAACATATTGAGATTGCTAGGCAGGTAGAGGAACAATTACGGGAAGGAACGATAAGGGAATCAAATAGCGAATGGAGCAGCCCTTCGTTTATGGTAAATAAGAAGAGCCCGGACCCGAATAAACGCCAGTACAGGCTGGTCTGTGACTATAGAATTTTGAACCAGCAAACACGTAAGCAAAATTTTCCTTTGCCACTAATCCAGGACATAATCCACCGTTTTCGAGGCATGAAAATATTTTCCGCCCTCGACCTTTAGTCTGGCTACAATCAAATTCTCTTGGATGATGAGAGTATTCCACTCTCTGCTTTTTCTACACGCCACGGAATGTATGAATGCGTAAAACTCAGTTTTGGTCTGCAAGGAGCTCCTTCATTTTTCAGTAAAATGATGATCAACTTACTAGGGAACCTTCAGTACACTGAAGTACTCCATTATTTGGACGATATTATAGCACCAAGTGAGGACGTGGACTCAAATATTAGCTCATTGGAAAAAGTCTACCAACGTTTAATCGACAACAACTTAAGACTCAAACCATCAAAATGTAAACTGGGATACAAAGAAATAGAAATACTTAGATTTTTAATAGATGAGCACGGCCGAAGACCGAGTCCAGAACTCGTCGACCCTATTCGCAAAATCCGTCCACCAACTAGAGTAAAGTCACTTCAATCTTTTATGGGAAGTATAAATTTTTATTCTACTTTTATTCCCAACCTAGCGGCCATAGCTAAACCCTTAAACCATCTGTTATGCAAGGACATACCCTGGAACTGGACACGGGAATGCCAGGAGGCGTTTGAGGAACTGAAACTCGCCATCACCACCGCACCCATCCAGGCTCACTATGATCCAACACTACCAACAACGTTACGGACGGACGCGTCTACTCGAGGCTTGGGAGCTACATTATTTCAAACCCACATAGTGAACGGAAAACCTATGGAAAAAATAGTCGCCTGCATAAGCAAAGCGCTGTCACCAGCCATGAAAAACTATCAAGTGCCTATACTGGAAATGGAAGCCATATGTTGGGCTCTCAAAAGACTTTCTCATTTTTTAAAAGGCATCCCTATTTCTATTGAAACCGACAACTCAACCCTACCATCCCTACTCACATCCAAAAAGACACCAATGACTCCAAAATTATTTCGACAGGCTATGATTTTGGCAGAATTTAATATTATTAATTTGAAACACTTAGCTGGAAAACTAAATTTTTTACCCGACTTGCTCTCAAGAGCAGGAACCACTGACCTGGACTTATCAATTTGGACAATCAACGTTTCAAATGTAGACCCGGAGTTTCGAGCTCAACAACAACGAGATCCAACCCTAGCTGCTATAATGCAGAGACTTGAGACCAACCGGAAAGCTAATATTGAAAATTATATGTTAATCAATGGTGTGTTGTATTTTAAAAACACAGATCCAAGAGGACCAAAGGCACTCACTGTAATACCTGCGTCCCTCAGAGGCCATTTGCTGCACAGTCTGCACACAGCAGAACTTGGAGGCCACCTTGGAATCAGAAAAACCCTTCACAAAATTCGACAACGGGCGTTCTGGCCAAAAATGAGAACTGACATAATAAACTATGTGAGGACCTGCCCACAGTGCCAATACAATAAAACACCGAGAGTTAAACCTGCAGGTCTGTTCCAATTTATTAAAATACCAACCCAACCATTCGAAAGAATACAGATTGATTTCGCAGGACCCATCTCTACATCAACTTCTCAAAACCGGTACATTCTGACTGCTGTGGACTACCTGACAAAATTTTTAATCTGCAAGGCTGTACCCAACTGCACCGCTAAAACAACAGCTAAATTCATTACAGAGGAGATTGTAACAAAGTATGGAACACCCAAAATAATTCAGAGTGATAATGGGAAATCGTTCATTAATGAAACAATAATGGAGCTAAATCAAATCCTGGGGACTACTCACATCACCTCCAGCCCGTATGTGGCAACAACCAACGGAGCCGTTGGGTCCACCCATGACGTACTGATGGAAATGATACGATGCTACATCAGCAACAAGAAGCGCCATTGGGACTTAGCTTTACCCTTTCTAACTTTTTCTCTCAACACCAGCGTCCACTCCACCACCAACCAAACACCATTCTATACCTTATACGGATGGGAGGCTACTCTTCCGGTGGACACTGTACTCCCACACCTAGCAGAGGAGACAACTGTGGACATCCACCAGAGAGCAACCGACGCACGAGAAATGGCTCGGCTAGCGATAGAAAATGCCAGGACTGACTGGGCTAGACGCTTTAACCACACTAGACGAGACCATACATTTAATGTTGGCGATTTGGTGTTATTAAAAAATAAGCACCGAGAGAAAGGAACATCTAAAAAACTTTTGTCTATTTTTGTAGGCCCTTATTTAATTCTAGAAGACGTTGGCCTAAATGTCTACAAACTGGAAGGACGTCATAAGTCTAAGCTAATTCAGTTCAATGTCAACGTTGAGAGACTGCGGCCCTATTACATCAGGAGAGGAGAGCTGATACCACCAAGGAGGAACATAAGGCAGTCTGATGCAAACGGTAATTCTGAGGACCGACCAACCACCACCACTGAGGAGTCTACTATTATGCAGCCAACCCACACAGCGGCGGCTGAGGGCCAGTCCTCGTTCCAGGACTCCAGACCCCCTACTTTTTTTGCTCCAGCACCGTTAACTTCTCTATCTCCAAACCATCATGCTCAACCACCAACCCTCTATCCTGAATCCACAACAATAACGACGAGTCAACAATTCGCTACTCAACCTATACTAAATTCAAATCAACCTAGACGTAAACCCGGAAGGCCCAAAGGCTCCAGGAACTTTAATTTACTAGATACTATAAATGACAAGTATATTTTAAACAAAGACAATATTCGTAGACTAAGAAATAATACTGGTGGCTAAATAGCTACTAAATTAATTTTTGAAATTTTTAAATGATTAATTGTATATAAAGAACCAAACAATCAAGGTGGATACTGGTATCTTAACAGTGTTTCGCTACTCTTTAGTCTATTTATCCAACGCAGACACTCCAACCACGCCAGCAAGTACCAAAGGGGAGCTAGGTCTCGGTGACTAGTCACTGCAGGGCCGAATTTTACCAGCAATATAGCAAACTTCGTGACAAATAAAAGTCGGCCCCATTAAACAGGTGGACAGACTAGTCGAGCTAGGTTGTGAGTGCGTTTGGAAGGTCAGTCCTGTTTTCGCACATACTGTGTTAGAACACGGATCGCTCTGAATTTTGTTGATTACTATATTTTTATTTTATTTTTATTCTATTTTTATTTTATTGAAACAAAAAGCTACAAAATTGTCTTTATTTTTAATATACTTGACAAATTAATTAAGTTTAAACTTTAAAATAATGATAGGAATTTTTGTTGTAGTTATTTGTCCATTTTGACACCTCATAAGGGTGACCTCCTACACTATTCAACTTATTTAGTTTATTTTTATTTTTTCCTTTATTGTAAATTAATTTTTAAGTTGGAGGAGCTCCGACAGAGCCGTACCTCTTAAAAAACTTTCATATTTTATTTTATTCATTTACGAATTTAAATTTATTTTGGCTAGATAGTTTAAAAGTGTAGTACTCGGGACAAGTATACTACTTACCTACATTAATTATACAATAATTTAATAAAAATCCAAAAATATATACCTACCTAAGGCTCTAGGAGCGTAAAAGATATGTACCCATTAGGATTTTTTCTTCGAGTTGTATTAGCGACTATATTTCATGTCTCAACTCATTTGGAAATTATAGCAAACGCAGAAGCCAGCTGTCTGGGCTACCCATGAGATAATATCCACATGCCTAACAATACATTCTAAACATTGTAACCGTCAAGGCAGACACATGTCACTAATAGTTACAATCAAATAATACTATATAGTTCATAGTCTACTTACCTCAGCTACTTTTCTTTTTTGAGGGCTAAAAAACCATAAACAAAAACTTCCATGGGAAGTAACAACATTAGTTAAATTATTTAAATACAATTTAAATTTTAATTGTAATTAAAAGTTACGATAGTTAAATATAATTGTCATATAATTAAATATTAGTATGTAATTAACCCGTATTGTAATAATATATACGTACATACCTGTATTTGTGAAGAATTAGTTGAATTTACCGCCTTAAAATTTTGAAAATCTGGCCACCCTAAAAATCAACAAACAGGGTCGGGTCACCTGAAAAACTAAAACAAAACTCCAAGGGAGACGATTTTAATTAGTATTGTGTCACTTGAATTTTATTATATCATTATCAGTGAAAAATAATTTTAATTGTAATTAATTTTAATCATAGTTAGTTAATTGTAGGTTGTATTTAATTTTAATGTGCATTTAAATAGGTTCAAAATGATATATTGTACGTACTTATGTATTTTTCCTATGTACTTCGCCAAAATTGGGAAAGACCCGGGTAGACTCCGATGTCCCCGAACACACGCGTCACTGATGGCAGACTCCTATACGAACCCATCACCACCAAAATCGCGAACTAAAACCAACAAAATCAAAACATATAGGCAATAACGAGTAATAATGTATATTTTTAGTTAAAATCCTTCATTTTACTTAATTAACTTTAACACTTTAATTATAATCACTCCACAAATTATCAAATCATATAGAGTATTTAATTAAGAATTTTTTGATACCTCACTCACCTTATTAGTCGAAATATTCACTGAGATTTTGAAATTATGAGATGAGATCCACGCACAATGAGGAAAGAGGAAATAATGAATTTTGAACTGCGTATAATTTATGTGTAAACCATTTAAGACAATAGGATACATATGTAAATGCAAATGGCGACAATGACACATTTCATTTAGTCATAGATGAATTTTTAGGTATATGTTTAAGTTGTATTTATTGTGAATAGTATATATATATAAGTTAAAACAAAAGCCAACTCCGACCAAACAAATAAAAATCGGAGGGGCCGCATGTTATGTCATTGTATGTACATATGCCATAAGATGTAGATGTGACAAGGAATGCACTGCGTTGCATTCTATAATGTAAACATTTACTGTCATTCGAGTCCGTCTCAGTACTGTGTATGAGAGGCTCAAGACATTCTACTGACAGAAGTCGTACTTCTACCACTAACTGCACCTCTCACATTGCCATTGCGAGAAACCAATAAAACCAATACCAACTTACAACGATTAAGCTACGGTTCTACTCCACAGTAGAAACATACACTCATTTCACATTGCATCCCACGAGTAGACCAGAACCGTACTTAACACTGACCCAGCGACTGCAGTTGAATATCTGAAAATTTCCGACAAGTATGAAATATTGGATTTGAAAGCTCAATGTGAGCAGTTCCTTTGTTTGGGGATAAAAGTGGATGATGCGGTGGAATTGTTGCAAGTGGCCGATTTGCACAATTGTGACACTCTCAAAGCAGCTGTTGTCCAGTTTATTTTCAAGTAGGTATTTATTAGGAATACACATTTAAATTTATTCGTTTGCTTGCGTAACGTATGAGGTATGAAAAGTAAAAAAACGTAAAAAAAATTGTATGAATATTAATTTTTATTATTACTTTTTATGAATTACCATATATTCTATAACAGTACGCCCCGCGTATACTACCAAAATTTTGACCTCTCAGACCCGCGTACTATTACAGACCCGCTTACTATTACAGACCTGCGCATATTATTTTATTATATACGGTATGTTAGAAAGGTATTAACACATTTACTTATTTGCAGAAACAAGAAAGAAGTATGTGGGACCGAATCTTACAAGAAACTGGCAGACCCCTCAATTTTAGCTGAGCTGTTCAAGTTGATTTGATTGACAAGGTACCCACTACTAAATAGCAATGTAAGAAACATAGCTCCCTAATAAAATTAAGCGTATGGTAATAGTTATAAAAATACAGCGGCTGAAGCTTTTGTTTAATGGCATGGCACCCTTAACAATAATTTTAGGAAGTTTAAATTTGCCAGCCAATCTTAACAGGTAATCTACAGCCTATTAGTTACGGGAAGGTAGCTGTGATAAAATTAGTTGTGGCGATTTTTGGAAAATTTGTGGAAGTTGTATACAGGGAAAATTTCAAAATTTACGCTTTTAAATCTAGTGGAAAATTTGTCTTTGGAAATCTTGACTTTCAGATCAATGTGAATGATATTTAATTACTGCCTTTGTATTTAGTTAAACTTTTTTAACGATTGGTATATTAAGCTACTAAATAGCCACGTAAATTACACAGCAATAATTATTAAAATCTTTTTACAAATGCAATAATAAAAAAAGATTTGACTGGAAATGAGGAGCTACTATTTATTATTATTATTATTATTATTTTTATTATCTACCAGGGGTTCGGTCCCAAAGGACCAACGCCGCCGAGGCCTTTACTTACTATAATTACACTTGTAATTCTAAACTAATTACTATGCTGACTGTTCCACAGACCTACTGAAACAAATTACGCTGTATCCACTGAAAGCTGTTTGTGTGTCACACTGTAAAATATATCGCCAATGAAGAATCAAAATGACCTTTATACATTTTTAGCTTATAACATAATATCAACTATCTACAAAAATATTCAAATATGTCTTAACAGCATTGAAATAAAACATTGCATTTTTCAAAAGCATGTAGATACAACATTTTACAATTTTACACTTTTCAAAAAGATGGAATTAGAGCATTTTGCAATTTTTCAAAAACATGTAATTAGAAAATTTTTCACCTTTCCAAAAACATGTAAAAAGGACACTTTACGTTTTTTAAAAACTCTGAATTAATATATTACACAAGTTTCTCATTCTGTTTTTATAAAACAGCATTTTTTGATTCTATTTTAAATTAGATATGAGTCATTTTGGTCCTTACAGACAATATGTAAACATTCTGTTCTACTTAAATTCAATAATTGCAAGAAATAAAATAACGAAAACAAAAACAAAACAATAAAAAGGAAAGATAAAATTATTTACTGTCATCCGATAATACACACAATAGTGTGCCAGCAAATAAACTACGAAACAAACTGGCAAGTAATGCAGATTGCACTAGCAAAATGCTATTAGGAGCTAATGGTCTAGTTCATTCTAATATTCCTAACCATATTAGTAGTGTGTGGTATATGAGTTATAAGCAGAATTTTTGCACCCGTTTGTTTAGCATGGGGTACATATGGCGTATGTATTTTATATGTATTCTATACAGCCTATTCTTCAAACAGGCAGGATTTTTGTAGTGCAATATACCCATAAGGATTTTTGTAGTGCTATATCTCCATAAGGATTTTTGTAGTGCTATATTTCCATAAGGATATTTGTAGTGGTATAGGTTTAACCTAAGGGTCATGCAGGTGCATCCTTAATACAGGCAGTATTTTGGTGAAGGGGCTTAACCTAATCCTCATCGATGCGGACGGTAAGCACCCCCATGGCGCACCTTTCCAAGAATTCTAAAGTTCACCAGCCTTTCTAATTTTATCCAGCGCTGGTAATCGTTTTGTCTCAAGAATCCAACGTTAATATTTTTCGTGTCTCAACATGACTCTATATCTCCATCACGTGCTTCTATATACCACTATATATCAAGCACACATTTCCATGTCTTTTACACTTCGTATATATGTAGAAGGTATGTATTACATTGTAACTATATACGGAATGGCCTGAAGGTAAATTCTGGCCCAATGTCCCAATATCCCAATGTTCCAATATCCCAATAGCCCAATATCCCAATATCCCAATATCCCAGCAAATTTCTCACATCTCATATATTTTTACTTAAATTTATTCTATCTTTATCTCTTATATTATCTCAATTATTTTACCAATTTCATCTCATTCTTCTCTCAACAGTCATCATGGAGGTTTATGATTTTGATCCTTCACTACATACTCCATTCACCTTTGTCATCGCAGGGCCAACACAAGCTGGAAAAAGTGAACTAACAAAAGAAATATTACTCCGCATGAATGAAATAATGGTGCCAAAAATATCAAATATAGTATTTTGCTATGGAATCAAACAACCGAAGTTACATCATCAACTTCATGAAATAAATCCAAATATATTGTTTCATGAAGGTCCCCCAGAGATTTATGGTGATAATAATCTTACCCCATATTTATATATTCTAGATGATTTAATGGAAGAAGCATCAAAATCTTAAGAAGTAATGAATGCATTCGTCAGAGGATCTCACCACCGAAATTGCAGTATTATTTTTTTAACACAAAATTTTTTTCATGATGGTTTACGTATACTTACAACAAATGCAAAGTATATCTGTCTGTTTAAAAACCCAAGTGAATCACAGGTAGTGAATAAAGTTGGTCAACGTATGAATTGTGGTCGTAAATGTAATGTGACCGAAGATGCTTTTAAACAAAGTGTAAAGATCCCACATGGATATCTTTTTATAGATTGTAGCCAGCAACAAGATGATCGTTTTCGGTTACGAAATAATATATTCCCAGATGAGTCGTGTATTGTATTTACAAAAAACAAATAGATTTATTTACACATGAACATTATTACAATCTGATTCGGTCTATACTTTTATTATTTTTAAAATTTTTGTAATGTTCACGATTTTTGGAAATCTGTTTCACAAGTTTTACAAGTGTACGATAATCCATCTTAATTTCGATATCATCTTGAGTTATCACCACCTGTTTTCCACCACATGTACCACAAATTATTTCGACTTTCGACAATTCCCATTTTGTACATTTCATACAATGGAACCCGACTCCGCTTTGTTTCAATTTGTCCACAGTAGCTAAATCTTGTGATGAAGAAGTCTCCATATTAAATGAGAAAATTTTTGTATGAATATTTTTTAACGTTAAGTAATATGATATATGAAAATTGATATGAATGATATGTTATAACTACAGGATATGAGTAATAAATGAAATATTATTTTGGTTTGTATACAGGTTTTATACTCTTTATTTATTTATCTTATCTGTTTTATCAACATTATCATACATCCTGTTATTCCCATCATATTTATAGAAACTATCATAGCATTCACAAATAGTATTTTGAATTTCAGCTAGAGGGTATCCCGACATCATATACTGATGAAGAAGCATCTTAATGATTTGTGGAGTATGTTTAACATCAAAATTTATTCGCATTTCATTTTTAGCCTGAGTTGTTCTTTTCATATTAACATAACCAGCACCATTAAATTCGGAAAACCAACATTTAACCCTCGTATCGATATATGTTTCAGGATTGTACTGAGGTTGGATGTTATCTACAAATTAAAGATAAAAACATTTTCAAATACTTTATAAATAAAATCATTTATTTAAAATTCTGATTTTATGAAACAAAAATACCCACCAGATGTCCCTTCCATTTTTAAAAGTCTTAGTAGCTGAAGTAATGATTACTGATCAACTCGATCCTTCTCACTCAGTTTATCCTCTTTAGTCTTCTCGCCTTTTACACAAACTTTAAAATAATTAGAAATACTTATTATAGCTTTTACAATCGATTCTACAAGTTCAGTCTGCATTTTGACTTATTACTTACCTTTTTTATAGAGGAAAATTACAAAATTTAAAATAGAAGTGATAACTAGGAAGATCAAAAATCAAGTGAGACTGTTCAAGTAATAACAATTCTACTTATACAAAACATGTGAAAGTTCTTGAACGTAAAACCCTCCTTCAACATCATTATTTTTAGAATCCACGAGATAGTACATTCTTGGGTTAGAGTTGTTAGAATGTGAAATTGTAAAGACTTTACCATGAGACTTCTGATCATACCCTTTCTCAAATTTATTTTTATAAATTGAGATAAGAACTCTAACCCCCTTTTTAAATAATCGTTTTTTAAATGAAAGTAAAAAAAAGGTCAAAGGAACTCATCCACACTTCGAATTCGTTTTTTTTTATTCACCTCAGAAGGACAGAATTTAATTGATCGATGATACGAGTTATTATAATTATTCAAAATTTTTGATAGCACATGAATAAACTTATACTTTTTATTTTTGGAATTTTTTTTATTTTTTATATAATTATGTAGTAGGAAACGACTGATTCTCTCTAGTAGAGTTCTATTAAACCTTTCAACGATACAAGCTTTAAGTTCAGAGTTAACATGAAATACTTTTATACCACTTGATTTACAGTATTCCTTAAATACACCTTTAAATTATGTTCCACGGTCAGCTTGAATAAACCGTGGTTTCCTTTTAGATTTTTGTAGAATTGTTTTAAACGCTTTTTATACAATGTGAGGAGATTTACTTTTCACACCTTGTACCCAAGCATATTTACTAAAGGCATCAATAACACATAGTAGGAACTTTGTATTAATATTTTGTTTTGAATATTTGGAGACATCTATGAGGTCTATTACAAACTGCTCATCAATTCCATGAACAATACCTTTTCTTCGTTTGAATTTGTGGATTGCAGGTCTGTTCTGAACATATGTTGGAATTGTCTTAAGCACTTGTTTTACCTGTGTTAGTGTATATTTATCTTCAATGGTTTTTTTAAATGTGTTAATTCCTGAATAACTACCTTTAAACTTTGGATTAAGGTATAGTTTTCTAATATTACCATCCATTATGATCAGATACTAAAAAAGAAATGATAATACAAGTGATTTAGTTCACATAATTATAATAAAACTTATCATTCACGTATTAACTACCAAGGAAGTAACAATGAAGCGAGTCGTAGAGAATCGTAGTTTTATCCGAAAGTGTAAAAATAAAAATAACTGTCAGCATCTAGTAAAACATGCTTTTTCTGAAGAAATTCGAGCAATATCTGATTGTGTTAAAAATATACTTGTAGGTAATGTACGTATAGGTCAATCAACAGTTGCAAAGCTGAGGCCTTACAAGTATCATCTAAAATCACTCTTACTCAAACAAACACCAATTTATAAGAAAAAACAAATACTCCAAACAGGAGGAGCATTCTTTTTACCTATTCTAGCAAGTATAGCTACTTCATTGATTTCCAGCTTTCTGAGTAAATAATGGGTAAACGAATGAAATTAATAAGTGAGGAGTTATACAACTCATTAACACAAAAAACCCAAATTTTAGCAAATAACGGTAGAAATACAGCTACTCATACATAATCAATGCTACAAAATACTCCTGAAATGCAAATGAAATTGTTTAGTGCTGAATCAAGAAAAAATAGAGATCAAAAACATTTTAAAGCAACTAAACCTATACCTGTCTCATACTTACCCTATTATAATCAGAAACCCCCTTCAGATACAATCTCAACTGAACAATCTCATTATTATACAGTATATCCTGAGGAATTACAGGAGGACGATGGTAAAGAGCAAGTAGAAGAAATTTACAACCATCATATGGATCAATCATTTGATCAATATAAATCTGAAGATGAGCAGAGAGAATCAGAACATAATGAAGAAAATCAATTTAATGAAGATAATGACGATGTGGTGAGTGATGATGATTTATATGATAACTTCACGCCTTCAGTACGACCGAGTCCATTACCTCATGATAAAAATTATAGCAAACTCCAAAAAATCTCAAGATACCTGAACAAAATAGGAATTTATGCTGATAATAAATCACAAGTTATAATCAATGATAAGAGTATTAAAAACTCTAACTTTAGACAAATTGTGAAAGAATTTGAAAATGTAAAATCATATTCAAATGCAAAAAGGAAAGAGGTACCGGGATTACAAGAAGTGGTGAATCAAATGAGAAAAAATCCTGATGTAACTCATTCAACATTTACGAAAGGAGTAAAGGATCAGATATGGAATAAACCGAAACAACCAATATCAACGCGACGAAATCAATATGGAGATGGGATATCATCTTTTACTTTTCCTAAATTAGAAAAAAGACGTGAAGTGCAGATGCAGAATAAAACAGACAAACGATATAATTTCTCAAAATGGATTCAATTATAATTTCTTATTATTATTATTATTCATAATGTTTACAGATTTGATGATTATTTGTAATGTGTTTATATTTATTTGATAATAAATAATATTTTGATTAAATAAATATTTTAACTTTACTATCATTTTCATACGTATTATTTGAGAACATACAATAAATATCCACACATACGTTTATATATAAAATATAATGCATAATAACCACATACATCAGAGTATTTACTCTGTAACGTCTTGGCATTTTCAAGAAGACAATGACCTGAATTATGTACAAATTTAACAAAGTCTTCAGACCAAAATTCAATACCTAGCCCATACGAATCATAAAATTCTATACAAGCCTTCCTATTTTTTATAAAAAAAGACGTCCAATGATAACCACTCTTTGAGCTCGGATCAGTATTTACAACGAGACATACAGGATATCGTGTTATTTTATAATCTTGTAATTGATCACTTGCAAGTACATCATATTGTGATCGGGATCGACATAATCTTTCCAGAACACTCATTACTTCAGAAGTATTCATCTTTGAGTTTGATCACCCCAAAATACGTTTTTATTTCTATCAATATGTAGTACGCTTTGTGTTTCAGTATACACAAAGACGGTTTAAGGTTGCTTTGTTCCAGATCTGAATTTAAGATCAATTTTAATATTTCCGTAACGAGGGGGTGTTAGTGCTTCACTATTAGCTGATAAATCGTAAGCAAAAAATGTCCGACCGTTACAATAGTCTTCCTCAGTTAGATCAATACCTGTATCTTGATTTACAAACCCAAGAGCTCCATACAAATTAAATAAAGCTTCTTTTACTCGTCTACTTGTTTTCCTGAAGTCAACATGTAGATCTTGTTTCATTTTCATCACCTCTCACGCCAAGAGTTATATCACTTAAATCAAAGTCTCCGAATATAAATGGGTTTGTTTTGTAGGTTCCTATAGTTATTGATGTTGGTGCTATAGCAATAACAATCCGTTGAGGTAGTATACCAGAAATTAAATTCTCATTGATTGAAGATTGAGTACCTTGAGCTAAAGCATACGTCTTTACTTCAACACGATTCATGTAGTAATTAGCTAGAATATTTTTTTCCCATAGTTTTAAATGTGATAAAGCAATAGCTGGTAATATTTTATGACGTGATGTAATTAATCTTGCTTCAAGTATGTTAAGTCGATAACTTCCATTTGCTGGATCAGCTGACGCATGTAGACAAAATTCAGCTGTTGCTCATGTAAAGACAAGCTTTAATTCACAACCTGGAGGTAGATATGTATCTTGTGAAAATTTATCAAGATGAGGACGTCCAATTACTTCAAATTCTTTTCCACCAGTGTTCTAGGTATATCTTTTTTTGAAGGAATCTTCTTCAGTAATACTCACTGATTCTGGATTGGTTTATTTTATAGATCCCGCAAGACTTGATTGTGTTTTATTGAATTCTTTTGAGAATAGAAGTTCACGTTCAAAGATACTTCTGTAGTTGTTATTATCAGGATTTGTTGTGATATTAAATTCGTTTATGTATACCGTACAACTTTTAAACATCGAATGAAGAATATTATTAACTGGGGCAACAAGTACATCAGCTTTAAGTGCTTAATTTTTGTTATCAGTCACACTTAGACGAAAAAGCATTCTTGTTTTATTTAAGTCAAGATAGCCAATATCAGCAGCTCGTATAATAACAGTAACAGGTGCTGAGGGGTCTTGACAAGAGTTTGAGGGATAAATATCAAGTATTTGAGTGCTAAGAATAGAAACATCACATTCCCCATTTTTATGAATATCTAATTCACTTCTTGAAAAGTTTTGTCTTCCAGCCATTGTTAATCAAAAAGACCTTTAAAACCAACACGTCTTTGAGGTTTCTTTACTTGTTTAGATTTCTTTTGTTGTTTTGGTTTTTTTCGAGATTCTGTGTAGGGGCTTTTGGATTTGATACGTTTCCTTGAAACTCCAGAACCAGACTGATTAGTAATACCTCTACCCACATCTTTTAATCCTTGTATCCCTCTATTTCTCAATGTTTCAACTACAGGCTTTCCTCCATCCAGAATATCGATTGCTATATTTTTTAAAGCTGATTTTGCGTGAGGGAGAATAAATTGTTTTGCTAAAGGTAGAAACGTTCTGAAAATAGATCCAAAGAAACTGCCAAGTCCACGTCCTTTTTGTCTTACTTGACTACCTCTATATAATAATAAAGGAGTCCCAGACCCACCATGTTGTGGATAATGCATGAATAAAGCATCCTCGTCACCATGTGAATACATATTTAATACAATTGCTCGAAATGTAGTGTTGCCTTGAACGTCCCAAAATCAAATAGAGGATGTTATCTATTTTCAGTTGATATATACAGATGAATATCTTCAAAACTTGGTTTATTTACAGGAAGGTAAACCGGGTTGTTAAATTCGTGTTCATACACATTATCATTATTGAAAACAAATGGCATACTTCTTAATAATGGTGCAAACACATCACCAACCTATTGATTACTAATAATATCTGAGTAAACAAATAATAAACTTCTACCAAAATTAGAATCCACCCTATTTTTACCTCGTAATATTTTATATTTTTCATCTCTATACATATTATGTGGAACTTCTTCTGATTTTTGAAACCCCATATACGATTTTATTTTTTCTGAAAATGTATATATAACAAGAGGATTTGATCCATCATGAGATATTAAATTCATTTTATTATTAACTATCTCCCACTCACAGTTTAACTGTGTACAAATATAATTCATAAGTTCTATAAAAGATGTGTAGTTTTTCTCTGCTTTGTACTCTTTACTTTTATTACTAAAAATAAATTCCCCCTGTCTTACATAAACTATAGCTTCCATTTTAGCTGTTTGAAATAGTCCAGCTTTGTTATTAATTCTATATTGGTATACTGATCTGTTAAAACCAAATGTCTTACTAACAAATGGATCGATCTCTTGTAAAATGTTATTAAATTCACTTTCTTATTCATAAATTATAGCGAAAGAAAAATATATTCCGTCGTGAACACGAACATTTTGTATTCTAGATGGTAATAATTCTATTATATCTCAAACATTAATTAATGTACGATTACATTTTCGAAAAAGTTTCGATATTGCATCACCTTCACCAACTATGATTGGAGTAGTTACAACATTTTCACTTCCTTTTATAATTTTAGTAATTTCCGGAATATCAATTGAAGGCGTATCTTTAAATTTGTTTTGAGGATCTTGTATTTGTCTCCATCCATTTTGTAGTCCAAGAATTTGATTGATTCGTTCCGACAATTCAATTTTGTAATTAACAGATGTGTTAGTATAGTTTTGCATTTTGTAGACATAGCTTCGTTTTAAAATATAATGATCAGGTCCAAGTGATGATAAGTACAATAGAAATTCACCCATATCACTAAAACTACATGGGGAAACAATGCTACTTTCGATCTTGTCGTTTGATAAATATTTTCCTCTTTTATTCACTCCGATACCTATGTTTTCAGGATGAGAAATTACATTTTCAGGCTGTATGTTATTTGGATAATTTTGCTTATCTATATATGCTTTTGCAACTATTTCCCCCTCCTCAATAAATATGTTTGATTTCGTGTATGAGCATGATGTTAAGGCGACTTGCCACTGTCCATCATTACATTCAATTCGATTAACTAGTTTATTTCTGAAATTAGAAATTGTATTTTGTGGGAAGTACAGAATTGATGAATCACTTAGAAGAGTAATATTAAATGATGCCATGATGACTGTTGAGAGAAGAATGAGATGAAATTGGTAAAATAATTGAGATAATATACGAGATAGAGATAGAATAAATTTAAGTAAAAATATATGAGATGTGAGAAATTTGCTGGGATATTGGGATATTGGGATATTGTGCTATTGGGATATTGGGATATTGGGACATTGGGCCAGAATTTACCTTCAGGCTATTCCGTATATAGTTACAATGTAATACATACCTTCTACATATATACGAAGTGTAAAAGACATGGAAATGTGTGCTTGATATATAGTGGTATATAGAAGCACGTGATGGAGATATAGAGTCATGTTGAGACACGAAAAATATTAACGTTGGATTCTTGAGACAAAACGATTACCAGCGCTGGATAAAATTGGAAAGGCTGGTAAACTTTGGAATTCTTGGAAAGGTGCGCCATGGGGGGTGCTTACCGTCCGCATCGATGAGGATTAGGTTAAGCCCCTTCACCAAAATACTGCCTGTATTAAGGATGCACCTGCATGACCCTTAGGTTAAACCTATACCACTACAAAAATCCTTATGGGTATATTGCACTACAAAAATCCTGCCTGTTTGAAGAATAGGCTGTATAGAATACATATAAAATACATACGCCATATGTACCCCATGCTAATCAAACGGGTGCAAAAATTCTGCTCATAACTCATATACCACACACTACTCATATTTTCTAAAATCAGTGGAATGCATATTGAATAGGAAGCTGCCATCACGTAGTTCAGTCTTGTTTAGAGAGCTAGAAAAAATTCTATGAGTATTTCCGGGTTGGATTTTGCTAGGTTCTTGAATGATTCCGTTTGGCTCACTGCATTTTTATTTCTGCGAATAATAACAAAATCATATTAGTATATTCAATAAGGAAACTACCTAGATATTTTAATGTTACAACATTATCACTGATCACTGCTATGAAGTGCTATAGCTATTGATTACTGACAATAATGAATAATTCAATCACTCGCATTTAAACCATCAGCGCCGGATACTGCGGCCAGCGCAGGCAGCCCCCGCTGCTTGAATTTGCAAAAAATATGTACTTAAATGGAGCATTTTGCACTTTTCAAAAGTATATAAAAATTATATTTTAACTTTTCAAAAACATGCAAACTAATTTATTTTGGACATTTCAAAAACATGGAAATAAAGAATTTTCCATTTTTCTCAAACAAGGTTAATCGACTATTTTTCATCTTCGTAAATCAAGCAAAAAGAACATCTTTTACTTTTAAAAAACATGCAAAATAAATTTTTGGAAATTTCAAAAACATGGGAATAAAGAATTTTCCATTTTCTCAAACAATGTAAATCGACCATTTTGAATTTTCGTAAATCAAGCAAAAAGAACATTTTTCACATTTCTAAAACATGTAAACACAACATTTTGCTTAACCAAAGAAAACCATCAATCAAATCAAAATGGTGGTTTTTGTATTGAAACAAATGTCTGCTTAAATGCAATTCCTTCTTCCGGCTCTGCAAAACAACTCAAACAACTACCTTACTTACTCAAGTATAAATCTCTCCGCAGCAGCTTTCAGGACTGAAGCATTGACAAGCCTGGCCAAGATCAAAACGTCTGCAACATCCTTAACCTTCAAAATCGAGCAAAGAAATTCTTCACACTCTTGTTTAAGCTCCAGCAACTGATATTTGTCCGAAATTTGAAGCAGTAGAATCGCACTTTTCTCCATATTGACAGCGTGTCCAGCATAAATGTACTCAAGCATTGCTCCTACTGCAATATCGTCAAAATCTTGAATTTTTACTGTACGATTTTTGGTTTCTAGCATTTTCGATCGAAATATAGCAGAAAAGACAGGGCTTCGTGCTATCATAGAAAAGCAAAAATAAAACAAAACTGTCGATTTATAGTTAAAAATTTAATCCCATTGAAGCCCATTCTCCAGTTAAAATTAAAGAAGCCAAGTATTTAAATTTTGAAAATCTGAATGATCTCAAAACCGTCGTTGCGTTTTTCGGTATACTGCTAAGGATATGGACACTTGCATGTTGCAAGATTTGAATATGCAAATTTACCTGCTAAAATTCCTCGGTGACCCGGAAACGATTTGCCTGATGCGACTAAATGAATGTCGGCAAAATCGGAAGACACGAGTAAATTCTTCATTGCTTGAACAACTGAGCTGCTTTTGAGATGACACGTATGCTTAACACCACTGTTCAAAACGTTATAAGTCGGTTGCTGTAACTGGACTGGTCTTGAACTGATTAGGATTTTACAGTAGGCAGTTAGTACGTTGCCATTTAAGTAACCGGACCCTTCTGCAAGTATAATTGCAAGTTTGTTCTTGTTTTTCTTGTGGGATTTAACATTGAAAAATGTTGAAGAACAATTATTGTGCACAATCACAGATTGTTCTCCTATGTTTAATCCCATACGAACCCGAAAATAACAACTGTTAACAAATTACAACAATACTTTGAACCCGGCTGAGATCCTTAGTTGTTAATTGAGCGTTACGTTCATGATAAATATAAAAAGACAAGAAAACGATGTATGTGACTATCAACTATTATCTCTTACGCGTGTTGTTGTCCGAGTTTCAAGTTTAATATTGTTGTGAACACTCCTCATGATGTTAGTCGAGCTCATAATATTAATTGAGTCTGGTTTAGTTCTTTAGTTTGTATAGTTATATTGCAAGCCGGTCAAATATGGGTAAGCTCTGGGACTACTGACTTTGACTTAGGATGTTGGATGTGTAATTATCAATTTCAATTCATTACTATGACTAAAGAGACTACAGACTAGACTAAAAGAGGTAATGACCAATAGTTAATATGAAATTAGCAGAACAATACTGTAAAGATAATTATTACAACACGCTGCTTATTTACTTATTACTCAATGCGGCTTGTTGTTGTGCTGGATAGGTAGGCAATTTTAAGTAGCAGAAGTTAGAAATTAGTATTTAAATTTAGTACAATTTATTAAAATATTAAGATTCAAATTTTGGCGCTGATGCATATTTAACTTGGGCTTTTAAAATGTTGTTGTAATACCAGTGCCAGTACTGCCAGTGCAGTACTGCCAGTGACAGGGGAACGTATGCGTAAATTACGTGGTACAAAAATCAGAAATTTCGAGCCCCTCCTCCTTTTTTGGTAAGTATGCGCCTATGTAAAAGGATAGGCAACTTGAACCCATACCTCCGCCCCCCCTTCGACGTACTACGCAATTTAAGCACGCTCCCGAATACCAGTACCAGTGACACCATCAACAACTTACTATACTTTAAAACATGCCTTGCTACTTGCTATTTGCACCCGGATTTTGTATAATTATTCAATACAAATGAATAAAATAATTAGTCCTTTAATATCGATTGTTTAGGTAGTTAGGGAATGTATAAATCTTTGCGTATTGATCTGTTTTAGTATCCGTAGTATCGCCAGTATCGGTATCGGTATCAAAATTAAATGCTGAAGAAGTTCACGTTAAAAATTAAAGCATATTATGGGATCGTCCACAAATGACATCATGGGTATGATCAGTAGGTCTAATTAAATAGTGATGACATCCCATTGTAGAGATACAGATATAGCAATTTACTCAATACTTAAGCTTATGAAAGTCAGGGGGGTCATATAAGTAGTACTTAAAATTGGGATTTGTGATGGCGATGAATTACAAACATGTAGTGAGTTCATAATTATAGAGTGTGAGATCTCTAAACGTTTCATATGTCATACGTATACCGTATGCCCATGGTAATTAATTTCTGTAGATGTAGCTTAATAATCTTGCTTACTTATGTACATGTTACGTGGAAATTTATGAAGTGTTATGAAACATCTAAAGTGCTCTAATAATAAAATAGCACTACTTGCTAGTTAGTTATTAGCTGGCAACTTAATACCTAAAGATGCTGAAGTAATAAAACGCTAATAAATTGCATGATGACGCGAAGGGAATGTAACTGATATTTCTAAAGTAAGCTTCTTGCCTAAATGTTCTTGTCACGTTTAGTTTTATGTTTATCGTCCGAGAAGAATTAAGTTTCAACATCTCCGTCTCTAGCTATCAGGACCGGACAAAGAAATATCATTATAGGCAGCAATTTTGTTTTCACACAAAAACCATCATTTTAATTGTATCGATATATCATTTGTAAACTAAAATGTTCAATTAACATGTTTTAGAAAACTGAAAAAAATCGTATTTACTGAATTCTCAAACTTGCAAAATGCTCTATTTACCTTTTTTTAAAAGTGTTGAATGTTTTATTTGCTTGTTTTTTAAACTTGCAAAAACATTTACTTGCATGTTTCTGAAAATTGCAAAAAACAATTTAAACGTTTTTGAAAAGCCAAAATGTTTTATTTACACATTTGTTTTTTAAAAGTGAGAAATATTTGATTTACTTGTTTTTTTTATTTCAGGCAGCGGGGGCTGCCTGCGCTGGCAACAATATTCGGCCCTGTCGGCTATAAGCAATTTGAATTATTTCCATTCTAAAACATCTTAATGTACAATACTTCCTCCATGGAGTAGTGTTTATTTTAATTGCAAGTGCCATCAAAAATATATCACATTATTCGTATTTAATCTAAAATGGAGATAGTCAGCACTTTTGTAGCTAAAAATGGAGATAGTCAAGCTTGATCCTTCGCCGACAATATTATGATAACTGAGCATAACATAAAACAACAGAAATTATTCTCTGCCACCAGCCAATTGTTTTTTTTCCAAACACCCTGTCTTGACGGTTTGCGGCTGTAAGCTGAGCTCAACAAAAATATTTGATACGTTCCCAGAACGTTTTTGTTTTTGGAAAGAATTTCGTATAAAAAATTACCAGCATTTAATTTTATTGTCAGCATTATTTTTATAGCTGGGCTCGTCTTAGATCGTTTCCATCTCACACTGTAAAGTGTTCAATGCCTGTGACCTGTCTATTGCTTTCTGAACTTTAGCAGAATCTCATCGTACTGTACTCATACTTATACTACTCTCGTCTAACACACGACGTTAATTACAGCTTCAGCTTACATAAGCTGCAAGTGCTGGATTTCTAGTATCAGTATTGCAAACTACAATTACGAGTTACTACTTTCATTTCACATCCATCAGCCTTCCACCGCTGGATTTAAATCAATTCATTATTATTGATTTATTATTTTATACTATCAAGTGGCTATTAATTCTTATGTACAACTGTGTACTGCTACTATATCCAAAATTTTGATTTTGCCACTAAATAATTTTTTTCCGTTTAAATCAAACAGTAAATTGAAAAGAAACAAAACGAGGGTCAACCTCGGAAGTTCTGAGTTCCAGTGACATTGGTCGTCACCCAGCTCTATCACCTTGTCTGCAATTACAGGAAGCATTAAGCATCAACGAAAGTATGCAGTTGAAAATTATTAGATTTATTATACTCCGAATTAAATAAGCTTTCACCCTTATATGCGAACAAAGGTCAATTTGCCTGACTCAGTCGCGCGCGAATTTTCAAAAAACCACATTTAAAACCCAAATTTTAGTTTTATTTTTTTTAATCTTTGCTGAACTGCAGCCATAAATTTTGTGTCTGATTTTCAAAAAAATTTGAAGTTTCGTGATTTACAGAAAAATATCTAAAATGAAACTACGTTTTGGAAATTCTTTTTCTTAGTTTTTTTTGTTTGTTTTATATAATAGGAATTTCTTCAAAATTAATATTCAAACATAAAAAGGTTATCGAATTTTCATGAACGTAGAAATCACTGTTTCGATTTTTTTCTGGAGATTACAAAACTTCAAATGTTTTAAAAATCGGACCGAAATTGTAGTAGCTGCAGGTCAGCAGGATTAAAAAAAATCAAAACGTGTATTTTTTTTAAACGTGTATTTTTGAAAATTCGCGCGCGACCGATTTCGACAAAGCTGACCTTTTTTCGCATAAAGGAGTGAAAGCCCATTTAATTCTGAGTATTATAAACGTGAATAAAAATGAAAAACACACGTTTCCCTATTTACTGCATGCTAAGCATTTTCACATTAAATTATTTAGCGTAGAAACAGTTGATTGATTGATTAACTTTATTGTGCCTTCAGGCGTATCACCCACAACACAAAGTACATAAGGAATTTTATGAATTGTTTACAGTAGCAGTATTGTTTTTACAGGTTCAGTATTGATTTTCGTATTTTTAGCGCTAATGTTACAAAGTTGTTGATATCCATGACAGGATTCTTTTGGATATCTGGATTATATAATATTGAAATTATCCTGGTCATTATTTTTAGTTAGATATTTGGCAATAAATAAATTTCTGCCGAAGGAGTAGTGAGGACATTCAATTAAAAAATGACTTACAGTTTCAGAAACCTTCATGTTACACACAATACATACACTATTTACATCAAGCGTTTGTTTACCTTCTCGCGAAGTTAAGATACATGCAAAATTACTTGCTGTTCTAATTTGGCTTACTATTCTGATCTTGTTTATCGGAATTCGATGGGTTAAGTATTTTTTCGTGCACACATTATTATTTATTAGTTTGTATAATGGGAAATTTGTGGAGGCATTCATATCAGCTATGTCTTGTTCCCAGAGATGACTTTTGTACAATTCAAGAATACGTCCCATTTTCTCGCTTAACAATTTACAACACTGACTCTCCCATACCTTTTCAAATCCAAGATTTACTAGTATTTGTTTTAACTGACTCGCCCAATTTGATTTAACATCATTTTTTTCAAGCTTGTCAATAGCAAATAGTTTCTTCAGGATAAGCTTGGGGATTCTGTCCTCTTCCATATTAAGTATTTTCTGCCAATATTTTAGAGCAGCTTGCAGAACATGGTAGCTAAGGTGGTGCCTTCCTGTTTCGAGACGTAGCACATAGTTAGCCGTATTCTGTGGCACTGATAACAGACGTTTAAGAAATTTAGATTGCACTCTTTCGATTTCTTTGAAGTGCGTAGAAACAGTTTGTTCGATTGTTCCCAAAATTTTCAATGCAGTGCATTTATGCATAAGTGCTTGTCATTACTATGCTCAACTATGCTGACTGTTCTACAGATCTAATACAATATATTGTACGCTTTATCCACTGGGAGCCGTTTTTGTGCCAAAAATGTGTCTCACAAATTTAGACAAGACACTTGAAACAATAGATAACTGCGGGTATGATTGGGCTCACAGATTAAATATTTGATTTGAACCAGTGCAGTGTTATAAATAGCTTAGCTCTGCATTTATTCATACCTAAATACCTATGAGCTTTTGATTTTCACCTTTTACGTGCAATCTGAAATTGCAACATGGTGCAACTAGCTGTTTATATCGTTTGTGAGGAGTCAAAATAACCCATATCGAATTTACGCTTGAATTAAAATTAGCTTCTTGATAAAAAACAACACTAATTAGCTGCGTAAAATAAAAATAATGACTTTTAAAAAGTGCAATATGTAACATTTGCACGTTTTTAAAAAGTGTAAAGTTTTTTAATTACAAGTTTTAGAAAAAGTTTAAAATGTTCTAATTAATAATAACAATAATAATTTATTCATTGGGTCGATTTAACCGAAGTTCATACAACCAGACTTAACCAGTCACTGTGGGTGAGCAAATAGGAGGCTACCGCGTTAGATCGTCTCGGTCTTTGTACCCTTTCACCTATCCCCCCCTCTCCCCCCCCTAAATTTCGTTACAGTCTGCAGTCCTAACCGCTCACCCAAGCACGCCTGCTTAAAATGTTTTAATTAAAAGTTTTTAAAAAAATGTGAAATGTTCTTATATGTAATACGTTAGTAGTAGGGGTTAGAAGCTCTATTCATACGAAAAGACGTATATACCGGGTAAGTAAATGGCTCCGAAAAACCCGATAAAATCAATAGGGTCGTTAAGAGTTGATTTGGTTCCCTCTGTGTCCCTATAAATGAACTTTTTGCTACAACATGTGAGAGATACAAAATTCCGATCGTAAGAAAAATTCGGCTGTCATCTGTTGATTCTCTAGCTAACACTTATTTGAGCGGGATTGCGTTTAAAAACTGCAATGTGTACCATAATCATTGTGTAGATGACGTTACTTTGTTTTGTGAAATTATTTCAGCACTCAATGAAATATAAAGAATTTAAATGTAAGGAGCTATGGACCACTGTATACCATTTCATTACATATGAATTGGTAACCACACCATTTCCGTTAACGGCTGGCGAACTTAAACATCATAAAAAAGTTGTAATTCACTTTTCTAGATTCGAATTATATGTAGATTACGGCTGCGTGGAGATAATATGCATTTATTTCCTATTTAACGAAATATGATGAATTTGAATGTAAGGAGTTATGGACCAGTGTATACCATTTGATTGCATATGAATTGGTAACCACACCATTTCCGTTAACGGCTGACGAACCTATACATCATAAAAAAATTGTAATTAACTTTTCTGAATCCAAATTATATGTAGATTAAAGCTGCGTGGAGATAATATGCATTTATTTCATATTTAACGAAATATGATGAATTTAAATGTAAGGAGTTATGGACCACTGTATACCATTTGATTACATATGAATTGGTAACCACACCATTTCCGTTAACGGCTGACGAACCTATACATCATAAAAAAGTTGTAATTCACTTTTCTTAATCAGAATTATATGTAGATCAAGGCTGCGTGGAGATAATATGTATTTATTCCATATTTAATTAAATATGACGAAATTAAATGTAAGAACTTGTGGATCACTGTATACCATTTCTAGAGTCAGTTCCACTTGAAGACATCGACAGCAACGTTGTCAGTGACGACTGTTAAACATAGAGGGGTTTTATAATTATCAAATTTTTCATCCCAGTCAAATACTTATAATAGGTCCATCGTCGTCAGGTAATATATGTACATCCAGTTCATGCTATTTACAACTCAATACAAAATAAACATATCTTGTTTAAAATTTTTTTTCTATCTAGGAAAAACCACCATGTTAGGAGAAATATCTCAAAATCATCAACTTGTTTTTGATCCACCGTTAGATAAAATTGTTTACTTTTATAAAGCATGGGACAATAAATTTGCAAAGTGGATAAAAACATGTCCAATTTTAGAATTTACAAAAGAAGCAAAATTAAGACTTAATTCAAATGTTGTTGGAAAAAAACAAAACCATTTGTGTATTTATGATAATTTTCACCAAGATTTAGAAGAAAAGGAATTTGAAAATCTCTTCATTTATGAAACTACTAAGTACAATTTGAGTGTCATAATAACTATGCATAATGCCTTTTTAAAAAGTTCTCGTATTTTAAATAGCCAAGCAAGATATAAAATATTAATGGGAAATCATGACATGTTACAAATTTCTAATATTGCAAGACAAATGTTTCCAAATCAAACTAGAAAGTTTCTTGATATTTACAACGAATGCACAAGTAGACTTTATGGATATTTATTTATTTCTCTTGATCAGAGGGTTCCAAAGGAATTCCGACTCCGTTCTGCTCTTCTGCCTTCAAACGCTATTGTTTATGAAATGGACTAACACAATTCAAAAGTACCTTTATTGGTATGATGATGTGTTGGGAAAGTACTTATTAGTTAATTTCATCTTTTTTAAAAATTGCATTCGTATATTTTAATTTCGTTTAAATTAAACTTGCACAAAACTATTATTTGCACAGATGTTACAGCAGCTGGTCAACATTGTGACAGCTTCCACAAAATAATTTTTACATGTCAAAATATAATATATAAAATTGTCATTAGTTTTTTAATGTTACACAATTGTTTTTTATTTTAGTGAACCCTTAACAAGTTTTTTAAATTTTTGTTTAAATACAAATATTTTGTGTCTCAAAGTTTAGTGTGTATTTATATTTTCCACTGTGAGGATGTCGTACTTTGAAAAGCAAAAAGATTTTGTAAATGTGTACAGTAGTTTCAGTAAAGAAAAACAGAAAGAATTGATTAAAATTGCTTCTGAAGATCAAATTTTATCTCTTTGTGAGGCTATTTTAAATGTAGGAGCAAACCTAATAAAATTTGTCCCAAAAAATATAAAAAGTTGCGAAAGCACAGAAACAGATTGACAAAGATTTGTCACCCCAATACTTCCTTGTTCCAACGTCGCAAGCTTCTACAAGCTGCCAACGCTAGTGTTAATACTGTATTACATGAAGTAGAAAAGTGTCTTAATGCCGAAGCAAAAGCAAAGTGAATTGAAACGCTACAGACTAGTGAGTGAGGACGTGTACAATTCTATATTCCAAACTCCCGAAGTGAAAGAGCAGATGGAAATAGAGCGTGAAATGGAACATGTAGCACACAACCCCACCAAGGCCGACGATGCAAAACTAGTTCAGTATGCTGAACTATTAAAACACTTACAATCCACGAATATAACACGGAAAAAACGACAGGCAAGAGCAGCGCATTCCGAACCTGTTCACCCCACGACATTAGCCGCAGCAATCCAAATACATAATATAATAACACAAGATGCGGAACGGAATTTGACGCCTCCACTTTCTCCTACTGGTTCTGTTTCTCCACGCAATGCAATTGATTACTCACTAGATTCTAATTCACCACCAGCCAGCCCGCCGCCGCCGCCGCCGCCCCTCCCGCCCTCGCCACAGCCCGCCGCGGTGGCCCCACGGCTTTTACACGTAAAAGCCGGGGCTGTCAGCGGAGCTGACAGACGCGACAACGCGGGTTCTCCGACTTGCGTTGGAGAATCTGCTACTGCTACTCGAAAACGAAAACTTAGCCATGGTAGAAGAAGAAAAAATCCATATCCACAAAAATCTCTACCTACCAATACTACACCTCCTTCCCTATCTACATCAACTGAGAGTATTGCTAGTTCCGTATCTATGCCAAGACCTAGATTATTAGCAAATCCACATAAACGAATGAGGTTTTCAAATTTGAGCGTTCCCAAATCATGGATTCCCATGACTACAAAAAGAATATCGAAAGCGACAAAAAGACTTGACTTGTAACTTTTCTATTTAAAAGTGTGAAATATGTGTGTTGAATAGATACGAATGAAATTTATGTATGTATGCATGCGCATGAATTTATATTTAATGTGTAGTGAAAAAATTGAAAATGTAACGTTTTTGTGATTATGTAACTAATAGAGTGAAAACAGTGTTTTGTATTATTAGAATTGAATGACAAGTATGCAGAAGTGTAAAATTTTTATAAATTGTAAGCATGTATTTGTGAACCTAAAAAATAAAAAATGTACTATGTTTTGTGAATTTTTAACAAGTTGTTGAATTATTTATGCATTATTTTAAAAAAGAAAGCAGCTTTTATCTACATTATGGAGATCAAAATTATAAAATTAGTTTATTAATTTCATTGGGTGATTTACAGCATTGAATTATTTCACATTTTAATTGTGTACATGACAATGCATTTAATTTTTGTTTGAAGGAATTTACAATATTATCATTAGTTACAAAATTTCAAGTAAATGAATTTATAATTTTGTTCATACTGCAATTGTGAAGAAATTTATTCAAAACATAAATGCAAAATTCGCCACATTTTTCACTAAAATTGCCTTGCACTTGTCTTGTATTTTCAATTACTTGTGTGTTTATATTATTTGAAAATATAACAAAATCATCTCCATAATACTCAATTGGCCTTGCTAAGGGATCGAAAAATAAAAGTGGCGAATTCTTTTTTTTGACATGTATTGCCAACCAATGCAGTCCATCTGAAACAAATTTATGAAAATTAATAAAACGTTTTATTTACGTTTTTTTCGGTATTTCAATGTATAACTATTGGCTACTACTACTACTGTCTACTCACCTTCATTTCCTGGTCTTGAGTTTACTACTAAATACAATGGATATATAGCTGGACAGTTGATTTCAAGAAAAACTAATTGGTCGGATGATAAAACCTTCCATGTACCATTAAATTTACCACATCTTGATAGCGTGTGTAAACATGTTGCAATTTCTAAGGTATTCATTTTAATTCAGATGATCGCTGGCTGTGTACTAACTACACAAGATTAGAAAAATCCTGTACTTGTGCGTTAAGGAACCGATCAATAGTCAAAAGACTAGAATACTCAGCATACACAAATATTGAAACTGCATTGTCTAAAGCTTTTTTAAATTGAAAATCTAATTTGATATTTTCAGTTTGAGTTGGTATTGCATTTTCACTAGATCTTGAATCACGTAAGTCGTAAATGAGTAAAGTTGTGGACCCATTTTCAAACATTTTTGCATTAATTGGATTTCCATTATCATTAGTATTGCTGTTCATAGCTAAATAATTTAAATAATAAAGCTCTGCAATTCTTGACTTATTTTCAAAATCCAAATTAGGTGAAGGAAATACAAACATTTGATTGGAACATGTCACGTGAATATTTGAAAGATAAAAATGGTTAAAATCATAGAGGTTTGATTGCATAGATCCATAGGCTGATGAATTTAAAACCATGAAAATTACAATTCGTTCTGGTAAGATTCCTCCCAGTACAGAACTGTCTGTAATTAAATGTTATTGTAAAACAGTACAATTGTATTGAATTAATTTGACACTGAATAAAGTTCACTCAAACTCAAACTCAAACTCAATCGTTGTACTTCCCTTTGGAGCTATAATGGACTTTACTAACACTTTTTTGAATGGTATTTTCACTGGAACAGACTGTAGAATTTGATAATTTCTTAAAGCTATTGACGGTAAAATTGTGTAGCGTTTGACATACATGCATACTTCATTAAACTTAAATCGGTATTGTTTTGTATCATCTGCTAAGGTGTTGATTAGAATAAATTGACTTGGTGATTTTGTTAATTTTGTAGTCACTTTGAGTGATGGTAGTAGTAGGTCTGTAATGGTAAATGCATCACATGCAAGCTTACCAACAAATTCAATTACACTTTGTTTTGCCCACGCGTTCCGCTGCTTAAAAGATGCATTAGTAGCTTTTGCTAATGTTGAGGGGGAATCGTCTTTTATATATCTAGCAAATTTACCTTGAGTTTCTATATACTCTGGACTGGAGTTAAGAATTAATTCTACAATTGATCTAAAGGGGTGATTCATGGACTGCCTAATGACAGTTTCACTGAATGATACTTCAACAGAACTAAATAGACTTGGGAGAAAACTATTGACAATAGCTAAAGTATCAACTGCTGGAGCTGCCCCCTTTTCATCAACTACAGCTCCACGCACATAAAAGAATGTATTGTCTAATTTGATAGATAAATTTTCAGTCCCTTAAGCAGTAAATTCGAGTTGAGAATGTTCATTGTCCAGAGATGTTTTGCTATTTTTTTTTTCATATACAACATTTGTAATCAAAGCATCCACTAAATGATCTTTAATAAGAACAGTATCCGAGCGAATGCAATGTTTAGTGAAAGACATGATTATATCGTAAGTTAATCAAATAAGTCTTGAGAGATGAGATTACGTTTCTTCCTTTGCCCCCTTTTTTGATTAGATTTTATATCTGTTAGTGTAGAAATTAGATTGGATTTTCCTCGTTTTTGTCGTTTTTCCTCCCTTATTGATTTACGTCCTTTCACACGCCGTTTCCTCACAACACTGTTTTGTGATTTTACACGTCCTCTTCCTAATGCTATTTTACTACGTACAGTATTTTGATTGAATGATCGTAAACCTGATCCTTGTTGTGTAGGTGTATCATTAAATAAATTGGATTCTACTTTTTTTAGAGTTTCTAACCCTCTTGCTTTTATTGAGTCACCTATACTACGATCCCCTTGAAGTACATCACTTGCAGTTGCACTAATAAAGTCACGTGCATATGGGCGAGCTGCTTTACCAATCTCTTTTATAGCCGGTACAAGAAATCTACCTATAGTTCTGAAGAAATTCCCGATTTTTCCTCTTCCGTGCTGTACTCTTCGCCTTGTCTGTACAATATGTATATCATTTGAAAAATGATATTAAATATATATGTTTCTTACAAAATAAAATATGTGTTATATTATTTACCGTAGAATAAGGGAGATCTAAGCTCCTTCACCGTATTGAAGATCATAAAGAGGGTGAATTGACATTATAGTTTTTTTCGAAATGACAAAACTACAGTAAATAGTCCGTTGCTCAAATTAAACGGCTCCCCTGTTTCTGTGAGCGTTGCTATATGAATGAAATTTAATGTAGACGACGGTAGCTTTAAATAATATCGTAGATTAAATGTATAGTGTTTAACACTATTATGTTTAGCAGGTGTGTACGGTATAATTCTGAGAATGGGTGCTTTTGTATTGCACACAGTTTGTTCTTCACAGCAGTTACTGTATATCATCATTAAATGTGAATTTGCTAAAAAGTCTGGTGGATTAGGTGAATTGTGTTGTCCTTTTGTAAAAACTATATTTGATGGAAATCCATATATAGCAGAAAGTTTATCTGACAGTCTTAGTTCACAATTTGTGTAATTGACATCAATTAAACTTGCATTTTTATTTACAGCAAATTTGATATCAATTCTTAATGGTTGTAAAATATCTGATCCAAACTTATTATTTAAAGTTGTGGTTAAATCATTTATTTTTAATAGATGACCTGGGACGTAGAAATTTATTATTTTTTCATCACTTTTATTATTTTCCTTGTCTGTTTTCCAATGCTTTAATTCAATTTTCCGTTCTTTCGATGTTTGATTATTTTCGAATACTCGCTGGGAATGATTAAATGATACCTCTGTAACGGCAACTTCGTAATGCTCCCTATCAAGCTCAGGAGGTTCAGGTAATTGCACCTTAAAATTGCTGTTGTTATTTTGTGGGAATAAATGTGTTGAAGCTGAAGAAATTAAGTATACAAAAATTTCATCGTTTGTGAAGTGATAACTCATTTTGATGATGAAAAAGTTGATACACTTATTATAGCATGAACCAGTGAGTTTGCAATGTGTAATGGAATACTAAGACCAGATCCGAGTGTTGAATTATCAGGTTTTCTTACATGAAGTAAATTGTTTTGTATATACACCATGTAGCCATTTCCAATATGGATCTATAAAAATCATTACATGTGTGTTACATTTTTTGATTTAATAATTTTATTTTCATAAAATCGAATCACTTTTTATTATACCTAAAATTCGTCGCTACTGCTTATACACCTTCCGTTTTGCACACACTTGCATGGATTTGAAGAAGAATTTCTTTTATCCTACATTTCAATTAAAAATTAATTTTATTTAAAAAGAAATATTATTACCATGTATGGTTTTTATTTGTCTTACTCACCTCATCCATTTATAAATTTTGAATCAAACAATCTGTTTGTATTTTTGAAATAGGACTGCTCAATTTCTTTTTTCCACGTTGTATGAAGTGAAGAATTGTTTGAAATAGTGTAGATTTGTGCGTCATTCTATTGCTCCCACCGAAACAATACTAAGTTCATTTTTATAAAATGTTGCATTAATTTCTCTACCTTGTAAGTCTTGTAAAATATAAATATATTGATCCTCTGCCCTGCGCACCTCTTTTATTTGAAATATTTCTGATGAGAACCTTTTATTTGCACCCTTTTCAAAAATATTACGTTGTGTTGAAATTCTACAATATTGTCCTACATAATAGGTTGACGTTTTTGGAAGTTTTGAGTCCTTATTAGGATCGACAATATAATGAAATATTATACTTTCATTTTCTTTTGTAACTTCTGCTGGTTTTGCTCCAATACTTCTATGCTAAAATTTAATAATAATGAAACTTTGAATTTACTCTTGCTATATTTGATTTTTTATAAATTACCTTTGTATAGTTGTAAGTATATACAATATTATCAATAATATTTATCCATTTGAATGATTTGTTATCTGCGTTAAAACGGTAGAGACGTTCAAGGATTGTTCGTATGACTCTGTCGTTAAAAAATAAAAAATTACATTTTTTATCTATCTATGCAATAAATAAATTTATTTTATTTTCAATAACCTTTCACATTGAGATGCCTTGATGCCAGTGTGTGTACTGTAGTGATTAATATTACATTTTTCAAATAATTTCTTACAATCTGAGTTGTAAAATTCTTTCCCCTTAAATAAAAATATGTATTTAATTGTACTTCTTTTTAAGTTATAATAAATATAGTTGTGTGTTTTACGCACCTTATCGGATAAAAGCTCTTTCGGTGTAAATCCCGCTCTTTTAAATATTTTAGACAATGCTGCTGCAACTTCAAACCCTCGTTTTGTTTTTAATTTTTCAATAAATACATAACGACTAAATGAGTTAATGCATACTAAGACCCATGAGAATCCCTTATTATATGTTTTATATTGACCTAACGACATAAGATCGATTTGAAATTGTTGAGTCAAATTTCTAGCGTTAAAGTGACGTCTTGGAAATTTAGTAATTCTTTGTTTGTACTGTGTATACTGTGGAACATACAGAAGGTTTTTAGTAATTTCAGATTTATTTTGTAGTACATGTTGTTTGAATGTATTAACACCTGAAAAGGATCCAATAAAATTTGGATCTGTATAATTGGATATAATTGATTTTTCCTCTCTATTCATCTTTTATAGCTACAACAAATAATATTAAATTTCATTTTATGTGTTCCGCTGAGGAGGGGAGAATTGTAATACCGTAGCTAATTGAAAAAATTTCTACTATAGGTCATGGTACGTCCCATGCGTTTAACTCTGTTCTCACTCTGATGCGCGTACAAATCTCGTGAGTGTATATAAGCGGCATGCGTCTGTTCATTCTCCAATTCATTCTAAACCTGTACTGCCTTTGTCAACTTCTCTGCATGGTTTTTTTATCTTTACAAAATCAGTTTAATACATACAATGACCAGTTTAAACGAGGTGAAACAAGAGTTTCAATACACACGTAATGGACTGACATTGTGGAGGACTTGTATTAGACAGAAAAAGAAAAGTCAAAGACAAAAAAAATCAAACAAGTTTTTGTATTATTTTTTTAATTGATTAATTATTTATTTGTTTTGACTTAAAAATTTGACTTATTTTTAGTTTAAAATGTGCACTTATTTTTGAGCTGCAGTTCTCTATGACTATGGAATAAATGTTATCTATATTGAAAACGAAATGAATACTGCACAAAGTTTGTTGTGCGAGGCATGCCAGTTTTGCTGGTTGAACTATATGCCATTAAATTTACAAACTATTGAGTATAAAAACAAACAATACTGTGTGCGATGTGAAGAGCAAAAAACGAAAAAGGATGAAAAAAGGTCTGAATGCTTCAATACACCGTATGATGAATGGATTAAATTTGATAAGTTTGACAATATTAACAATTGGTGTGAAGTTACAAGAGTGATGGACAAAACAGATTGTTTTGCGTGTAAATACGATCACTATGATAAAGCATCATTCACAGAAGGTCCAGATGCAGAATTTGTTCACGGCGTATCTCTATATGGTGAGATTGTGTTTATATACAAGTTTATGCCAGAAATAAAAGTATGTGGTTATTGTATGTTGTGCCGAAGCTCTGCAAAAATTTCAGGGAATGCTCACGAATATATTTTATACTTTTAAACTATATTTTTAAAAATACTATTATACATGATATTTATGTATCAAATGAAAGATAGACAGACAGAGATCGTTTTTTATTCCTCGTGATGACGAAGTTTCAAACGTCATTCGATTGTGTTTCACTGCTTTGTCAAGTTGTTCAATTAATTATAGTTCACGAAAAAACATAATACGAAATCAAATTATTCGAAAATACAGTGCTACAAAATGGCACGTTTTACTATTGGTTGGTTATTTATGTATGGTGTGGTTAGTGTGCTTGCTCTCAATCAAACCAAGATTATCTACAGTGACAACGTCATGATAGATATTTTTAGGGAAAGTGTCAGTGTGGACAAGGATTTACACAATATTTCAAACGGTAATATTAATACTTTAAATCATTACTAGTTGATCATTTTTATTATTATTATTATTGAATGTAAAATGAGACTTTTCAGGTTTTGTATGAGTATTTTCAGTAGTATATATGTTTATCTCTATATATTTACAGAAGAATTATGTCCCTCAACTCTTGATTGTGATGAATGTCTTGAATTCTGTATTTTTCACAAAGCCTCATTTCCAATATCAGTTCAAGAATCTACCTGTCTACCTGTTGGAATTGAGCCTGGAGTTGAATATCTCATATACGAAACTATAACGGATGTCGAGATGTGTAATGGACATAAAGACAGAAATCCCAATAAAACTTGGATTCCTGGAGGACAAAAGAACTTTTCTAGAACAAGAGTCATGTGGCCACAACATTTCTATCCCTATAGGAATAATAAAAATAGAACTGTTGTCAACAATACTGATTACTATGGAGGATCGGACTGGACTTTCAACTTTAAAAGCAACAATGACAGTACATCTTGGAATTCAGTTACAATTATTGACGATTATATTTATCATCTGCTAATTGTTGGTAAGTAGTAATTCGGTATATATTTATATTTATAAATGTAACAAAAATAAAAAAACATGACTAGTGCAATATAATATTTTGACTTTTGATAGGAGGACTGATGCTAACACTGTTGTTGTTGCTATTGATTCTGATCTGTCGTTTCATCAATCAAATAAAAGGGCATGCTGTTTTGCATTTGGAGATGATCAACATAAGTCAAATTCAAAACATCTGAGCTGAGATCATTTTGGTTTTTTATAAAACTATTTTTAAAGAAGTAGTACATACTAAATATTTTACTTTAATATTATGAACGATTTTACATATATTTTTTCAGTTAACATACTTTTATATTAAATATATTAAACTTTTAATTTTATACCACTTTTTATTTTTTGATAATTTGTTAAATAAAAAGCTTATTTTATTGTGTAAAATGATAAAAACAGAAAGTTATCTCTACGCAGCCTCAATCTTCATATAATTCTGATTTAGAAAAGTGAATTACAACTTTTTTATGATGTATAAGTTCGCTAGCCGTTAACGGAAATGGTGTGGTTACCAATTCATATGTAATCAAATGGTATACAGTGGTCCATAACTCCTTACATTTTAATTCATCATATTTCATTAAATATGAAATAAATGCCTATTATCTCCACGCAGCCTTAATCTACATATAATTCTGATTTAGAAAAGTGAATTACAACTTTTTTATTATGTATAAGTTCGCTAGCCGTTAACGCAAATGGTGTGGTTACTAATTCATATGTAATCAAATGGTATACAGTGGTCCATAACTCCTTACATTTTAATTCATCATATTTCATTAAATATGAAATAAATGCATATTATCTCCACGCAGCCTTAATCTACATATAATTCTGATTTAGAAAAGTGAATTACAACTTTTAGTGTTTGTTATTGTTATTATCGATTTGAAATTGTTGAGTCAAATTTCTAGCGTTAAAGTGACGTCTTGGAAATTTAGTAATTCTTGGTTTGTACTGTGTATACTGTGGAACATACGGAAGGTTTTTAGTAATTTCAGATTTATTTTGTGGTACATGTTGTTTGAATGTATTAACACCTGAAAAGGATCCAATAAAATTTGGATCTGTATAATTGGATATAATTGATTTTTCCTCTCTATTCATCTTTTATAGCTACAACAAATAATATTAAATTTCATTTTATGTGTTCCGCTGAGGAGGGGAGAATTGTAATACCGTAGCTAATTGAAAAAATTTCTACTATTTGTCATGGTACGTCCCATGCGTTTAACTCTGTTCTCACTCTGATGCGCGTACAAATCTCGTGAGTGTATATAAGCGGCATGCGTCTGTTCATTCTCCAATTCATTCTAAACCTGTACTGCCTTTGTCAACTTCTCTGCATGGTTATTTTATCTTTACAAAATCAGTTTAATACATACAATGACCAGTTTAAACGAGGTGAAACAAGAGTTTGAATACACACGTAATAGACTGACATTGTGGAGGACTTGTATTGGACAGAAAAAGAAAAGTCAAAGACAAAAAAAATCAAACAAGTTTTTGTATTATTTTTTTAATTGATTAATTATTTATTTATTTTGACTTAAAAATTTGACTTATTTTTAGTTTAAAATGTGCACTTATTTTTGAGCTGCAGTTCTCTATGACTATGGAATAAATGTTATCTATATTGAAAACGAAATGAATACTGCACAAAGTTTGTTGTGCGAGGCATGCCAGTTTTGCTGGTTGAACTATATGCCATTAAATTTACAAACTATTGAGTATAAAAACAAACAATACTGTGTGCGATGTGAAGAGCAAAAAACGAAAAAGGATGAAAAAAGGTCTGAATGCTTCAATACACCGTATGATGAATGGATTAAATTTGATAAGTTTGACAATATTAACAATTGGTGTGAAGTTACAAGAGTGATGGACAAAACAGATTGTTTTGCGTGTAAATACGATCACTATGATAAAGCATCATTCACAGAAGGTCCAGATGCAGAATTTTTTCACGGCGTATCTCTATATGGTGAGATTGTGTTTATATACAAGTTTATGCCAGAAATAAAAGTATGTGGTTATTGTATGTTGTGCCGAAGCTCTGCAAAAATTTCAGGGAATGCTCACGAATATATTTTATACTTTTAAACTATATTTTTAAAAATACTATTATACATGATATTTATGTATCAAATGAAAGATAGACAGACAGAGATCGTTTTTTATTCCTCGTGATGACGAAGTTTCAAACGTCATTCGATTGTGTTTCACTGCTTTGTCAAGTTGTTCAATTAATTATAGTTCACGAAAAAACATAATACGAAATCAAATTATTCGAAAATACAGTGCTACAAAATGGCACGTTTTACTATTGGTTGGTTATTTATGTATGGTGTGGTTAGTGTGCTTGCTCTCAATCAAACCAAGATTATCTACAGTGACAACGTCATGATAGATATTTTTAGGGAAAGTGTCAGTGTGGACAAGGATTTACACAATATTTCAAACAGTAATATTAATACTTTAAATCATTACTAGTTGATCATTTTTATTATTATTATTATTGAATGTAAAATGAGACTTTTCAGGTTTTGTATGAGTATTTTCAGTAGTATATATGTTTACTTCTATATATTTACAGAAAAATTATGTCCCTCAACTCTTGATTGTGATGAATGTCTTGAATTCTGTATTTTTCACAAAGCCTCATTTCCAATATCAGTTCAAGAATCTACCTGTCTACCTGTTGGAATTGAGCCTGGAGTTGAATATCTCATATACGAAACTATAACGGATGTCGAGATGTGTAATGGACATAAAGACAGAAATCCCAATAAAACTTGGATTCCTGGAGGACAAAAGAACTTTTCTAGAACAAGAGTCATGTGGCTACAACATTTCTATCCCTATAGGAATAATAAAAATAGAACTGTTGTCAACAATACTGATTACTATGGAGGATCGGACTGGACTTTCAACTTTAAAAGCAACAATGACAGTACATCTTGGAATTCAGTTACAATTATTGACGATTATATTTATCATCTGCTAATTGTTGGTAAGTAGTAATTCGGTATATATTTATATTTATAAATGTAACAAAAATAAAAAAACATGACTAGTGCAATTTAATATTTTGACTTTTGATAGGAGGACTGATGCTAACACTGTTGTTGTTGCTATTGATTCTGATCTGTCGTTTCATCAATCAAATAAAAGGGCATGCTGTTTTGCATTTAGAGATGATCAACATAAGTCAAATTCAAAACATCTGAGCTGAGATCATTTTGGTTTTTTATAAAACTATTTTTAAAGAAGTGGTACATACTAAATATTTTACTTTAATATTATGAACGATTTTACATATATTTTTTCAGTTAACATACTTTTATATTAAATATATTAAACTTTTGATTTTATACCACTTTTTATTTTTTGATAATTTGTTGAATAAAAAGCTTATTTTATTGTGTAAAATGATAAAAACAGAAAGTTATCTTCACGCAGCCTCAATCTTCATTTAATTCTGATTTAGAAAAGTGAATTACAACTTTTTTATGATGTATAAGTTCGCTAGCTGTTAACGGAAATGGTGTGGTTACCAATTCATATGTAATCAAATGGTATACAGTGGTCCATAACTCCTTACATTTTAATTCATCATATTTCATTAAATATGAAATAAATGCATATTATCTCCACGCAGCCTTAATCTACATATAATTCTGATTTAGAAAAGTGAATTACAACTTTTTTATTATGTATAAGTTCGCTAGCCGTTAACGGAAATGGTGTGGTTACCAATTCATATGTAATCAAATGGTATACAGTGGTCCATAACTCCTTACATTTTAATTCATCATATTTCATTAAATATAAAATAAATGCATATTATCTCCACGCAGCCTTAATCTACATATAATTCTGATTTAGACAAGTGAATTACAACTTTTTTATGATGTATAAGTTCGCCAGCCGTTAACGGAAATGGTGTGGTTACCAATTCATATGTAATCAAATGGTATACAGTGGTCCATAACTCCTTACATTTTAATTCTTTATATTTTATTGAGTGCTGAAATAATTTCACAAAACAAAGTAACGTCATCTACACCATGATTATGGCACACTCCCGCTCAAATGAGTGTGAGCTAGAGAATCGATAGATGACAGCAGACTTTTTCTTACGATCAGAATTTTGTATTTTTGACATGTTGTTCATTCATAGGGACACGGGAGGGAACCAAATCAACTCTTAACGACCCTATTGATATTATCGGGTTTTTCGGAGCCATTTACTTACCCGGTATATACATCTTTTCGTATGAATAGAGCTCCTAACCCCTACTACTTACGTTTTAAAAAAGTGTGAAATGTTTTAAATACACAAGTTTTAAGTGTAAAATCTTTTAATTTTCTGTTTTTGAAAAGGTGCAAAATGTGTTAATCAAACGTTTTTAAAAATTGTAAAATTTTCTAATTCCATGTTCTTGAAAAATGTAAAATTGTCTAATTAAGTGTTTTTAAATAGTGAAAAGTGTTTTAATTGCACGTTTTTGTAAACTGTAAAATTTTATAATTACACTTTAATAAAAATTGTCAAATGTTGTAATTACACAATTTAAAAAAGTGTAAAATGTTCTACATATTTACATGCCTGAAATATTACACGATATTTATATATTGTTTGTAGATAGTACATTTCGTAATTGGTTAGACATGGATATGGGTTATTTGGATTCTTCACAGGTGATGAGGCGATATAGTTATAGTTCGTGTAATTAAAAAAAACCTCAGCATTAATGATGGGGAACTTGTTTACTATCCCCGGCAACAGGCACTGACCACCTGTTTAAAAAATAAAAGCTGTGTAGATTGGCATTGAGTTACCTTCAAGGTGAGTTGTATGTTTTCATAAGATTAAACTGCAATATTTGGAAAACATACATTACCTGTGTATTCCTACTATAACCAGTACAGGTACCGGCGCCGATACAATTCACCAACATAGTTATGTATAAGGTCATGAATATCCCAACGCTATCTCTACACAGCCGATAAACAGCAACTCGCGTTATCATTCTCAACTTGTGTATGCTATCTTGCAATGCTTTTATTTTCAGCCTGACGTGTAATTCTTCTAGACTAATTTATTTATGATTTCAGTTTTGATCATTTACTCGGTTAGGTTTCTTCGTTATTAAACAGTGTAAAAGCGTCAATGTTTTACTTTTAGTGTGTTAAAATATACCTCCGAACTTATATCCAATAGGCAATTTAACGTTTCCTTGCTAATAGTATATAACTGCAAAAAATTCCATATTATTATTATACCTTATTACACTCCGTTTACTTTTTGACTTAAGATTTAATAATTCTAAACTGCTTCCCTTGTTCCTGGTTTCCATTATTTGTTACATAGGTATGTATTTTTTCATCACATTTTTAGCTCCCAATTTAATTAAATCGTGCGAAGGCAAAGTCAACAGAATTCTAGGATGAGTGACGTTCAGGCTGGCAACAGTGGCAATAAGTGCTGGAAACCTCCTTGTTTTCAAGTAATGGAATCAACAACGCATGTAACTACATTGTACATATAAAATTATTACAATTTTTTTAATTGCTTAAGCTAACATAATTATTACGATAAAATTTTAAGGTAGATACTCGATGAGCATGATTGTATTGAAATGAATGAATTGTTTTCAGGTTGAATACGAAGAATTCATATTTCGATGGAATATCAAAGTACCCACTCCGTGTAACAAACTGAGTTTGAATCAAACATTTGAATCTCAATTGTTTTATGGTGGGGAGCGAAGCCAGCATTCGTGGTAGGCGATAATTTAAATTTTAGCACTAATTACATTTCGTGAGTTCAGTGAAAATTATTACTCCTTAAAGGGGCGTCCGGGCGTATTCTACTTTAGAAAAAGACATATTATAAAGTCATCTGGGGGCTTTACCATCGTGCATTATTTTTCAGGAGCATTACTGTGCCTCCACCGTACCCGTAACCACAACCAATTACTCCGGATCCGACGCCCTGCATTTATACATATATATAGTTAGGTATACTTCAAATAAACTTGGATTTTTAAATTGATGCTAATTTATTTTTCTCAAAAACGTAAAAAGGAAAGTACGATTGGATCGCTACGATGATGGTGAATATCAAGTGCAACTCATCATTGTTGATATTGAAAAAGATGGAAACTACCAAAGGGAATACATAGGGGTTCATCCACGAATGAGTTTAAAAAAATCTGACGAAAAGGAACTACTCAAAATTCAAGAAGGTGTATATTCGAATAACATAACATACTTACGTTTATGAAACTACAATGTCGTATTTTATGTTACATTCAAACTAATCTTGTTGTCGTTTTGGTTTTTATTTAAGAACACGATAAAGTACCGCTCCAACTCTTTCAGAAGGGGCAATCATGCCTAAATATATGGATCAGTTGTGATGACCTATGGAACGAAAAAAATTGCTACATCATCGACAATGTCTTTACTGTTTGTTGTAGGATTGTTATTAGTTGCATGTCAAGCCAACCATCTGTCTCAGAACTGATTTCCGTGAGCTCCTGCGAAAGTTACTCGTTTTTAGATGCTGAGCAAGCATCTATTGTTCTGGTGTCTGGTTAGAGACTGAGCAAGCATCTATTGGTCTGGTGTCTGGTTAGAGACTGAGCAAGCATCTATTGTTCTGGTGTCTGGTTAGAGACTGAGCAAGCATCTATTGGTCTGGTGTCTGGTTAGAGACTGAGCAAGCATCTATTGGTCTGGTGTCTGGTGTCTGTCTGTCTGTCTGTCCGCATGTCGGTTGGTCGCACGCTACAGGTCGCATTTTTGAAGATTTTAAATTGAAACCTGTTGTAATCGCCTAGAAAAGCGAGGGAGAAGTGCTGTATAGTTTTTGGTTATTATTCAATTTATAGTTTGTTCGCAATTGTTCGTTAAACCGACCAAGAATAAACTCCATTTTTCAAGATAAAAAAAAAGGGCAAAAAATACATGGAAGGTACATACGGAGCTGAGAGCTTGTCAAGTTTCGCCCTTGAAAATACACATGGAAAATTTTCACGAGTTTCTAATGCGAGTAAAGGTACTGCTCACAATATGTACGTTCACATGCCACTCTAGTGTAGTGGTCGTGGTTCGTGGTACTGGGACGGCGACATGGAGGAGAAAAAAATCCGGCGCTTCGCGCCGGATTTGCCTACCGTGGGCCCGAAGTAGATGCTGAGCTTACAGCGAATATTGACTTTAGTCAATTGATGCATCTTCTCACATTATTTACATACAATACACTCTATTCCCTCCAGAGTGCAATATTTTAGTGACGACATTGTTGGACGATCCTAATATGTACAATAATAATATTTCATGCTAAAAATACTATATTACATAATGTTTAAACTGATTACGGGTGTTTTTTTAAATGATGACATTTAGACGACTTTATTTATGGACAATTATTGTGTGTATACTGGTAAAAGTAGATTTTGAAGATATAAATCTACCAAATTTTGCAATCAGCACTAACAAGGATCCTTAAAATGGTGATTTTGTGATGACGTCATTTATGAAGGATCCCTGTATGTATGCTAGAAAAAGACGGTGTAAGGGATATCCATTAATTTGATTTTTGAACTAAAGACAGAAGAGATTTCTATAATTAAAATAATTAAATGACGTCATTTTTAGATGATCCTTGCATGGCTCCTAACTTGTGTAACCCTCGAAGTTGAAATATAATTTATAAATAACTTATGTATAAGATTTACTGGACACTAAAAATTACGAACTGCGTGCCATTCGGTTAAACTATGTTCCTTTAAATTGAGAATTTGAATGACGCCATTATTGGTTGGTCATCAACTATCTATAAGCTTCGTTCGTTTGTTCACAGCATGAAGTAAAAATAGTTGGGGTGGGTTTTCTAAAATAGAAATTTCTAATAAAGTTATTCATGAACGGTCACTTCCCTTTTACGATCAACGTGCGTATGTTTACAGCATAAAGTTAAAAAGTCGTGAATTTCACCCGTTTTTCATTCCACGTTAAATATATCATGGTAAATTGCAATTGGTTTGTGCCGGCATTCCGTGCTCGATGCAGATAAGCATAGATTTTTCCAAATGTAATTCAAATACAAGATAGCAAACCTAAAATATTAAGTTCGTATGCTTGACCAGCTTTGGGAACGGACACAAATGACGACACATAAATTTACCAAAATTATAAGCCTACCCAACTGCTTGTCACCTTTTTAAGCATTGCTTGAATGGATGCCCTTACGGTAGGATGTCAAGTGACCCACTCTTAAGGTAAGCAACGCCATTTGTGTCTGACCCCTACCAGCCTTAACGTCGTCAAAACAAAAAGCAGCCGGCTCTTTTGCAAGACACGAAACGTAGCAGGACTTTTTCTTGGAACAACAGGAAACAAAGCTAACTTGCTGACGGGACTCTATGTATCTTATGTGTTGCATATCTGACACGCTTACAGATTCGTATCAGAGATTTCTTAGCTCAGGCCATTACTGATTCATTGCTGTAGACGGGAATCTAGGTGTCGCGTGCTCCATTCCAACCTTAGGTTCGAGGCTTTAAATTTTTTGGACGTATTTAACGATTGATCCTGAACCCCCCTCCCCCCCCCGCCCTTCTGAACCTAAAAAGGATGATTTGTTAAGTAGGGGAGCGGTTTGCGGGGAGCGGTTTGCGGTTGGTAAAGCATTAGGTATAAGAAATATATTTATATTTTTAAGATTGTGACTTGTTTTGATTTTTAAACCCCCCCATCCTCTAAGAGATAATTCGTGGGGTTGGGGATGCAAGTATTTAAAGTTTTTTAATAGTTTTAGCAAAGAAATTAAGATTTCTGGGACGTCATTTGTGGGTGACTCTAAGTACAACCCTCCTTCTTAAGGGGATACTTAGTGGGTCAGGGGTGCAAGTATTTAAAGTTTTTTATTAGTTTTAGAAAAAACAGTTGAGATTTTTTGGGACGTCATTTGTGGGTAACCCCAAGTACACCCCTCTTTCCTGAGGTGATACTACGTGGGTGGGGGGTGCAAGTATTTAAAGTTTTTTAATGGTTTTAGCAAGAAAATTAAGATTTTTGGGACGTCGTTTGTAAGTGACCCCCAGTCCCCCCCCGCCCTCTCCTAATGGAATACTTTGTGGGTGGGGGTGCAAGTATTTAAAGTTTTTTAATGGTTTTAGCAAGAAAATTAAGATTTTTGGGACGTCATTTGTGAGTAATCCCAAGTACACCTCTCCCCTGAGGGGGTACTAAGTGGGTAGATGGTGCAAGTATTTAAAGTTTTTTAATAGTTATACCAAGAAAATTAAGATTTTTTGGACGTCATTTGTGAGTGACCTCAAGTACACCCCCTCCCCTCAGGGGATACTTTGTGGGTAGAGGATGCAAGTATTTAAAGTTTTTTAATGGTTTTAGAAAGAAAATTAAGATTTTTAGGGCGTCATTTGTGAGTGACCCCAAGTACACCCCCTCCCCATAGGGGATACTTTGAGGGTGGGGGTGCAAGTATTTAAAGTTTTTTAATGGTTTAAGCAAAAACAAATTAGATTTTAGGGACGTCATCTGCGGGTGACCCTAAGTACACCACCCCCCCTTAGGGGATACTTTGTGGGTGGGAGGTGCAAGTATTTAAAGTTTTTTCATGGTTTAAGGAAAAATAGTTGAGATTGTTGGGACGTCTTCTTGGGTGACCCTAAGTACACCTCCCCCCTTAGGGATACTTTGTGGGTGCAGGTAACTTCTGCGGGTAGCTTGTGCTGATGACTTGTGCATGTTTCTGGTGCATTGACTGGCGCCTGTAAGGAAACCATTTAGCCGGTGCATTTGGCTGATGCAAAGCGGCAAATCACCCGTTTTTCTCCAATGCTTTTAGATGGCTAAAAAATTTGGTCCAGTCAACTGGTAATTGTGAAAAACTGGTTTGTTCGATCGCTCTCAAAAACAATAGGGCACTTCTTATTCGCATTTGTGGCCATTTAAAAAATATTTGACGAATATCGCTTAAAAACTGTGACCTGTAGCGCATAAAGAACAGACAGACAGGCAGACAGACAGACAGACGGACGGACATAGCCATTCCTATAGATGCTTAAGCTCAGCATCTAAAAATCCACGCTCAATGCTGGAGTCCACACATCGAGCACCAGTTTAGCTATTCTCCTTCCTCGACATACCTAGGTATATAGGTGTTCGGGGGTCGTCCACAATGACGTCCTTAGACAAAATCAACATACATAGGTACATAGGTTATTAATGCTTGGGGGTCGTCCACAATGACGTCCTTGGACAAAATAAACATACATAGGTATATAGGTTATTAATGTTCGGGGGTCGTCCACAATGACGTCCTTGGACAAAATAAACATACATAGGTATATAGGTTATTAATGTTCGGGGGTCGTCAACAATGACGTCCTTGGACAAAATAAACATACATAGGTATATAGGTTAATAATGTTCGGGGGTCGTCAACAATGACGTCTTTGGACAAAATAAACGTACATAGGTATATAGGTTATAATTCATAATTGTTCAAGGGTCGTCCACAATAACGTCCCTGGATAAAATAAACATACAGGTATATAGGTTAATAATGTTCAGGGGTCGTCCACAATGACGTCCTTGGAAAAAATAACATAGTTCTTATTTAACTATATGCGATAAACATACCTCGGTTAATACTATTCCGGGATCGTCCATAATGACGTCTATTGAAAAAATACCATAGTATTTAATACCCCTATTTCTAACTTTTAAATATTTTCTAACCTAGATTATTTATGTTCGGGAGTCGTCCAAAATGACGTCCTTCAAAAAAATAACATAGATTTTACTCTCACCCTTTCCAACCTAAAAAATGTTTTCAACCTTTTTAACAGTATGCAATAAACATACCAAGGGATATGGGTTAATATTATTCAGGGATCGTTCATAATGACGTCATTCAAATATCATAGTTTTAGGTACCCGGTTTAAAACTTTATAATATTTTCGTACCTTTATTTATTACTGCTTGCCTCGTACATTGGTATATTTCCTATTGATAGTAGTGGAGGCTCCATAAATGACGTCATTTGTGAATGGTGCAATTTATAAATATTCTTAAGCTATATTTAACCACATGCTACGTACATTCGTATAGGGCTTATTGATGGAAGGGGAGCTTCCACAAATCTTATATCATCTTTTAGCGTAACAGAAATTGTCTTGCGCCTTTGTGAAAGCTCAGCATCTACTTCGGGCCCGCCCACGGTCGACAAATCCGGCGCGAAGCGCCGGATTTTTTAGTTGCTGAGCAAGCATCTATTGGTCTGGTGTTTGCTGTCTGTCTGTCTGTCTGTCACAGTGTCATTTGGTCGCACGCCACAGGTCTCATTTTTGAAGATTTTAAATTGAAACCTTTTTTAATCGCCCAGAAAAGCGAGGGAGAAGTGCTGTATACTTTTTGGTTATTGTTGAAGTTATAGTTTCTTAACAATTAGCAGTTAAACCGACCAAGAATTATATCAATGTTTCCAGATAAAAAAAAGGGCTGATAATACATGGAAGGTACATATGGAGCTGAGAGCTTGTCAAGTTTCGCCGTTAGAAATACACATGGAAAATTTTCACTAATATCCATTACAAGTAAATGTACTGCTGACATATGTACGTTCACAGGGCAGACTGGTATAGTGGTCGTTAGTTTGACACTGCAATGTAAAATTGGAAAATATGCGTTCTCATGACGGGGGTCCACTCTTCGAATACCAGCTCAGGCATTCGGAATTCTCCTTCCTTATCATTTTACAGACGTTAACAATGCAGCCTAGGGATTGTGCATTGTATTGTATTGTATTTGAAGGAGATCCAGTAACATGAAGCTACTGGAATGCCGCTCAGGCCACTGATAGGCCCATTGCAGAACGATCCTTTTTTACTATGAACATGTCTTTATTTATGAAAGTTGCTATGTTTACTCGTTATAAAGTATGCGTGAGCAAGAACGAGAAACTTTCGCACTAAACTTTCAATTTAATCTCTAAGCGTATACCTATTAAGTGACTATGATTATGCCTATGAGTTGCTCAGAATTGACAATTAAATCAGACCATAGTACTGGTATTTATCAACGGCAGAAGTCGTTGGTGGAATGCAAATTCCCGAAATACCAGCACATAGTCTAACTTGCATGTAATTAAGCGAAGCTAATCGAAACTATTCACAAAAATACGAGAGATATTCTAGCGATTGCCGGTAGTGCTATTGGCTAGGGTCAACGTGCCCGAAAATACGTTGTGACAACTCCTAAATAGCTTCAGTAGAGCAGCAATGTGACAAGCACTGCCTCTCCACTGAAGCTACATATCTTCCAGCTTGTTAGTTCTGCGGTATGCAAAACAGCTTTGATATGTAGATATACGCTATCTCAAATATCGAAAGTTGTCCAAGGTGAAGATAGGAGAAAATCGACAACTAAATTCCGACACGCTAAACCCGCAACCACTAGGTGCTTCGTGAACAGGGGAATTCAAGCCAAAAAAATCCAAAATGGAAATAAAAGGCCTTCTGATAGTACTCAGGACAGAGAGAAGTACACGTCTACTCTCGTCGAGTTCAGAACGAAGAATTAGGGATTGTGCATAAATGACGTCATACAAATTTTACTATTTTAGGGATCCCCACTGTCATAATTATAAAAATTCGGTTGACATATGTATATCCTTAGCATAGCATTTTACAAGTATGCATGCAGGGGTCTTCCATAAATGACGTCATATAAATTTTTACTATTTTAGGGATCCCCACTGTCACAAGTTTAGAAATTCGGTTGACCTAATATATCCTTAACATAGGATTTTACTAGTATGCATGCGGGGATCGTCCATGAATGACTTCATAAAAATTTATACTATTTTAGGGATCCCTACTGTCATAATTTTATAAATTCGGTTGACATATATCCTTAACATAGGAATTTACTAGTATGCATGCAGGGATCGTCCATAAATGACGTTATACAAATTTTACTATTTTGGGGATCCTTACTGTCAACAGTTCAGAAATTCGGTTGACATATATCCTTAACATAGGATTTTACTAGTATGCATGCAGGGATCGTCCAAAAATGACGTCATGCAAATTTTACTTTTTTAGGGATCCCCACTGTCATAGGTTTAGAAATTAGGTTCACATATATCCTTAGCATAAAATTTTACTAGTATGCATGCAGGGTTTGTCAATAAAGGGCGCCATACAAATTTTACCGTTTTAGAAAGTCACATGCCTTTAGTTATAAAATTAAGTTAACTTATATACTCAACATTGAATTTTCAAGCTTACATACGGGGATGGTCCGTAAATGACGTCATTCAAATTTTACTATTTTAGTGAACCCTACTGTAATTAGTTCAGAAATTAGGTGGACGTATGACCTCAACATATGATTTTTTTAGTATTCATAGGGAAATCGTTCATAGATGGCGTTGTTTAAATATTATTATTTCAAGTATCCCGCCTGTCTTTAGTTTTAAAATGAGGTAAACGGGTACCTATATTATGGAATACCTCCAGTATTCATACTGGGATCTTCCATAAATGACGTCATCTAAATATCACTATTTTGGGGTTCCGCTCTGCATTTGTTTAAAAATTAGGCAAACAGATACTTTGAACGCAGGGGTGTTACAAGAATACATACAAAGAATTTGTCAACATTATTCAGCTATATTTAACTACATGCTACGCACATTCGTATATGGCTTATTGATGGTAGGGGAGCTTCCATAAATCTAATATCATCTTTTAGCGTTACATAAATTGTGTTGTGCATTTGTTGAAGCATCTACTTCGGGTCCGCCCCCGGTCGACAAATCCGGCGCGAAGCGCCGGATTTTTAATGATGACAATATTTCACGATAGATAGCTGACGTCACGAAAAGAGCATTATGTGCCCTTAATTTTACCGATGTTGAACTTGTGACTGATGCGAAATCGTTCCCGGCTCACAAGGTGGTTTTAGCAGGTGAGACTGTAAAATATAAAACATATGGGGTCTTATGTTTTGTAATTCATTCTAATTACATCAATATGAAGTTTAACGATGCATTTAAATTTAATTTTTTTTTTCTGAACTTACAGCGCATAGCCCGGTCTTTTCTGCAATGTTTCAAACAGATATGAAGGAAATGAAAGAAAACTCAGTTGAAATAAAAAATTTCGGAGCGCAAACTGTGGAAGCAATGCTAGAGTTTATTTACACCGGAAAAATTTTGAAACTACCTGTTGGAGCTTGTTGCTCAAAGGGTGCGGACTTGCTTCAAATTGCAGACAAGTACGGATTATTGGAATTGAAATCTCAATGTGAGATTTTCTTGTGCCTAAAAGTAACTGTGCAGCGTGCTATTGAAATGTTGGAGTTGGCAACTTTGTACAGTTGTAACGTACTAAAATCTGCTGTCCTTCAGTTTATCATGAGGTACATAGTTTATCAGATTAGTAAAACAATTTTGTTGATGTACTTTGTATTCCATTTAAATTAATACAATTGTACACATCCTATTCCACAAAAAAATTAAAATTGATGAATTATAATCATTTAATGTTTACATGTTGAATATAGTAACAAGAGAAAGGTGTACGAGACTGACGCCTTTGAGAAACTTTCCGACCCTTTGATTTTGAAGGAGTTGCTTATGTTTAATTAACTACTACTACTAACATGTCATAATGGATGACCTTTAGATGAAATGTAGTAGGTAATTATTTTTATTTACAGTTCATCTGTCCTTCTTTACTTATATACTTTATGTTTATTAGAAAAACAACTTTGTATTGCTTTTGTCTCACAGTAAAAGTGAAATATTTTAAAAACAGAATATTTTTATTCAACGATTAAATTCAAAAAGTTTCCAATTTAATAAGTGATTTTAATATTTGCTAACAGAAACAAACTGAAATTGTATGGGACGATTTTCCAAGAAGTTGGTTGACCATTTGATGTCGTTAGAGCTGTTCACGTTCATTTAAGTTTCTACACAAAAAAACTGTAATTTGAATTAATAAAATTGTTATTAAGTCAAAGTGCATTTACTTCATAAATAACAAATATATGAGCTATTTAAAATCGAAGAAAGTTGTGCTTCACATACGTAATTTTTTACTACAACTACTTTTAATTAATTATTTTCGTCATTTAATTAATTTCTACCTATCTACATAATTTTTTTCTTTAATATTATATTGGCAAATGAATTTTGAATCTTGTAAATTGCGTTTTGTAGCTCATCTAGCTTAAGTAACTACCTATTTGAAAATAAAAGTATACATATTGATTCTGAGAATTTTAATTTTACAATATTCTTTATTCTTTTACGGTTAGTTTAGCATAGTATTTACTGTTAATAGAAATCCCCATAAGTTAGTACTACATAATTACCTAGTTGGGTTTCCCGGGCGGCACTCAAATATATTAAAGAAATTGAAGCTAGTGCTAGTACTGCTAGTGCTGTACTGTTACTGTCAACTGTACGACTGACTGACAACGACTGTCTTAATTAGGTGAGTTTTGTAGAATAGACAGGAAATTCAGGAAAAATTTTTGCGGCTTAATTGTGTTTTCCAGACTTCAATGCCTTTATAATTACTACCTACTTTAAATACAAATGGTAGTGTTAATTATAGTTTTTTAATATTAATGTTATAGTTGTAATACGCATAGCTGAAATTTGAACCAGTAATTAATTTTATAAACTGTAGCTGCACTACCAATCTGCCATAAATAAGTGCAAAGTGCAGACGTAAGGATCAACAGCCGGTCGTAATACAAATATTAAAAATCACTTAAAATCATAATTTTATTATTCAAAATATTATTAGCTACGACGCAATTAGCCTTGTCACCGCAGCGATTCAATACTTTTTGTCGATACTACAAAGTAATTACTTGCGTAGATGTAGCATATCTAGTATAGGCAAAAAAAAACTTCATATAGAACATACCTGAATTTGTCACCTTAGTTTATTATAAATCACATTTTTGGATTTTTTTGTGTTATAGATAAATGCTGTAATTGTTAAACAAACCAATTTATAATGAGTAACGTTCAGGAAATCATTGTTGCTGGGAGTGACAGATGTGACAGGAAGAATCAAAAGCTGCCATATTTTCAAGTAA